>CM040994.1:13356710-13392444 GCA_022985145.1 Pangasius djambal
ACACACACACACACACTAAACATGCCCCAGCCTATAGACTAATCTATAAACACAACAGCCCATACATGCACCAGCTGATACTCTAATTCATAAACAAACCAACCCATACACGTACTACCAATATACACAATAACCCACACACATTACCAGTATATACACTAACCGTTACACTCTTCAGTCCATGCACACACTACTGATATACATTCATAAAGGTGCTAGCTCATAAGTACCACTGCTAAATACACTAACCCATACACAAACTAATCCACACACTACCAATAAACACACTATATTGACTGGGGCAGTATACTGTATTATGTTGATAAATGAAAAGACTTTTTTCCAAAAGACTTTTTACACATTCAAAAACAAACACCAGCCCACAATTTCCACATAGCTTTTTTTTTTTTTTTAACCTGTGTGATCCTGCTTAAATGCATCTTTCAGTCTGAGCAACCTAAAAGAAAAGTTAGCAGGTAAACACAAACTAGCTAGCTAGTGCTATAATCCCATAATTGGATGCATGTATGGTCAAACAAACCCATTTGACATTGATTGTGCTGTTGTGTTTATTTTTATGTGAGTAATGTAGCAGGCTGAGAAACAGTATCAATAGAATATTAGATATTAGGCCACGCCCAGCCAGATAGTTCTCAAAATAATCAATGATTGAGTCTAAACAGCAACAGGAATCATGAAAATGATTTATATTAGATAATGATTTAATTTTGTTCAGTCGCAGTAGTGGTCTGAAGTGATTTGGAGGTTATTTTTCATCTTATATTTATATTTTACATTAATATTTATATTATAAATCGGCTCTGCACGAGTGTGGACACTAGGCATGAAATGGTTAAATGAATCTAAATGATTTTATTCAAAGAATGAATCTTTCACAAATGTACCGTCATTATTAAAGACTGATTAAATGAAATGCTTTCAAAGTAAGGACACAATTCTCTTTTTGTTAGCGGTACAATTTAACAGAAAACATCACAACCAGGGACTTCACTATCTTTGTTCCATCTGACAGTGCAGTTAAGGTTTACCTGGAGAAAACAAATTCTACACGTTTGGTGAGCTAACAAATGATTTGGTATTTCACGTCTTCTTTTACATGATCATGTTTTTATTCAGTAATCTTGACAGTAATTTATTTGTCTTCTAATAGGATGAAAACGTTGTGAAATATCATGTCATTCCAAGAGAGCAGCTTTTCCCTGAACACTTGACTGATGGGACGTTAAAAAATACACTGCTTGGGAATGAGTATCAAATCATGATTCATTTAAACAAGGAAAATAAGGTATATCAAGTAAATTATATCAGCATTAAATTAGACTGTGGTATAAACTCGTGTAGAAATATAAAAAATGACTGAATATCCTTTTCTCTTCTTTAGACACTCATCAATGATGTAGCATTGGATGGGAACTTCACCGAGATAAGGCACGGTGTCATCATCAGCGTCTCCCGGGTTTTAGTGATTCACAAAAACTACTGCAGCAAAGATGTGTACATGAAAACCTTTGTAAGTCTTACAGTGAATCAGAACTCTTAGAAATCAGGACAATCTCTTATTTAGTATGGTTTCAGTTGCAACTTTCTAACAGTATACACAAGATTAAGGTTAGGATTATGGGTGAAGTTAGTATTAGTACCTTCGCTTACAACTTAATTTGTATGAAATTGAAAAAGTTCCAACCACACCACCATCATTTGATTACATTTTTTTAATGAGGTCAGGTTATTTTTTTGTTTTAAATATAGTTAATAAAGAAAGCCAAAGAACAAGAACATCAAAATCAAAATGGAAGGAGTATGCTTTTTTTTCATGGAAACATAATTGAGTAAGAGTTATAGTTAAGTATAAGTTTCGGTTATAATCAGGTAATATATATATAAACAAAATAAATAAGATAAAATATAGTAACAAAGTAGAGTTAGATATTTTCACCTCTGCAACTACTGATTCTCCACATGCTGTAGTTTTCCTCATAATGTTGTCATAGAAATTGTCATTAATTAGAAATTCACCAGCTATTTGAATAAAAATACCTAATGTTGCTTATGTTTGATCTTCACACACAGGGAAGGTGTGCTCCATGCGACTCAGCTCCCAAATGCACAGTGAACAGCAAGCCTGTAAGTTAACACCCCTCTGTTCCACATCCCATGCTTCATTAATACATACATAGCCTTTGTTCTTAGTTCTCAGGTCTTAGGGGACTGTGTGCTTCCCACTGCTTTCTCAGTCTCAACACACCTGCGTCTGCTGCTAATTATCAGGCCTTCATGGATGGAATCAGGCAGATTAGTAAAAGGAACACACAGTTCAGCAGTCCCAAAGGACAGAAACTGAACACTTTACACAGCTGAGTCATTATGGGCTGCTTCTGCCTTAGTAACTCAGTGCTGTTCATGTGTGATTATTAATTTATTTAGTAAATAACATTTTATTCAGTAAATAACATTATCTAAACTCTGCAATTATGATTTATCCAAAATGCATCATCAGTTTACATCTGATTCCGTAACTACACCTATAATTACACTTTCACTCACTGTCCTACTATTTAGGTGTACTGCCACATCCATAAATGGAAAGGGACCACCATGGGACCACCAATAAGCAGATATTATTTGGGTGGTGAACTGCTAGGTTGAGAACAACTGTACAAGTAGCAAGCATTTAGATATTGCGTATTTTGCTCATTCTGAGGGTTAAGTGTCTTGGACCTTGCACAAGCACCTACCCAAGTTAGCTTGGTGGCACTTAACCACAGAGCCACCCTGTCTCATAAGCAATATTGGTAAAATCTCATTATTATGTGTGCATAACTCAGCTCTGTCACAGGCCTACACATGCACACCTACAGTATGGACCAACAAGGTAGGTCCAGCAATACTGCTGTGCCTGATATACTTATACCAGCACCACATGCACAGATATATGTATACAGATATTTTAGAGTCCTAGATAGCTGACAGAGTGTGTACTTTGATGATTTTTAATGGTCCCATCAAACCATTCTGTGTTAAGTCTAGAAACCGTAGTGTGAAAATCCCAGGAGATCAGTAGTTTCTGAAATACTTAAACCAGCCCGTCTGGTAGCAACAACCATGCCATGGTTAAAGTCCCAGAGATAGCATTTTTCCCCATTCTGATGTTTGATGTGAAAATTAACTGAAGCTCTTGACCTGTATCTGCACGACTTTATGCATTGTGCTGCTGCCACAGGATTGGCTGATTGGATAACTGCATAAATGAGCAGATGTACTGGTGTTCCTGTTAAAGTGACCAGTGAGTGTATATTTGTTTAACATGCATTATTAAACTATCTCCCAGTCAGAGCAACACACAGACAGACACCTTTTCTTTGTATTGCAGACCCCATTCATAGGCATATCCCTTAACAGCCTCTGAAAATTATGTTTTAGGCTTGTAAGATTAGTCAGGTTATCCTATGCTTTTGTTTTCTATAATCCATAGTCACACGTACCAGTGGATATTCATGAATATCCACCATGTGCACACATTCACAGTCACCAAGCAACATGCTTTCTCCGTTGCTCTGCCTTGAACCAGGCTTTAGTGGACTGAGTTTGATTACAACCAGAATCCACCAAGTTCTGATGTGTACCCATTCGAATACACAGGTATTCAGAATGCTCCAGCTTGACTGGGGGAGGGACTGCAGCACTCTTTTTTTGTTGCTCATTTATCTGATGCCTTTTCCCAAAGCAACTTTCAAGTGAGACAGGATACAGCTGAGTAGTTGAGGGTCTTGCTCAAGGACCCAACAGTGGCATCACTGGGATTTGAACTCAGAACCTTCCAGTCAGTAACCTAAAAGCCTGAGCCATTGAGCCAAAAAATTCCCTTGAACTTAGGCTAAGCACAGCATCATTTGCAATATATCTGTCTCTCACTGGTCACAGGCAGCCTGCTGAAAAAAACCCAACAAAAAAAAAACAGATGCATAACTAGGCTGCTGATGACCAAACAGGTTTACAGCATTCCTAATTGCCTGTTCATTCTCTCAGAGCCCTCCTTCCTACCACAACCGACACAACTTTTACTTGCACGTGAAATCACAGAATTTAAATCGTTGCCAAAAAAAAAAGAGAAAAGGACACACTATTTTGTTTATATCTACATTTTTTCTGGATATACTCACATTGGGCTGTATTTAGAGGTGGCGACTTAAGTGGGCTAAAACTAAAGTCCAGAAATTGTGTTAGTACACCTCAGAGGTGTAGCGGTGCCTGATATGGGATTTTTCAATAGCGTCTAGACCTGCATGGGCCACATCAGCATTTTTGTAAGCCCTTGAAGCACCATATACTATGCCTATTCATTTTTAATGTATTATTATCTATTCTATCCATTACCACCAATAACCTAGGCTCTGAAAGTACAATGGGTCAACATTTATAAAAGGTCAAAGAAGCCATCATTATAATTCCATATTTAACTGCACAAATGAATGCATTCCTTAATTTATTTGATCACATTTGCCTGCTATGAATCCTAGACAGTGTAAAAATGTTGAGTAGTAGGCACTATGGGTGTTTCAGTAATATTTCTGGAAGGTCACGCCATATTTAAGTCAAGGACTAGACATACCTTTGCCTTTAAGCCTAAAAAAACTACAGGGATAGAAAATGCAGCTATCAGAAGTAATACAATGAAACATAAAAGCAGCAATAATTTAACAATAAGAAAATAAAAAGATGAATATGATGTATGAATGAGATGATGGCAAGCATCGAAATAGTGGGACTCTTGTCATGTATGTTGCCAATATGTTGTGCATGAATAGTTCTAGTTGTGATTATCATATTCATCACTGCAAACGTGATTTAATTTAACAATAAGATTTCCACCCTTCCACCATCACTGTGTAGATCATGATATTATCAGCTACCTAGGTCTCCATGTAAATGCATGTAAATGGCCACACTCAGAAAAACATCATTACCATGTTAGTATTACTGCTGAGCTGAGAATGGCCCACCACCTAAATAATATCTGGTGAATGGTGCTCTTATGGTCCCAGTACAGTAAATCACCTCACCACTTCATATCTGATTCCATATTAGATAAATCACAATTTAATATCATACATTGTAGATTCTAGTCCATATTATCTACTGCACTTCACCACCATGTCTCACCATGCTGTAAATGGAAATATTTGGATTAACCAATCTGGATTAACCAAAAAGCATTTTTACACTGAATATGCTTGAATTGAATTTTATTAACATACAAATTTATTCCATTTTAAGGTGAAGGATGCATTCCCTTTGAATATGAAGTCCAATTGTAGATACAGGACAAGAGTAGGACGAAGGAAAAAAACTGTGTCAGGCTGCATGATGGACTGTATAAAAGTTATTAAGGTAAGATTTTCATTGTCAAGTGGCTTTATAATGGCAATGCTAATAACTAATCCATAGTTTGGTGAAAATTTTAATTTACATAATCCTCAACACCAGTTAAGACACATTTGTTATCTGACGTTTGGCATTTGCTGGTTTAGTTTTGCACTGGCATTTTTGAGGCCAATCTAACAGGTAATGGAATCCTATTTCACCCAAAAACCTTTTTAGAAATCAATAAATGCATACTCAAGTCTTCATATACAGTACTTGCTTGAAATGACACCATTAAGCTATGCAATCTTGTTTCAGTTGCTGGGGATGGTTCCCTGGCTGGGAAGTCCTAACCACTAGTCCTCCAGGGACCAAAGTGGAGCTATAGTGTCATCTACATAAAATCTAGCTTCTACCAGTATCCAACAAAACCCTTGGTAGACTCTTTAGAAAATAATGCAAATTAGATGTTTTCCCTCAAAACTATATAATTAACATGTGTTTGCAGTGATGACAGATTTGACCATATTAAAAGACAAGTGGAAAGTGATTGCCTCATCTGGCTGTAGATACTCCTTACAGTGTGATTGAATCAGGCCGGCATTAGGTAAAAGGTGTTTCCCCACAGAAAACATCATCAGGTTATTTTTAAAAAGCATTGAAAAGAGCACCTCCATAATATGACTCTAGTTCTATTGTAATAGGTGAAAATACAGTTTGCTGTCATTTATTTTGCCACCAAACAGAAAACCCCTTCCTTGGCAGAGGAAAAGTAAACACTGGCTGTACAATAGAATAATATCTGGAGATTCAACTCCTGCTATGCTGACAGATGGTTGACTTCCCACACTGTACATAGATAGTGTATATCCATATTGCCCAGGAGAACTGAAAATCAAACCATTGTTTATACAGATATCAATATCTAGGTACAAATCACATGTTAACCCAAGATATATATGGGAACATGTGTTTCTCTAAGGATCATGCCTGCTGCCCAGGATACTTTGGACGTGACTGTTTTAAATGCCCTGGAACTGTGGACAACTGGTGCTCGAACAATGGCAAATGCCAGGATGGCCTTTGGGGCAGTGGGGAGTGTCTGTGTAATGAAGGGTTTCATGGCACAGCGTGTGAAATGTGTGAGCCTGGAAGATATGGCAATGACTGCAAATCAGGTAACATCATTATATGCTCTCACTTCAGTCATTTTATAGACGGTGGTCATTCAGTCCTAGTAAACAGAAGTATGTGGGTTTAAGTCCCAACAGTCAAGGAAACCCTGGGAAACTTACTCAAGACATGATTGGCTGGCAACATTAAACAGCAAGCCACAAAACTAAGGAACAGGGCAACTTAAATACACATTGGGAAATTGGACACAGGTGGCGGTAATGACAATTAAACAGAGAAAACAACATGGAAAACACAGCATAACCAGTTCAAACATAAAAAGCAACCCATATATTATGTGGGCCTCGTGCTGGTGGCATGATAAAAGGTGGCATTGACCCAAACTCTCTCCCTTTACTCCATGCTTAGTGTTTTACATAATAGGATACTCTTCAGATTACACAAACTAGGAGTTATGCGCTAATTGGTGAATGTATATCACCAATGGATGGGGAGAGTTCAGGAAAGCACCCAGTATCAGACTTGGCCTCTGTGTTGTTGTGACATACTTGCTGGACACTCAATTGTCCTGTGTTACTACACAGCTGTCCATATACAAGAGCTTTATCATGGATCAGAAGTGCAAACGCATTAGCAACCAATTACATCCAAGTAGGGCTTTAGTTGTATTTCCTGATTCTAGTTTCCTACTTCACCACTTTCCACTTTTTCACTAGCTTCCAAGTCATGTATATGTTGTTTTCCAGGTTTATGAAATGATGATCTTGTTGTCCTTGTTTGCCTGTGAGCTGACTGTCACTCTGAATTATGAATTATGATAACTTTTGCAGTCTCTAGAGTAACTTTGATGTCTGGTTACATTTTCAAAACTGGTAGTGAAGTTGTAAACCCCATTAAAAACTCTGCAATGTCCTGTTTTATATAGAAGGATGATTTATGTACCATACAAATTATGCAAGAACATAAATTTCTCTCATTTTAGAATGTCACTGTGAGCATGGAAAATGTCTGGATGGCATAGATGGTAATGGCCAGTGCATCTGCTACAAGGGGTGGAAAGGAGTGAACTGTTCTGTAGGTCAGTGCTACAAATTCTATTAGAATATTTCAATAAATATACAATGATTTATAAGTTGTTAGTAATGTTTCTTGTTCAACCCTGGAAAATCTCCAATAAAGTAACTTAATCTCATTTTTCAGAGATCGTTAATGATGAATGCGGAGGCATTTGTGATCAAAATGCCAAGTGAGTGCATAAGACAGCACACTGAATTTTAATCTGCTCTCCATCATGTGCAGTTTTTGCTACTATGTGGTGCTAATGAAAACTGCTTGTTTGTGTTTTGTATAACTTTTCTTTCAGCTGTTTTTCTCCGGGTTCAGGAGCAAAACCAACATGTAGCTGTGCAGCGGGTTACCATGGAAACGGCACCTTCTGTCAAGGTCTTGTTTAAAAGACTTATTAATATTATTAAATAATAAGAACATGATGCATATATACACTGACTGACCACTTTAATAGGAACACCTGTACCCCTGCTCATTCATGCAATTATCAATAATGTGGCAGCAACACAATGCAGATATAGGTCGATAAGATAAGAGCTCGAGTTAATATTCAAAACAAATATCAGAATGGGGGAAAATGCTATTTCAGTGATTGGAAAAAGACAAGAGGATGTTTTTCTGTTCTTCAACTATACAGTTTTGGTAGAACTTGATATGGTAGCCCATCCACCTCAATATTTGTCATATTGTATGTTCTGAGATGCTTTTCTGCTCACCACAGTTGAAAAAGTCCCTAGTCTCCCTAATTTAGCCTTAGCCAATTCCCACCCACCAGTCACGTCTCCCCTATCATACAACAGCTATACCAACTGAGGAAAGTGAAAGCTATGATGCATCTCTTCAAACTGCTGCTCATGCTTTGTCACAGGGCAGAGTAACACATGTCAGAGAAAAGTGCTGTCTGCCCCCTTCTGCATGCATGGGCTCACAGATGCTCACAATTGGCTAGTGTCGCTGTGATTAACATGGGAGAGAGAGCTCTCCTATTAACATGCTCTCCGACCCAAAGAGCACTCCTGGCCACAGATGGCTGTGTCATTGCCAGGATTCAAACTCACAATCTCCGGACAATAGGGCAATCACTTGTGAACTAAAGAGTGATTATGTAAGTTACTGCAGCCTTCCTGTCAGCTCAAACCAACCTAAGTATTTTCCTCTGACCGGTGGAACTGCCACTCACTGGGTGTTTTTTTTTCTTTTTCACATCATTCTTTGTAAATTTTAGATGCTGTTGTGTGTGAAAATCCAAAGAGTTTGCTAGTTTCTGAAATACTCAAACCACATGACTGGTTAATTGCATGAATGTGAAGGTGTATGAAACAAGAACCGAGAGTAGGAAACAACAAAGTTAAGATCCTGTGGGACATCCTGATCCACGCAGATAAACAAGTAATAGCGATCCAGCCAGACAGCCAGAGTAATAACAGATAAGGAGCAGAAAACCGCAGTGGTGATAAATGTGGAAAGTGAAAATCCCATATGAAAGTAATATCCAAATACGAGAAGTTACAGATATACCAGGGAATGAAAAGGAACTAGAGAGAATGTGGAAGATAAGATAAAAGATAGCTACATCAGTGACAGGGGCACTCAAGGCCATGAATGACAAGGGTGTTAACAAGAGTGAAATCCTGGAAAATCCTGTTTTACTTACCAATAACTGTATGATTTTTTTTTTTTTTTTAAAGTGTCATTTTATGTAGCTAGCTTGCCCCACCTCCTGCCTCTATCCACATATTTGTAGCTTATGATTATATGGCTGTTGCTATGGTTAAATCTCACAAGGCATTATTATTGCTCAGTGGTTTTAATCAGGGCATTTCTAGAGTTTGATCACTACTGGGTCACAGGCCCCCCAAGAATTTTACTAAAGTACTTCAAAATTTCTAGGGGGGTCTGGGGGCAACAGCACCAAAGCATTCATCCATCTATCTATCTATCTATCTATCTATCTATCTATCTATCTATCTATCTATCTATCTATCTATCTATCATGTAACAAACATTAAATGTAAGTATGTGCTGCATATCATTTCATTAGTTCAATTTTACATTTTATTTTACTGTAAAGGGCTTACTAAAATTGCCTACATAAACTTTTTTTAGGTATCAAAACTGGTTACTGTTTGGGTGATGACAAACTCCATATTTTTATACCTTGGAACTTTGTTTTACCATGGTAATTTTGAAACAATTGCTAACAACATTAACTTCATCAATGCAAGTTTACATTTTATTTAATACTTGACCATACTTACTTTCTATTAAAATTCCTGAAATAAATACACATAGGTATACACTTCGTTCAAAATGACAAGAGAAGAAATGATGATGAAACATTAAGTAGAGCAAACAGAACAGCTAACACATTTAAAAAAATTTAAATCTACAACTATCATTTTCGAGGTTTCCATGTGGAAAGGTGAAGGGAGGAGGAGCATAATGAGGGGACGAGGCAAATGATTGAAGAGGATGCGCAGAATATTTTTGCTTTAGCTGGCATTACAATCAGCATGTATTAAATAACTCAAATGAGGTAAATGATAACGTTCAATGAATAGGAAAGCCTAATTTCAGACGTATCTACTGTAGTCTACGTCACCAGACACTGACTTATCAGGAACATTTTACTGCAAAGTAAAAAGAGTCTAGCATTGACCTTGGTTTTAATTAAAACATTTCGGTGCACTGTGGCCCATAAATAATTTCTTTCTGTGTAATTAAATAAAGAGTTTAATAAAATTCATTAATGTTAGTGTAAAGTCAAGAAAAAGAAAATCAACCAAATAAAATGTATTGAAGAATATCTTTGTCACAAGCACTGAGTTTTGATGTGACATACATTGTTTTTCATCGCTGTTTACAGGGAATTATTTCTGAGAAGACAGCTAATGACAAATAAATGTCATTTATTTTTCCTAATTAAGTGATGCAATGGCAAATGCATAAATACAAACCTAAACCATTATTTATACTCACTCTCTTGATTACATTCTTGATTACAACTTGTGATGAGATTTTACTCAGAACTGCAATTAAAGTTTTGACTCGATCTACACTAGAAGTGAGCTGATGCGACAAATTAATGCACATCTGCCACCCAATCAGAAAGTATTTTACATGGCCATGTTGTAAATATAAAAAGAAATAATTATGTCTCACTCTTCCAGAGGGTTGGTTATTTATTTATTTATTTATTACAGAAATTGACTTGTGTGCCACCAATAATGGTGGCTGCTCAGAACATGCAACATGCACAAAAATCTCACCTGGAGAAAGGAGCTGCACATGTAAGAAAGACTACACTGGAGATGGAACTGTGTGTCTAGGTAAGTGAGTTGTTAAAACATCACCAATATTGGAGAGTATGCAAAAGCTTCCACTAATCTTATTCCTCTCATAGCTGGTTCAGTAGATTTTGTTACTGGCTTTTATGGCAGCATTGTTTTGAACCAGTTTATATTCTGACATTCTTAGTCTTATAAGTCCTCAGACTAGCTCCTTATGTCTAATTATGTGTCTTGACTTTAAAATTTAGTGGTGAGCCATTATCTCCATTCTCTGTTATTATGCCAATTCATCGTTTTGTAATCACATCCTCCTCCACATTTGACACTTGTGAAATTTTTTTTTGTCTTCAGTCTGTTAGTAAATATAAATTCTGTGGTGTATTTATACCTGTATGTAAGACATATGAATATGTCTACCAAAGAAAGAAGCTGATGTCAGTAGGTTGACTAATCTTGTGATAAACCACACAATCTAAAGTGTAAAGTATAATTATAACTAAATTATTATTATAATTATAACTAAAGGTAGCTTATGAGTATAACAAGTTTAGCTTATGAGTCATTTCTTTCAGAGAAGGTAATATTGAAGTTACCATAATATTGACCATTATTAAACATATCATTGTTACATTAGAAATATTACACAGTAAAACTTTTTTATTTTTTTTTTACATATAAATTTTCAGCTGTATTTATGTTAATGGTGAAATATAACAGATCTCCTATGTATTTATGTAATCAAAATGCCTGGTACATTAATGTGACTTGCACTACTAAACTACATACACTATATGGCCAAAAGTTTGTGGATGCCTGACCATCACACCCACATGTGCTTTTTGAACATCTGATTATAGATTCTGTCCCTCCTTTTCCTGTTTTAACAACTTCCACTCTTCTGGGAAGGCTTTCCTCTAAATTTTGTAGTCAGTGTTCCAATTCATCCCACAGGTGTTCACTGTGGTTGAGGTCAGGGATCTTTGTAGACCACTTGAGTTCTTACACACCACCCTTGGCAAACCATGTCTTCATGGAGCTCACACAGGGGCATTGTCATGTTGGAACAGGTTTGGGGCTCTTAGTTCCAGTGAAGGGAAATTGTAATACTACAGGATACAGAGATACCTTATACAATTGTGTGATTCAAATTTTGTGGAAACAGTTTGGGGAAGAACCACATATGGGTGTGAGGATCCAGTGACCACATACCTTCGGCCATATAGTGCATATAAAGGAGGTGGACAAAATAACAGAAACCCGTAATAACAATAAAAGCTGATGAAATTTCAATATCACATCATCGTTTGATACATACAGTATATTTGATCATGATGGTACTGTAGCCACAATAATAAAGTTACCATTGTTCTCATATTTACCTTAGTTTGGAACCACAGTTTGTTTTTACCTAAATCCTGATTAATCCTCTGTGTCTTATTTAACAGAGATGGACCCCTGTCTAGTTAATAGAGGAGGATGTTCTGAAAATACAGATTGCATCAAAACTGGACCAAACACAGTAAACAGTATTACTTATTTACATTATAACTATTATGACATTAATATTATTAACCTTTTTAATCAAATTGGCATTCATAAAGTATTGTTTAGAATGTAAGATAGAATGCCTATAGGTATGGATAAATATATTAAAACATCTATTTGTTAATATTACAAATATTATAATTATTTAAAAAAAAAAACAACTCTAATGCTAATGAGGCAAACTGTTAAAAACACCTAGGCCATGATTTACTAGACTCTACTTTTTGTTACAGCTACTTCACATAGTACTTGAGAATCCTCACTGGACACATGGCTGGCCTGGGCACATCCTAATCAGCTCTTGAATTTGGCCCATCAGTATTATTCCAATATTTAAAATATGTAAATACACACTTACGTGGTACTCAGATTGTCATATGAGAGATGTGTGTAGTACGAAGTGTGCCAAAAGGAATAGGTCTCAGTTACACACAATTTGGTTTTTATTTCATGTGCATGGAAGGAGATTGGAGTGTGCATGTAAATTGGAGACAATACTTATAATGAGCATTGAATTTTATATGGCATGTTGATTCTTACATAAAATGAGGAATTCTACCTACTTAAAGTGAAATGTACCCGTAGCAGATGACTGCTCAGTTAGCTTATCCATTAAACTGTGGGTACACTTTCTTCAGAGAAGAGCACCGAAAGATGGGCACGATTCATTAATTTTCCAGATATATTGATATCACTTGCAAAATTAAGTTGCCAACTTTGAGTACAGTCCTTTCTGATTATTTTACTAAGATATCATTTTTGTAAACATTCTCATTATTAAGACTTAGTAAATCGCTTTAATTTGTCTTCATCTGGCAGAAATGGGATTCCATAAGTTTGATACTAGCCTGTTGGTCATAATAATTTGCTCCTGTAGTCACCGTACCCATAGTGGTAATTTGCTTTGGTAGTGCAAAATGTACCCCCCTCCTGTATTTTGCACCTTTATTTAGAAATACTTCAAACTGCGTATTCATTAAGCAAACATACAAAGACAAGATGTGATATTTTGCTCTTTTGAAAGATGAAATCCTTCACAGATCCTGTTAGTAAAGCATCTTGCATGTTTCTTGTGGGTGTTATATGTGTTTTACATGTATAAAATCCTTAATAATTCAGGACCTTCTTTTATAGTTAATCATTGAAGAACTGTTTTGCTGAACTGTAGTATATTATCAAATTGCAGGCTGCATGTATTTGTAAACCAGGCTTCGCTGCACAAAGAGGGGTCTGCATGCCGATAAATCCCTGCCTAAAGGTATGTGATACAAATATAATTCAGGCATAATAAAGTTTTTTATTTAGTCAGGACCTAAGTGAGGTTGGTAATCTATAAAATGAATAAAAATAAACAAAAGTATTTTTGTTTGGTTTTGTATTGACTGTAAAACTCATACTTTGTCCTTGGATAATTGTTGAGACATTTAACGTAATATTTTATGGCCTGCAATGTGAGGTCCATGAAGACTTATTGCTTAAGTACAAAGCACAAAACCTAACATTTGGAGTGAAACAGCATGAGAAATTCATTTCCCAGAACACACCACGGCCTACAAACATGGCCTCCACAGACTACACTAGTCAGGCTCACACTGGTTGTCATGTTCACACTCTCCTGATCAAGAACACAAGGGCTCAATCACACAAACACTCTCAAACTCTCACACACAGCAAAGTATTGCTCAGTGTTTACTGCCTGACATACCAAGCCTTTGTTTACTGTTCACAATATTAATGTAATATAATATAATATATACTGGTTTATGATCTTCTTCTGGTTGCCTGGTTTCATGATTCTGGTTTTTGTCCCATTCAGTCTGTTTGCTGATCGCCTGAGTCTTTTTATGAGCCCAAAACTTACCCAGGTGTTACCCATAGTATGAGATGGTCAGAAAGTCAGCAAAAAGGAATACTTTGTGGAGTTCCCTATATGCCAAAATAATCTAGAAAATAAATTCAGCTCAGTGTTGGACACAAAAGATGACTTGGCTGATCAACTACATTTGGAAATAAACTGTATATTTTTACTGCATTTTCCTTCAGCATAAGCAAAAACAATTTAGTCTAAATAATCTGGCCCCATTTGCACCCACCAATGACAATACCCTGGTGTCACCTGAAGACTTTACTCTTGTCCTTCATGGCATTTAATGTTCACTACCATGTCACTTGAGTTATTTTGTGCTCTTATTTAAGTAAGAAATTGAATATATAACTGTGCATTTAGACTAAATGAAAACACATATATTATACTATTATTACAGCAATTCATATGCTTGTTTCATGTAAGTTAAAAACCTGCACTAGAAAGAGCAATAGAAATACCAAGAGAAACAAATAATGCCTGCTACTCAGGTTGTCTAGGAAATGAATGATATGCCAGTAGGTTGTTTTAATTATCATCCAGGACAACGGAGGCTGCAGCCCCAACGGTTTGTGTCAATACATCGCCCCGGGTGAGAGGAACTGCACATGCCGATATGGCTACAAAGGAAATGGTATCGAGTGTATGGGCACTGTCAGTAGAGTGAGTATCCGCTGTTTCAGAGACAACACAAATAGGAAACGCTGATAATAATGGTTATGAATACACTACAGTTAATCTGGATAATGGCAGAAATTTTTTCATGCCCTTTAAAAATGAATAATGTTATTGCTTGAGGCAGGAGCTTCTTCACAAAGCGGCCGCTAATTGGTTCCGGAGAAATCTTGGAGTAAGTAGCAAGGCATTCTATAAATTTTTTTTTTTATTTGCCTAACATTTGTTTAATAAATGATAATGTAACTAAGACTTTAATTACATTCAATGTATGGTTTTGTATAGGCATCAAGAGTCAGGGATTTGTACAGTAGAGGGCCGTTCACCGTATTTGTCCCTCACACAGATTACATTGGAAACTACTCGGTATGTCATTTAAAAAAAACTTTAAGAAAAAAAACCTGAAATTGGTTCTTGATATATGTAATCATGTATTTGTTAAATATCGGTGTGGTCTCCTGGTGTAGGAATGCACAACTGAACCGGTTTTTGGGGTGGTAATTATGCTGAAAGTCAGTTTCTACCAATCACAGCATGATTAATCCATATCTTTTAATATTCCTATTCATTTGTCATTCTTAAAATGTTGATTATTGTTGTTGATTATTAAAAGACAGAGATATGTAGGTGATTCACAGATAAACAGACATCATTGTGTCTTCTGACATACTGGTGCCTTTGTAAACCAAAGATCATAAGACCAAGATAGCTGTCTAACATCAGGTATCATAGAATGAAATCTGGTAATACCTGTGATAATACCTGGTAATACCAAACCTCTAATTTTATTGCATAGAACAAACTTGATAGTCTGAGCTATACAATAATCTTCTGAATTAATACACAGAGAATAGAACAAACTGATTATCTGAAAAAAACTGTAGCAGAGCCAATAAACATGAAAAAAAAAATTATTAGAAATTATTTAGCTGAAGGCAGCTCAGCAGACCAAAGACTATAGCTAGAGGCCTAGAAACATTAATTCAGAAAGGGTTTTCACAGAATTTAATAGATTTTTTTTTTTTACAATTATTTTACTTACCCTCTCTCGTTTGTGTAGAAAACAGACGGCATTGCTTGTTAAAAAGAAATTGATGACAAAAGCAGAATCAGTATCAAATTCAAAACAGTCCATGGTACTAGTTGAAAGTGGAAAATGTTTTATATCTCAGTGGTGCTAGTTGAACATTAGATACAAATCATAACCACTTTGAATTGTCTTATTTATACCCATGAACTAATCATTGAAAGCCTTATAATGTAACTGTTATTGCCATTCAGTCATGTTACTTACTTATCCACATCTACATAACAAGACCTTTTTTTTGATACATTATTATTATTATTTTTTTTAATGTTATTTCAGTACATCTGCTCTAGGTTATAGCTTGATATACCCAAATGATTTTTGATGATATTTTGTTCTTATTTTTCCAAACAGATTGACTCATGGGAGCATAAAAACCGCAACCCAGATCTGTTGCGATACCACATTGTAGGCTGCAAAGAACTCTCTGAATCAGAACTTAAGTCTATCACACGTGTGGTTGCTGCTTCTGGGCATGTGTTGAATTTCAGCGTACGAGATGTAAGCCTTTAACAGCTGAACCAAATAATTTACATTTTTCCAACACAAATGTAGCATAACCAAGTACAAATTTATATCTCATTTTTATCTTATTTTCACAGGGTGCTGTGTACATTAACGGTGATACAAAAATAATCACCAGTGACTATGAATGCTCTAATGGAGTCATACATTTCATAGATAAAGTCCTCATCCCATATGAACTGAAGGAAGAAACTGCAAAGATTGAAGAATCTGTATGTATTTTTGTTTTATTCATTTGTATGTTTTCATTTGGAAGACACTTTTATCTAGAAAGAATTACAAGTGAGACCAACTTCAACCCAAGCATCTAGCTATTCAAGGAATTTATAGTGATACAATGTGCCAGCAACTGACCAGAAGCAAATGCAAAATGGTTGTTAGAAGAAGAGGGACAGAAACTAAACACAGAAATTGAATTAAATCAGTCAAGCTAAGTAGAAAAAAAAACGTTAAAAAAATGCTAGCTCGTAAAAAGAGAACAGTCTAAACAGACAAATACACACATACACTCTGGGGAAAGAGCTGATGTTTTTCATTTAAAAATGAAAATTTTAACTAAATATATTAACCTTTCAACACTTCAGTTCAGAAAGTAAGTCAGTATTTCTGTCTATATTTATATTTCAGTTGAATGTTACTACCGCAGCAGAAGCATATGGATATACCATATTTGGCAAGTTGCTACAGGTATGTGCACTGCTTGAAGTACACTTGTTAGGCCATAAATGCTTCTGGTTATTCTTTAAAAGAATTTTAATCTATGTTATTGCTAGTAACTGGTCCAAAAGGCTATTTACATGTGCCCTGAACAGGTAATAATGCATAAACTATTAAAAACAATCAGTGTAGAATACTGTTTAATATATACAGTCCCTCCGAAAGTATTGGAACGGCAAGGCCAATTCTTTTGTTTTTGTGCTATACACTGAAGACATTTGGGTTTGAGATCAAAAGATGAATATGAGATGATAGATCATAATTTCATTTCATTTTCATTTCAGCTTTCATTTCAATTCAATTTTATTTGTATAGCACTTTTAACAATGGACACTGTCACAAAGCAGCTTTACAAAATAAATACAATCAAATTAAATTAAACCAAAATAAATTGTAAATATGTGAATTTATCCCTAATGAGCAAGCCAGAGGCGATGGTGGCAAGGAAAAACTCCCTGAGGCGACATGAGGAAGAAACCTTGAGAGGAACCAGACTCAAAAGGGAACCCATCCTCATCTGGGTGCTAACAGTGCAATTATAAATAAATCCCTTCTATAACTGTGTACTACATGGACAAATAGTGCAATTTCCTGATACTTACATCTAGATATTTACATGTAGATGTAAATATCAAAATATGTAGATGTATGTAGCAAAAACAAAAGTTTTGGCTTTGCAGTTCCAATACTTTCGGAGGGGACTGTATGCCCCCTACATATCTTTGATCTGTATTAAATACTGATATTGTATTCACTTACTTAACTGACTTGAACTTTTGTGTGGTGCCAGAAAGCCAACTTGATGGATATGCTGCAGCATAGATTATTTCACCCTTTCACCATGTTCTGGCCTACTGATACAGCATTCAATAGTCTGCCACAGGAGCAGAAGAACTGGCTGTACAGTGAAGATCATCTTGACAAGCTGCAGTCCTACTTGATATTTCACATAATTCGTGACCAGCGAGTAAGTGATCTTTTAAAATAAGTTACGTACAGTCCTGGGCTCAAAATGGCAAATATTAAGCTTTTAATAACAAATCACTGATAAGGAAATGAGTAAGAATTAAACAAATAGATAAAGGGAGTTAGTTTGGGAAGCTTTTCCCTTTGATTTCTTTAAATGTTTAAGCCTTGTGGCCCTTGATGGGCTGCATCATGTGGGGCAGATAACCAAATAATGACTAATCTTTTAAGAAAAAAAACATCCCAGTAGAGATTTTTGGAAAAGTTTATACACCCAGACGTGTGTTAGTTTGAATTTTACATCAAACATTTTAATCATTATCATGATTTTACCTTTGCGTACAAGAAGACTATATAAGTGAATTTCCCTGTTTTTAGCTTTTCCCCAAACAAACAGTTCACTGCAGCAAAAGTAAACCAGCAAATGGTGGCACAGGAGCTCTCAGGAGTGCATTTGTTTAATTCTTGTTAATTTTCTGACCAATGATTTGTTGTTAAGACCAGTAAAAGCTTAATATTTGCCATTTTGGGCTTGGCCCGTTTTTCTTTGGCCCAGGACTGTATACCAAGTGGGCAGTGATGGGAGGTTTAAAGGTATATGTGAACAGTGTGTTGATTTATTGAAGGACGAATTTAGCAAGGAATTTAATTACATATTTTCTGTCATGCTCCAAAAGTTGTTGATCAGGTGAAACATGTTTGGTGTTCCGCACTGGAGCTATGAGTGTAATATAGCTAATAAACTAAGGAAATGTGTCTCACCCAAAATCTTTTCCATAGACACATGCTCAAATTGTCATATACAACATTATTAAGCTTTGTAATTTCATACAAACTATTTTGTAAAATACAGTATTGGTCTGTATTTACAGATTTAAGGTCAAAGTGGAACCATATTATCATCTCCATAACTTCAAGCTTTGCTCTACAGTTAGTCTTCAAACCTTGGGAGGTGGGGCCTAGTAGGTGGAATAATAGAAAATTATGCTAAGGAAAAAAGTGATTACAAGATGGCAGTGATGTTAGAACATTTGAATTCCCAGTAAGATTTTGTTCATTTTTTATAGATTACAGTAAGTTATACTGTGTCCCTAAACAACTTTTGTAAGTCTGTGTGGAGTTATGAAAAGCGTTCTCACTTTTTAAAGCAGGTCACAGCTAAAGCACAGTAATTAAAGCTACAGCATGTAAGATTTAAAACCATAATTATTGAGTCAGGGGAGAAAAAGATACTGATTTTGTTTTGATGTTCTTGAGCTGATGTGAGTTGACCTGACAATCCTGTAATGGTCAGTCAGTGCTTTGTCAGGGTTGTCGGGTTGGATTTGTAACATCATCACGCTCCATCTTCAGGCATGAAAGAAGTCCACCCACAGAGTGACTGGCCGGAAGATTTGCTTTAAATTTAATGCTAGGTTTAATGATTCTTCTGAGATTACTATAGCACACTAATATTAGCACTGTGACAACAATTAAGGTATTACTACTTAATGTTTTCATACATTGTGTCATTATAGACAGTTGCTATTGCCCTGCCGACAGAAACTGTACGAACGATGTATGGATCGTGGCTGACGTTCAGTTGCAGCCAAGCGTTAACTGTGAGTTCTAACATTCTTATTATTTGATAAGTTAATTGCCTTATGATGCACATACCAGTTTCAAACTGACTTTTACTGTGTTCACGGTGTGAAATTACAGTGTAATTTTAGTCATATTGGGTGTTTACTCATTAAGAAAAGATGTAAGAGTATTCACCTTTTTACATTTGGCACTCCATCATTTAGGACTACTCTATATTTAGATGTACTGTTACAGTTTAAATAGATTCATTATGATTTGAGAATAAAGTGTTATTGTATCTATTACTCTTCATATTAAATATTTATTTTAATCAGAAAGCAAATATAATGTAATTTGAATATGCCGTATGCTCAGATAATTTAAGTATAAATCAGTAGATTGTAATGGATTCAAACAAAGCATTTTATCATAATATACTGCCTCCACTGATTAGAATTCATTATGTATGCTGTATGTATGTGGAATTCTGAATTTATTTATCTTTTTTATTAGGGGGATATTTTAATCAATGGAAATGATGCCAAGATTGTAGAACGCCACCTGCAATTCTTTTCAGGAATAGCCCATGGGATTGACAAGGTTCTAGAGCCTCCAAATATAGGGGCACACTGTGATAACTTTTCACCTACAGAGATTAAAGTAAGGGATCTGTGTAAAAATACCCTTTAAATGTTAAAATGCATTATAAAATTAATATAGACATTAAAATAGTAGTGTGTGCTTATTTGTATTTGACTGTATGTAATAGGGTCGCTGTGGATCTTGTATACATCCACCATCTTGCCCTTATGGCACCGTGTACACTGTAAGTATCCATTCAATCATTTAGTTTGGTTTACCATTCACATTTTTTATCTTCAAGTATAACAAACATACAGTTCAGCATGGCTTATTTGTCATTTGAAGAAATCATATAGTGTGCAAGCCGCTTAGCTTTTTTGTCTATTTTTCCCTTGCATGTAAAACAACGAAAAGTTTACATGAACAGTGAAATATTATAAATGGCAAGAATGTAGGTTAAACATTTTATACAATAAAATAAATCAAATTAGCTATTTAATTAGCTATTAAATTAAATTAGCTTTTAATAGTCATCTTTCTGGAACAGCAAACTTTAAACATCTATGAAATGAGACTAGTTTGAATATATTGTTGGTAACAAGACATAAGACACTAAGCAAATGATAAGGACCACATTTGAGGAAATCCAATTCTTGGGTGCATTCCTTGTAGTAACTAGTTTGCAAATTTATATAGAACCAGATCAGACATGAAAGTGTGTTTTTTTAGTCTGAAAATTTTAATGTCCATTAACATCTTTCTCTCTCCATAGAACAAAACCAATGTGTGCAGTAGACCATGGAGCCCCTACAGACGACATTATTTTTATGATGACTTCGAGTTTCCTAGCCCTTACAATTTTCAGCCATTTGGCTGTAACCGAATGTGCATGAAAATGTCATGGGTTTCAAAGTGTTGTAAGAACCACTATGGACGAACCTGTCGAGGTAAAAATGGCAATCAGTTTCCTGATCGTTTTTTGCATATGTAAGTAGTAGAATTCCACAGATTAAAAAAAAAAATTCACCACCAAATGCAGTTTAGAGCAAATAATTCTTCTTAGCACTTTTCACTTTTTAATAATTCACTTTATAAAGGAAATTTACTGGAACTGACACGTATGTGTAATTACCACAAACAATAATTTTTTGAAACTTATAATGAAAATCTTAGGGCAGCTGTTGAATTTGGTTGATAAACATGTCAACAAAATGTGTATTTTGACTATGTTGTAGTAATGCTTTATCATAGTAGTTGTGCATCTCTGATGACACAAGTGTATCACAAAACAAACTCAAATGACTTTTTACTGTATTTCACTGGTGTTGGAAAGACTATTAGAAATGTTGAAAAGAAAAACATTAGAACAGCTTTAGGTAAACTGCAAGTATGAGTGAGATTTAAGTAAACAGGTTTTCTATTCTTTTCTCAGTACAAGAAAACCGGCAATGTTTTTGTGTGTGGTAACATACTACAGAGCTAATATACACTATATGGCCAATCGTACACTTTATGGCCAAAAATCTGTGTACACCTGTCCATCACACCTATATGTGGTTCTTCCCTAAATTGTTGCCAAAAAGTTGAAAGCACACAATTGTATGTAATGTTGTTATATGCTGTAGCATTAAGATTTCCCTTCACTGGAACTAAGGGGCCTAAACCTGTTACAAATTACAATGCCCCTGTGCACAAAGTGAGGTACATAAAGACATGGTTTGCCAATGTTGGTGTGGAAGAACTTGAGTGGCCTGCACAGCACCCTGACCCCACCCCCACTGAACACCTTGGGACAGATTGGAATGCAGACTGCACGCCAGGCCTTCTTGTCTGTTGGCAGAACCCAACCTCACTAATGCTCTTATGGCTGAATGAGAAAATCCTCACACCCATGTTAAAAATCTAGTGGAAAGTCTTCCCACAAGGGTGGAGGCTATTATTGCAGCAAAGAGGGAACAACTCCATATAAATGGCCATGGTTTTGGAATGGGATGCTCAACAAGCACATAGGGGTGTGATGCTCAGGTGTCCACATAATTCTGACCATATAGTGTATATGCAACATTTAGATAAAACAGAAAACATTCTTTTAAATCACAAAGTCAGGGTCTACAAAAATATGAGAACTACAATAACAGTAGTAAGTGTACCTTATTAAGATGTGGGTCTGTTCTAGTCTGTCCTGGAGGCTTGGAGGCACCATGTGGAGATCATGGTGATTGTGATGATGGGCTTTATGGAACAGGGAAGTGTGTTTGTCACACTGGCTTTAATGGTACAGCATGCGAGTTGTGTAAGAAGAACCATTATGGCTCTAACTGCACAGGTAAGTTCACTTTTAAACCATAACTAAGGCTCTGAGTTATTTGATGCAAATCAGATATATAGTAGCTAATTGGATGGATACTGTAAGAATCACACCCCTGAGGAGGTATATGTCCTCTTAAATCTTCTGTCACTTTTGATTGCAGTTTACTGTATTTTATAATCCATAATATAACATATAATGTATCAATATCCTAATAGACAAGATCTTTAAATTTTCATGTGAGTTCCTCAAATTGACGTCTTTCAGTTGGCTAGTAAATGGTAAACCACAAATTAACATTATAGTAAGCAGAAACATTCATCTTGCTGGGCATTAACTAGAAAGATGTGAGTTAAAAATCTCAGAACTCCAGAGAGCCACTGCTCAGCTCTATGCTTGGAGTGAATTCTACCACATTTCTAAGTTGCTTTGTGTAAAAGTGACAAAAATTAAATGAAGATTGACGACAGGCAAGTGATTTTGGTACCACTTTATTTGAAGGGTACCTACACACTATAAACCCCAATGTTGTCTTTACTTAAACAATCAAGTAATCATGACTACACACTTAAAATGTTGCATTTTGTAGCCATAAATCAAAAATCTAAGTTTGTTTAACTTATTTACCTACAAAATACATAAACTTAAGATTTCAAGTTTTATGAACACAAAATTCTGATTCATTAAAATAGCTCACTCTGGTCTTTCTTTGATGTGACTGGCCATGCAAGGAGTTCCACCTGGCAACAAGAGAATGAAAGCACTGATTGGTAGATAATTGTAGTGAAGTTCAAGAGTTCATCATGAGTGAGCGAGATGTCTCCATGTGTGTTCCCAGAGAAATGGTAATCATGGAGAGAGTGATTTGTAAATAAAGTTACATTTTGCTAAAATGTGTTAATTTCCCCTATTTATGGAGACTTTTTGGATGCCCTGTATTTAAGTATGCTTGAAATGAACACCAAGTTAAGTGAACTTAATTATTTCCATGTGTGGTTCCCTGGTGGACTAGTGGCTAGCATGCAGCGCTCTCACTGGTGTGGCCTGGGTTTGAGTCATAAAACTATAAAGTCAGTATATGAACACCAAGTTAAGTGAACTTAACAGTTTAAGTACAGTCTACATGAGCACCACATTAAGTGTATTAAATACAATTGAGTACAGTCAGCTTGTTAGGGTTTTCAGTGCACTGGGCCTTCATGACACACTGCAAACCCTAACAAGTTGACTATACTCAACTGACTGAGTAAACGTTCTCCCTCAATTTTATTGAGTAATGGGGTCTCCAAAAACTTGTATATTTACGTTCACTTAACTTGATGCTCATGTAGACTGTACATAAATTAAGTTCAGTGAATTTGGTGTTCATATAAAGTACTTAAATAATTAAGTTCACCTAACTTTGTGTTCATCTCTTCCATTCATGATGAACACTTGAACTTCATTACACCGGCAGTATATTATGAAAGAAAAATACTTAGTTTTTTCATAATATACTTAGTTTTTTCATAATATTAAAAGGTTCAAGGTAATAAAATTTCCCATTGCTGTAGGAGCTTTTTGTTGTGATCACTGATTCTCTAAACATACAGTATGAGAGTTCTCTTTTTCAGCGGCTTATTTCCTGCCTGACATCACCCTCTATTCTGTCCTTGATGCCCCGCTCTGTTTTCTACTGATATGTCATGTTGTGCTTGTTTAGTGCTCGGCGATGTCTTTATCTTTTCCTGGAAGCAACTCGGCATCTTATACTCTTGAGTTCACCTAATCAGTTTAATTCTCAGTCAGTGTATTTGTTCTCTCTTCTTTTTTTTGTATCTTTTTTTAATGGGTGCATATAAGAGGCAGTACACTCTCCCTAGCTTTCATATGCACCTCTGCATTTTTTTCATTGATCAATGGGACCTGCAATCCTAGAACTGTGACTAAATTTTAAAGGTCAGCATGCACATTCACGTAATCACATGGCCAGCTATTTCCTACAGCTATTTTAATCACCTTTTTCATTATCTTACTCAACAGATGAAATGCACCCCAAGCTTGACAGAATCAAATGCAGTCCATTCTGCTAGTCAGTAAAATGGCTTTCAGTTAAAACTTACTCAACACTTAGTGCAATGCGAATGAAATGAAGCATTGCAGTTGTTCCTGTCTAGCACCCAGATGTAATCTTTTCAGACTTTATTCAATAGCCAAAAAAACAAAAAAAAAACAACAAACAAACAGTTGTTTGGTAGTTTCATGTACATACAACCTAATAATCCACTAATAATTAACTGATAGCTCAATTTAAAAATATATATATAATAAAGTAAACTGAATCAGGGCAATCGTAATGAAATTCCTATCTGACTGTGAAAGGGTGGATAATCTGTTTAATAATTCAGGGGGGATGAGGAGCACCCACTTTCTTAGCTTCTGTAAGAACACTTCAACAGTGTTTTACTGAGACTGACCAAATTTAAGACTTGTTGAAAACACAAGTGAGGTGATTAAACTCTAACATGGTACACTAAAATTAGATACTTGTTACACCCTGTCAGGACTCACAGCCTGTTTGTTGTTATGGTATTTTTGGGACTAAATGCCACTCCTTGAATGAGCATAATTTTGTTCAGTTTGCATGTCACATGCATGTATTAAAAAAAGGTTTATACCAACCTAAAGCTTCCTTCAGTTTGTCCCACTGGGAGACCCAATAAATTTTCTATGTCTAACACCTACAACAGAGGTTTTCCCTTTCAGAGAGGGTAGCAAGCAGAACTCCTTTAGGAAGCCTTAACTATCTAAAATGCACTTAACGATCCATTTTTTTCTAAATGTATAGATTAAAGAAGGTAGATGTCTAAGAAACAGTTCTGTCTGAATCGAATTTAATCTAATTTAGATTGCTGAAAACTTTCTGCTTATAAATATTGCATTGTTTTTGTATGAAAATCCTTCAGTAATTTATTGTTTATTAAATTACTCATGTGGTTAATTCAACAAATTCACTGTATTAACTGTCCTTTGACCGCAGCTTGTACATGTACCGTTAATGGGAAGTGTGACGATGGCATAGATGGCGATGGCAGCTGTTTCTGCCAGGAGGGCTGGACAGGAGTGATGTGTGAGACCAAAATCGGTAAAAAGATTTTACTTTATTAAGACAATGATAGGAATACGTACTTTAATTTTAATATTCTAATAGTGTTGGGTCAAGTTGCCTTGACTTACTATTAATATTAGACTTCCAGATGACCGAAAACCTTTATGAACTGTGTCACTAAACATCTTAATATAATTTAATAGTTGTGAAGCCTGTATGTTCGCCTGAGTGCCACCCTAATGCTGTGTGCCTGCCTGAGAATCAGTGCCAATGTGAACCACCATATGAAGGAAACGGCTATAACTGCACAGGTATGTTTCAACATTTTGTTGGGACTCTAATGTAGGTCTAAAGCAAATCAAAATCAGTAACATATGGTAAAATGAGGAATTGATCTGACCTCCTTTCATTGCAATCTGGTGTGCAATGTTACAAACATGGTAGAGAAAAAAATATATTTACAATGTTTACTGTATATAGTACAGTGTACACTTATCAACTAATCACAAACAACATTAAAGGAAAGAACATGTCAAAATAAAAACACTCTTAGCTTACATTCTCAGTAGCAAGAGACAAACATTACAGACGACCTTTTATTTTATTAAGTGTGTGACTTTGAGCTGCGATTTCAGTGACAAAGTGACACCGCAACAAGCGATATATTTGTAAGTTCTTTGCAATTAGGTATGATGTGGTGAAGTGACTAATCCAAAGGATTGGCATGAATGATTCCCCAGACCTATCTTACGGTGCGTGTAGTCCAAAGTTTCTTCACGTCCCCAATCACAACTTTAGTTCCTACTTGCAAATAGTTGTAGTAATTAGTTAAAAAAAAACAAAACAAAAAAAAAAAAACCACTACACTAGTCTTCCCTGGCCAAAACCACATTTGCCTATGTTGCTTGGTTAAAAAACAACTAGGGCAAACAAACTAAAAAGGGCTAGGAAATACTCTGAAGAGTGTGAATGAGGCTAGTTAAAGGTCAATCTAATTTAAGATAGCCTAGATTATAACAAGTGTGGAAGGTGTTAATCTGTATTGTTACATGATGGTTTGGAATGACAAAACCCCCTCAGAATTTTCTCTTTAATTCACTGTGTATTTCAGATCACAATAACTGCCCTAATTTTATTATTATTTTTTTTTAAATCACTTTCTGATATTGCCTGATGACTACATGATTATATGTAGCTGTTGTCATTAGACATTATTTCAATCATAAATAGACTTTGTGATGACTATTGCAATACATCATACGCTAAGTTTTTATTACATGTCCTGTCCATGATCCTAGCAGAAAAATGCTAATCCTCTCTCATTTTTTATTTGTTCAGCTCCAGATCTATGTAGCGAATATAATGGAGGCTGCCACGTGCAGGCTGACTGCACACAGTCTGACATCAATGTGATATGCTCTTGTAAACCTGGCTACTCTGGAGATGGCAATGTCTGCTCCTCCATCAACCTCTGTGTTGAGGAAACTAATGGTGGCTGCAGTGACTTCGCAAACTGCATTTTCATTGGACCTGTGAGTTAATATGATTTGTCTCTGTTTTTTTTATTTGATATTTGGTTTCTAGACGGAATTTAACAGCATACATTGACACACATTTACTTTTGTCAGAATGAGCGGCGATGTGAATGTCACCAAGGGTACGTGGGCAATGGAGTCCAGTGCTTCGAGAAGGTGGTGCCGCCTATTGATCGCTGTCTGGAGAACAATGGAGACTGCCATGCCAAAGCGATCTGCAAAGACTTGCATTTTCACAGTACGTAGTTTATTCAGAATTTTATAACAAGATTCTTATTCGGGATGATCATTTTTTGGTTTAGGGCACTTTTATTATGTAGGTGAGGTTAAACTA
Source organism: Pangasius djambal (assembly GCA_022985145.1). NCBI lineage: Eukaryota > Metazoa > Chordata > Actinopteri > Siluriformes > Pangasiidae > Pangasius > Pangasius djambal. Next base: position 13,384,374 of record CM040994.1, read on the forward strand.
GAATAAGAAAATGTAGAAATATTAACATTATAAAAAACACTCAAACTGAAGTTTAACTACCCACAAATCAATGTAAAATGAACATACATCATCCAATAAATTAGTATAGATACATAAAGTGCTATATTTATAAAGTGCAATTGGCTTTTTCCTATATTTTGGGACTATGTAAACTATTTGATGATTGCAGTATAGATCTATTTTGTAAATATGAGATGCACACATGAGGCAGTGTTTATTGAAAACAAAGGCTTGTCTCAGTTACATTCAATTCTGTTCTTGAACTTAAGTCAGTTTGAGTTGAGAGATATTGACTTGATCAAAACATGAAACCGTAAAATGAACTAAAACACAAAAAGTTTTTAAAAAGTATTTAAAAAAAAAAACCTGTAACATGAGGTAACTGTTCAACTGGAAATCACTACCTCGGAGTGGCTTTATTACCAAAAAATATCTTTTCTGAAATTAAAGAGGTACTAGCTTTTCAATTACTTTTTTGTCACCTGTTGGTAAATAAGAATTATAAATAAATAAGATTTCATTAGAAAAGGTAATACATTTATGGTAAACTTCATCATATAACACATTATGACCATATTGTTTATCTTGCTTTGCTGAGTCATCATCAGTAAATAATGGTATCATAAAAGCTTAGTTAGTTTGTACATGCAACAGCCCTACTGACTCACACTATTTCCCTATCTATGTTGCATTGTTATTGGATTTAGTGCTGACAGAATGGATTCTACACTCATTAAATGACTCTTCTTTCTTCTTTGATATTTTTGAATATTTGAATTTTTGACTTTGCCTTTACATTTTCATGTAGTAGCATTCAGCGACCAATGGTACATCTCTTCTTGGAACTTGTTTCTGTGTGCAAAGCTCCAACTTAGCGTAACCACATGAATGGATGTAGCCCATTGATCCATTTATTATTGGTGTAATCTACTACTAGATAAACATCTATCAATCAGCCTGGGTGGCAATTATGTGTAGTATCTATCATTAGGATTATGCCTGCTGGGCAACGAGAGCAGACTCTACTTAGTGATTTCTCACACAACCTCTTGGTAATGATGAACACGTGGGTCCCATTGGATTTTGCACTGTTTGGAAACATTCCTTTTGCTTATTGGAAACTACACCTTACATGCATGCTTGATTCAGACTCTCTCTGACAAATTCAAGTATATAGTGTAGTCAGGTTATTTCAGAAATTACTTACCACTGAAATTGCCACTAATGTGTGGAGGAAGATAAAATGGAAGATAAACCTGAAATGTATTTAATTGCCACTTGATTTGATTAACAGAGGTTTTTTTTTTTTAGTTCACCTCTAGTTAACTGCTCCATCGGAACTCAATGAGTGTGTGCATGTACACTAGTAATCTGACCAGTGTCTGATTTTGCAAGCTACCAGATTATACAGGTCATGTAAACATCATATGATATGTAGGTTTAAAGCTGTTATTAGGTTTTTAGAAATCCAATAAAGACACCTGCATTTAGTGCAATAATTGGGTTAATCAGTGCATCCATACTTTTTAGAACAAAGAGGACTCATGAGAGTATCACAGAATTGTCTGTGATTGCTATGACACTCGTACTCCGGTATCTTTTATTTTCCAAATATAGCCAGCGAGAGAGTAGCTGACTCAGAAGTAGTAAGTACTGTACATCTATACTGACAAAAGGCGACACAGGTTTTAAAAACAGATTCCTAAGTAAGTGTAGAAGGGGGAAAGAGCTCAGGGAAAGTATGTTTTTGTGTTAGAAGGATGAATCAGCTAAGGGGAAGGAGATTTAGAGCACTCCTTTCCCCTAAGACTCAGTAATTGTACTTTATAAATTTAGTGTTTTTCCTGCCCTAATACTTGTGTGTAACACGCTATATAATTCTGTATAATTGTCTTTTATACAGGAGTATAGCAGTGTACTGGCAATCTGGCAAGGAAATCTGAAACAGTAATATTGTTAAAATAATTTCTCTATCAGAAGCTTGAATTACTCCAAAATGTGAGACAACGGTGATGTGATGGTGGGCCTCCAGCCCCCGCACTTAAACCACTGTATGCTCCTCGTGTGACTGCCACCTGGGTGCTGAAGTGACAGCGCCACTTTGGCACTATTGTTATGGATGAGGAGAAAGCGCATGGCTACAAGGTGGGGCAGCAAAACAGAGCACAGCTGGCAGCTAATAATAATGGTGGCAGCTCCTCACTCTCCCGCAGAAGCCAGGATAATATAAAAGGGCACAGCAGATGTTGCAAAAAAGTATGGGAGGAACAGCCCTCGTAGTTCCACACCATTGTCAAATACATCCAGGACATGTAGGAGCAGATTGACAGAGTGGTCTCGATAGTCAAAAAGCACATGGAGGAAGCACAGGCTGAAGAGGTCTACAACTGGCCAGCTCAACCCCGGGAGTCCAGCCAGGTGACCGGGTGCTCCTCCTGCTCCTGAGCACAAACTGCAAGTTCCTGGCCTGCTGGCAAGGCCCATACACAGTCCTTACATGGGTGTGCCTGGTGAACTGCCTGCAACAGCCAGGTGAGTGCCAAGACCTACAGCTGTCAACCTATTGAAAAAAGGGATCAAGCCTGCCCCAGTGCTGTCTGCTTTTGCTGGTGTACCCTCAGATCCTCCAGAGCATATCTTGGCCCAGAAGGTGGAAGACCTAACACCCTCACAGCGACAAGCCCTAACAGAGCTGGTGGACCAGTTTGCTGACGTGTTCTCAGCAGTCCCAGGAATGACACACCTGGTCCAGCATAAGATCAAAACCCTCATGGTCCGACAGTGGCCCTACTGCTTCCCTGAAGCCCCCGGTCAGGCTGCTGAGTAGGAAGTTAGCCAGATACTACAGGACGGCATCATTGAAGAATCCACCAGCCCCTGGTCCAGCCCCATCGTGGTGGTCCCGAAGCCCGATGGAAGTCTCAGGCTGTGAAATTTCTTCCAGAAGCTGAACCAGGTCTCAGATTTCGACAGCTACCCCCTCCCCTGGGTGTAGCTGGTGACCTGGTGGAGCGCTTGGGGAGAGTCCGCTTCATTTCCACCTTGGACCTCACTAAAGGGTACTGGCAGGCAGCCCTAAGCCCAAACGCCAAGACCTGGGTGAGCTCCGTAAGGCCGGGTTGACAGTGAACCCACAAAAGTGCCACCTGGGGCTGACCTAGACACAGTACCTGGGGTACCGCATTGGCTGAGGTTTACTAAAGCCGCAAGAGAAGAAAATCGGGGCGGTCAAAGGGTACCCATGTCCCACCACCAAAAGACAGGTACGTGCCTTCTTGGGGTTGGCAAGATATTACAAGAGATTTGTCCCTAAGTTCTCCTCTTTAGCCTCCCCCATCTCAGATTTAACAAGGAAAGGCCAGCTAGATCGAGTGCGCTGGTCCGAGGAGGCAGAGCAGGCATTCCAAACCCTGAAGCAAGCGCTCACAAGCTTGCTGGTGCTCAGAAATCCTGACTTTGATCAGACCTTCACCATCCACACCGACACTTTTGAAACCAGGCTGGGCACCGCGTTCTCCCAGAACTTTGACGGAAAGGAGCACCCAGTGTTATACATGAGGAGGAAGCTGCCGAATGGTGATACGCTGCTGTCGAACAAGAAGCCATAAAGTAGGCCATCGAGGAACTCAGCTACTACATTGCAGGCCGACGCTTCATCTTGGTCACAGACCACGCTCCCCTTTAGTAGATGGCCAAGGCCAAGGACACCAATACCCAGACAACTCAATGGTTTCTCTCCTTGCAGGACCTCTCTTTTCAGGTGCAACACTGAGCAGGGGCCCATCACGGCAATGCTGATGGCCTTTCACAGAGGTACAGCCTCTGGGCACAGACAATGCCGGCAGTAGACTCAGAGCTGAGGAGGGGGCGAAGGAGGGGGCTCAAATCTGAGACAGAAATATTGTTAATAATTTCTCTATCAGAAGCTTGAATTACTCCAAAATGTGAGACAATGGTGATGTGATGGCGGGCCTCCAGCCCCCACAGTTAATCCACTGCATGCTCCTTGTAGGACTGCCACCCAGGTGCTGAAGGAACAGCGCCACTTCAGCACCATAGTTATGGACCAGGAGAGAGCACATGGCTACGAGACGGGGCAGTGAAATAGAGTACGACTGGCAGCTAATAATAATGGTGGCAGCTCCTCACTCTCCTGGAGAAGCCAGGACAGTATAAAAGGGCACAGCGGACAGAGTGAGGAGAGCACCTTTTGCCTATGCATGCATGCTGATCCATTTTTCTCTCTCTGCTAGAAACCAATGACAGCAACGAAGACAATACTTCTCTACACCATTCCACTTCCCCTGAACTACACAAATAAAATAAAAGCACCGCTTTTTTCACCAATCCTGCCTCTCCCATGTCTGTGTTCCGCAGCTGTGGGTTGTTACAGGTGAAATCAAAAAACAGGCAAAAGGTCAGGTGATCAGTGAACAGACTGGAAAGGGCAAAAATCAGAATCCAAAAAAACAGAAAGCAGAACAAGATCATAATCCAGATATACAGTTCCCTCTGAATGTATTGGAACAGCAAGGCCAATTCTTTTGTCTTAACAATAACCATTGAAGCCTTTTTGATTTGAGATCAAAAGATGAATATGAAATGATAGATCAGAATTTCAGTTTTCATTTCCTGAAATTTACATCTAGATGTGTTAAACAACTTAGAACATGGCACCTTTGGTGGCAGTGCACCCTATTTGTACGTGAGCAAAAATACTGGAACAGATAGTCTTAAAGTAAATTAATGTAAATAATATTAAATATTTGGTTGCATATCCCTTGCTTGCAATAACTGCACCAAGCCAGTGATCAAGTGACATCAGGAAACTGTTGCTTTCTTCTTGTGTGATGCTTTTCCAGGCTTGTACCACAGCTTCTTTCAGTTGTTGTTTGTTTGGGTTTTGTTTTCCCCTTCGGTCTCCTCTTCAGGAGGTGAAATGCATGCTCAATTGGGTTAAGGTCTGGTGATCGACTTGGTCAGTCTAAAACCTACCACTTTTTCCCTTGATGAAGTGCTTTGTTGTGTTGACAGGGTGTTTTGGGTCATTGTCTTGCTGCATGATGAAGTTCCTCCCCATTAGCTTAGATGCATTTCTCTGTAAATTGGCATACAGAATGTATCTGTAGACTTCTGAATTCATTCTGCTGCTACAATCATGAGTTACATCATCAGTAAAGATTAGTGAGCTTGTTCCAGAAGAAGCCATGCAAGCCCAAGCCATGACACTACCACCACCGTGCCTGACCGATGATCTCATATGTTTTGGCTCATGAGCAGATCCTTTCTTTCGCCTTTCTTTTCAAACGGTGGATTGTAATACTTTCACCCCTGCCCTGTGGAAGTTGTTAGTGATGTCACTGACTTGTGTTTTTTTCTTTTTTCAGGACATGCCAAATTGTTGTATTGGCTATGCCCAAAGCTTGTGCAATGGCTTTAATTGATTTTTCCTCTTTCTCAGCTTCAAAATGGCTTTTCTCCCATAGACAGCTCTCTGGTCTTTATGTAGGTTTATCCTTTTTAATAACAAATGCAGTCTTCAGAAGTGAAACCCAGAACACAAACCAAGAGTGGACATTCAGAGTTATTAATTGTTTAAACAATTAATCTAACAGAGCCCACCTGGGCAACAAGAAACACCTGACAGTCACATGTTCAGATATTTGTGATCACTGGAAAAATGGGTGGGTTCAAACAAAACGTGCCATGTTATAATTTTAACACATCGAGGTGTAAATACAAGCTGAAAAAATAAGAGCTGAAATTCTGATCTATCATATATCATATTCATCTTTTGATCTCAGACCCAAATGTCTTCAGTGTATTACAAAAAGAATTGTCCTTGCTGTTCCAGTACTTTTAGAGGGGACTGTATATATAGGTGGTCCTTAATATGGAAAAGGTTGAGAACCCCTGATCTAGAGTACGGTAAAATAAAGCTTACTTAGTGAGTATATATTAATTAACTGTTATCTAAGCAGCAAACGATAGGCTATGTTGGCCTCATGCATGTGATGTGAAAGAAATGTGCTCATTATCTCCACCCCTAATCCTTTATTTTCACTTCCACTAGGTGCTCTCTGATGTAGTATATATATATATATATATATATATATATATATATATATATATACACACACATACATACATACATACACATACACACACAGTGAGATCCAAAGGTCTGAGACCACTAGTGAAAGTGCTTCTATTTCTTTTTCAATTTAACACAATGGATTTCATTACAAATGATATGATCAGGAACAACTTGAGTGAGAATCTAAAAATATTTACATGAATTTCAGTATGTCTTAGTATTGGGTATGTCCACTTTTTTGTTTTAATGACTTTGTGCACTCGAGCTGACAGACTCCACAAGATGCAAAACCTGATGATCTATGTTAAATCAAATCAATGGGTGTGTCTCATGAACACCTGCTTCAGTGGAAGGGATAAGACTCACAAAAAAATTAACTTCTGTACAAAGGACTTAAGATGAATTTAGAATTTTCAAAATTCTAAAACTTTGTTTATTTCCAGTTTTAAAGTAAAAAAAAGTCCCAGATTTCCAACATGGTTGCAAACTTTTGGACCCCACTGTATGTGCTCAGGATTTTACACAACAGGCTACACAAACTCAGAATTATGGACTAATTGCTGAGTGCATATCAATTTCCAATATAACTGGATGCGGAGAGTTCAAGAAGGCACCTCAGTTTCTGTGCTTTACAATGCTCCCTCGGCTTTCCAGCTGGTGAAACGTTCTTCCCCCCTCCCTGGCATCCAGGGATTCAAGATATGAGGCTTTTCCTGCAGGTTAACAGATTCAATCTTGTCCCTGGGTGTTTATAAATCTGTATAAACTTCATCTTCCTCAGAGCTCACTGGCCCTTTGTTATTTTCCGTGAATAAATAAATGGTTCCATTCATGGCCAGTCTGTGCAGTCCTTTTAAGTGCTAGTGTTACCTCACTATTTGGGTGAATTTAAAGCTGAGAAAATAATACAAATTAGAGAAACCCGTATTCATAAATTACTGATCCTAGGGTTAGGGTTAACATTCTTTCCATAACTGAATAATAAATTTTTGGACTAATGTGGTGATATGGCACTTATCATCATCCTTTTTGAAAATTATATAGCAAAAACATATTGGGTTGTACAATTATCATACTATACATTTTTATTGCCCTTGTATTTTGATTTGTATAACTCCTCAAACAAGTAATAAATAGTGATCAAACCATTCCTCTAATTGTCTGTTAGGTGGATAAATATGTTTATAATTTCGATCGACGCAACATCAAGTTTTAATTATATGTAATGAAAATATTTTATTCAGCCAAAACAGCAGGTGTCTTCCACCTGAGATCACCAGCTGGGAAGTATATGATGAACTACAGCACAGCAGAGGCAGCCTGCAAAGCTGAGGGAGCCACGCTCGCTACTCTGTCTCAGCTTTCTGATGCCCAACAGGTAAACCAAATTAATCAAATTACCGGCACCAAATGTAACATTTTTCAACTTCTTTGGGCAAAGGATTCATGAACATTCTTTATTGGTAAAATATACCTGGAAGATATATTTAGCATTAGCCAGATATCGTCTAACAATTAAGTGATCACATGACATGGTGTGATACCAGTGTGAGATGTAAGATTTTGCATCAAAAGGTAAAATGTTTATTTCTTTGTAAATATGCAAGAACATGTTATATTCTTTTTAAATATGCAAGTATGCAGACAATATTAAGTATGGTTCTGCCCCAAAAGAGTCTTGATATATATGTCTATAAAACTAATTTCTGCACATTTCTGTTCCTGACAGAAAGATTATTAATCTTAGCAGGTAAAAAAATACACTATATTACCAAAAGTATTCGGTCACCTGCCTTGACTCACATATGAACTTAAGTGCCATCCCATTCCTAACCCATAGGGTTCAATATGATGTCGGTCCACCTTTTGCAGCTATTACAGCTTCAACTCTTCTGGGAAGGCTGTCCACAAGGTTGAGGAGTGTGTTTATAGGAATTTTTGACCATTCTTCCA
>CM040994.1:13392544-13422571 GCA_022985145.1 Pangasius djambal
AATTGACTGTGAAGAAAGTCGATGACCTCTTTGCACTATGCGCTTCAGCATCCGCTGACCCCTCTCCGTCAGTTTACGTGGCCTACCACTTCGTGGCTGAGTTGCTGTTGTTCCCAAACTCTTCCATTTTGTTATGATAAAGCTGACAGTTGACTGTGGAATATTTAGGAGCGAGGAAATTTCACGACTGGATTTGTTGGACAGGTGGCATCCTATGAGAGTTCCACGCTGGAATTCACTGAGCTCCTGAGAGCGGCCCATTCTTTCACAAATGTTTGTAAAAACAGTCTGCATGCCTAAGTGCTTGATTTTATACACCTGTGGCCAGGCCAAGTGATTAGGACACCTCATTCTGATCATTTGGATGGGTGACCGAATACTTTTGGTAATATAGTGTATATACTTCACTTCACTGATGAAGTGATACTTTGTGCAGAGGGGCCAAAATTTAGGAATGTGCTATAATTATGGAAAAACAAATAACATCAAGGAAAACACAGGATGAATTTCACAGTTTATCCAATCCAGATTCAATAAATGAGTGCAAGCATTGATGGGCTTAAGGGAAAGGATTATTTAGTGAAGCTCAACTGGGGGCTCTGCAAGACGTTAACCATCATTGTTCAAATGATGTCTCTATCTCCCTATTATTTTCTTAGTCCTGGACAGCAAGGCCACCTAATCTAGCCTATCTCTCCATGTATTCACCTAGGTTCTTTAGGCCTTCAAGATAAGTAGAGCCCATTCTCATAAAAACCTGCAGAGTTAAACCCTTCTTGCACCTGCAGCCATGGCAACCTAGTCTTGTCAAGCTGAATAGAGATTTTTAAACCTTCCTACATACATCTTTTTTTAAAAAATATATGTGTATCTGGTAAAGAAATCAGTCAGAAGTCAATTTATGTAATCTCCAACATCTCATGTCATCTTAAAAATACTGGCATAAACTTTTCATGTTTCATTGTTGAATTTTTTTAAATAATAAACCAAATAAGCCAAATAATCAAAACCTGCTTAAGCAAGTGTTCTTACCATCAACAAGTAAAATGTTTACAGTTGTTAAGTGGTTGTTAAGAACTGAGATTGACTAGTAAGTTCCAAGATTTACACTTGGAGGCCAGAGTCCAGTTAGTTAGCAATATTTATAGGAACATGCTATAATAAAAATTTTTCTAATATATGTGCACTTACTTTTAGTCACTGATTTAATAAACATTAGTCAATGCATGTGTTAACATTTAAACAAATGTCAGTTCATACAAGTGTTAACTTATGTTGTTACATTACTTATGATATATTTATGCTGCAGTTCATGGTTTGGTATTATTAATGAATGTAGTAAATGATGTTAGTTAAGGGAACCTCAATGTAAAGTAGTACATCCAATGTAGACATAAAAATATGAAAGACTATACTATAAGACTATAACCATAACACAGTGCACAATATTAAAACTTTTTGGTGCCTGCACCTAAAAAGCACAGCCCAGATCCTCTGGTTTGCGGACCTAAACGTCCTTGCATTACATATCTAAAATATACACAGCCACCTCATGTAGTGCCAAGTTACTAAATTTTTTTAAATCAGTTATAAATTGCCAGTGAAGTACCCAGTGAAGAAAGGTTAGTACTGGAATAATATGCTCCCTCTATATGTCTAAAAACCTCTTGCTGACTTTGAATTAAAATAGAGACCAACAAAACTCCCAAATAAATATTTACCAGTCTAGCGTCTCCATGAAAAAAGCAGTCTGAAATTTAAGACCCATTCTTGTTTGACTTGAAAACTCAACTCTAAACATACACTTTTCATTGTAAAAAAAAAAAATAAAAAAAAAATCTGATTTATCAACTGACTCATGTCAATAAATCAGTGAGACTCATGAGAACATTCTTATTGTCCTATTACTTAAGCATATGGAAACACTTTGATTAAATTAATGACCAAATCAGAAATTTTTTTACTTTTAATTTGATATGCTGCCAGTTCCATCTTGTTTTCCAACTAGTTGGGTATGCACTTGTGTGTTGCCGGATGGATTGATGGGAAAAAAGTGGGTTATCCAATCCGCTATCCATCTCTTAAATGTGGTGACAATCATGTGGGCATAGTCCAGTACAAGGATCCCGATGTAAACACTCCTTATGACGCTTACTGCTACAGAATTAGAGGTACTTCTAAAACATATGGAATACATTTAATAAAGTTTGAAGTTTGTGCATATTTCAAATAAATTTTTCCTCTTGTTTTTCTAGAGGTTACATGTGAATGTGGACCTGGATATGTTGGTGATGGAGAATTCTGTAATGGCAACCTCGCTTCTGTCATAGCTACCCATTCAAACTTCTCAATATTTTACTCTGTAAGAGCACATTTCTATTTCTGCACAAGTGTAATATATATCTATATCTTTTGCAAGTAAAGTGGATATAAAAAGTCTACACACCCCCGTGATGTAAAAAATGAAACCAAGATAAATCATGTCAGATTTTTTCCCACTTAATGTGTTCTAGCAACCAACAATTAAGTGAAAACAAATAGAAACATTTTAGGAAAAAACAACAAAGAAAAAACATAACATATGCAACAATAACCTGGTTGCACAAGTTTACACATCCTTTTATAATGGGGCATGTGACAGAAAGAACCAATCCCATTCAAACTCATTTTTAAAAGTAATTATCATATACCCGTCATCAATAAAGTGATATTGATTAACTCAAAATATAGATGATTGTTGGTTTTTATCTGACTGCTGAAGCCATGGTCCAAAAAGCATCTAGGGGATCTCATTGTGGAAAAGTATCGATCACCTAAAGTTTGCCACAACATACATACAATCACCCAAAATAATGTGGCAAAATGTGTTATGGTTGACCAAAGCAGAACTTTCTGGGTGTAATCCTAAAAGGAATGGCTTCAGGAGATGAAAATCTATTTTCAAATGGTCCAGTCAGAGCCCAGATCTAAATCCAATCAAAAACCTGTGGAATAATTTGAAGAGGGCTGTGCATAGGAGTTCCCCTTGCAATTTGATAGATCTGGAGGTTTTTTTTTGTTTTTTTTGTTTTTTTTTTGCATAAAATAGTGGAATACAATTTCCAAATCAAGTTGTGGTAAGTTTACCTAAAGTGTCTGAATGTGGTATTACAAGCAAAAGTGCTTTAACAAGTATTAGTTTAAGGGGTGTGCACACTTATGCAACCCAGTTGTTTTTTTTTTTTTCCTTTTTTCCTCCTAAAACATTTCTAATTGTTTTTCACTTGAATTTCCACATTAGAAGGTGGAAAAGATCTGACATGTAGACTTTTTATATCCACTGTACAGTGACAAGATTTTAGATAGTATTCTCCAACTTACAAATTCATTTTTTAAATTATTGTTCCATCTTATTCCCTGTCAGATGTTAGTGAAGTTTGCAGAGGCTGCTGAGGAGGGGAAAAAGCTCTTGGACTTTGTGTCAACCAGTTCATCCAACATAACAATTTTTGTGCCACATAACGCAGGATTTTCTGCAAATGAGGTCAGGAGTCTTTCAGCAAACAAACTGAAATTATTTGCTGTGCAAAAATGTGGTAACAATTTTATGGTTTGTGCTAACACCTGAAGGTGAAATATCTTATCCGTGATGGCGGGAGGGTCATAAATTGCCAAAACCTCTTTTTTATCCCAATAATTTCAGCAAGCATTCTCTTTTATGTCTGGTGTAGGATTGTAACAATATCCCTCTAATCAGTCTCTAATCAGTTAACTATTTGGGTAAGAGTAAGACCATTTTTATTGGAAATACACTTTAAAGCTACAGTACTTTTTTTGGTAAAAATGTGAGTCAACACAGCAGCACACTAAGATTTCAGCAAAGCAACCCATAGGTTTTGCTCTTTCATCTGGTACTCAATAACTAAGACAATCACAATGATGTGCACAATGAAGTTATTTTATTCTAATGCTTCTGTAATACTGAGGAAATGGCAGCATTTAATTATATCCTTACGGCTGCATCTCAAACTGATTACTGCCATATTAAATAGTTTGTCAGTACATCATTTGTGTCAGTATGATTTAGGTATACGACTTGGCGCACATTGTGTGGTTTGAGACGCAGCTTAGTATTCTCTAAGAAGGCATGTCCTTGCAGCTGTGAGAGTAATCTGTGCAGAGAAGACCAGTAAAGCACAACAGACTTTACAAAACTCTTCTTCCACAAGAAGCTTGCATTTTTTTTCTACCAAAAAGGGCAAAATTCCAAAATCTTACATCTAGTGGCTTTTAGTAGTGTTACACCTTGTTACACCAGATCACAACATGGAAAAGCATAAAAAATATGGAAAATTAATGCAGTCTTTAATCAGTCTTTTGAAAACAAGAAACTACATGGGACAACATGTAAACTAAAGTATATATATATATATATATATATATATGTATATATATTTTCCCCAAACTGTTGCCAAAAAGTTGAAAGCACACAATTGCATGTAATGTCTTTGTATGCTGTAGCATTAAGATTTCCCTACATTGAAATTAAGGGGCCAAAACCTGTTCCCGGATGACAATGCCCCTGCACAAAGTAAGGTCCATAACAGCATGGTTGCCAAGGTTAGTCTGGATGAACTCAAGTGGGCTGCACACAGCCCTGACCACAAACCCACTTAATACCTTTGGGATGAATTGGAATGCATTGCATGCCGGGCCTTCTCACCCGACATCAATACCTGACCTCACTAATGCTCTTGGCTGAATGGGCAAATCTCCACAGCCACATTCCAAAATATAGCATAAACCCTTCCCAGAAGAGTGTATGCTGTTATAGCAGCAAAGAGGGGGACATACTCTGGAATGAGATGTTCAACAAGCACGTATGATTATGATGGTTAGGTGTCGACATACTTTTGGCTATATAGTATACAGTATATACAGTTCATTATTATTTGGAAATATTTGGACATTGACAAAGTAATTGTTATTTTAGCTCTCTACCACAGTTTTACCAAAATCTCAAAAACACAAAGCCTCAAAAATGAAGCCAGATTACAGTGTGCCAAAAACATCTAAAAAAGCCCATGCAGTTCTGGATTCATATTCATTATTTCAACTCCAATATACTGTGGTAGACAGCTTAAATAATAACTATCAATGTCTAATTATCTGTTGATTGAAATTGCCGTAATTTTCTTACAGTCCTGATTTGTCCAACAAAACCAGGAACTGAATCAGTTGATTAAATAAACATGCCATATGCCCAAAAAACTAAGTTTAAAATAGGATTTTTATGTCAGTTTATAATTAATTACCGGTGATAAATTGCCCTACCTACCTCTGATCTATTAAATATTAAGAAGGTTTAACATGAACACAGTTATATATTAATGATATAATGCCTTGCATATTGAGTTTTTAAATTTTGTAATGTTGCAACCTGGAACTGAAATGGACTTATTTGGAATTATGTCATGAATTTACACACAATAGCTCATAATACTGAAGTGTATTTTTTAAGGTGAAAATTGTGATTGCATAAATATACACCCCTATATGTGAAACCCCTAAATTAGTTTTAGTGCAACAAGTTGCCAGAAGTCATTTAAATAGTTGAATTGAGTCCACCTGTGTGCAAGTGTCACATGACCTCAATATAAATACACCTGTTCCAGAGTTTGTTAAAGAACATACCTAAACGTCAGTAATATGAAGCCCAAGGAGCAGAAAAAATGTCCAGGATAAAGTTCTGGAAAAGTATCCATCAGGGTTTGGTTATAAAAACTTTGAACATACTGTGATGACTATGGTACAACAGTGACTCAGTCTAGAACAGGCCATTCACCAAAACAGAAGAAACTTTAAATTTCAACTGGATCTTTCTATGTCTTTACCTAAACAGTACTAAATCATGCGCATGCTCAGTCTGCAAGGAACTACTTAGGAGATGCTTAGCTGTAGGCTAGGTATTTAGGAATGGCAACTCAGGCATACAACAACCATGTATACAGGAATATTCTGATGCCCATACACATATAAACATCGTATTCGGAATATGGCTGCAACATGAATATAGACCTTAAACGGAATTTGATGTGCATGTAAATGTAGCCGGTGTCAGGGACACTACTTACATAATACAGCCTCCATGGTAAGCATCACATGTTGCCCGATTTACATATCAAGTAGTGGCCTGTCTCTACTCAAATAGTCTCTTGGCTTTGGATTACTTAATCAGCAATCAATCACAATGGGTTTGTGCTGGTAGACACATACATAATATTTTTTGTTACTCTGGACTTGATGCATATTTTGTTATGTTCTTACTTTTGCACTTACTTATAACCTGATTATCAATATTTTCAGACTCTGTCATTGAGGGATATAGAATATCATGTATCCTCAAACAACAGCCTTCACTACTATGAAGATCTGAAGCACAACTCAGCAATCCCATCCCGACTGGGTTATAACCTTAAAGTCGTGATAGCAACAGACAACCAAACACAAGCTGAGGTAGGTGCAAATTTAATGTTATTTGTGGTGACTGTAAAAAGAAATTGTGTAAAAGTTTTTCTGAAACTGCAATATACCTTACCAGTAATTAGTAATGAGAACATACGAGTGACTGTATATTTTTAATGTTTGGTTAAAGGTTAGTTCTTAATTTTTATCTAAAGCCTTGAATACACGGTCAAAACTAGAATGGAAATAGCACTTTTTCCAATTTTTTTTTTTAATCTACCACACAGTATATTACTCACATGAAAGCACTTGTACTCGGTTTTCTTTTGTTATTGGGACATGCGTGAACAAAACCTGGAGACGCCACAGCTTGGAGCTGTTGTGTTTAGTGCCAGTGTAAGTTTTGAAAAAATTTCCTTCAAGACAAGTAACAGCTTAGGCTGCTGGGAGAATCAAGAATGTGCAAAATATTAATATGTGTACTTTGAAGATGGATATGAGTTTTGATTGAATATTTTGTTCAGTGCATAATCCTATATGTATCTCATAGTTTTGATGACTTAAAAATACCTTAAGGCCTTCTTTATTATTAAGATGCCATTTTGTAACTCACAGGAGCCAGAAGCAGTTGGAGGGAAGACGTAAGCTTATTCAAGATCCAGAGTCCATAGCATGACTCAGATTAGAGTCAGACAGGGTCATCATACACAATTCTGATACTCAAAGTCAAAAACAGGCAGGCTAAGTTCTCTAGGAAATACCAGAGCAGATGACTTTAGCACAAAGGCTGTTTCTCAGTATCAAGAATGTAAGGAATTTTGAGAGGAATGTTCTTGCAATATTATCCCGTAAGAATGCACAGCAGGATCACAAGTACAAAAAACAATTTGGTCATTTCAAACATACAGTTTATTTACTTTTAGTGCTACATCCAGTTAAGTTGAAGTTACCATGGGAAGAAGCTAACTTAGCTAACCTCCTACTGAAGAAAACCAAAACATATGTCTGCGTTAGGCATTGCTTGTACCAAATGAGCAAATATTCAATGACTGGATATTACCACCCTCATTTTTTTTTTCAGAATCTGAATTATTTTAAGTTAGGTATTATTTATTAATTTATTCATCTTTACTAACAACTTTGTCCTGGTCAGGGTCATTGTGGATCCTGAGCCTATTCTAGGAACACTGGGTGAGAGGCCAGGACACACCCTTATTGGGATGGGATTCCATCATAGGGCAACATGCACACACTCATTCATACTTAGGCGCAATTTAGCGTAGCTAGTCCACCCACTGGCATGTTTTTGGGCGGTAGAGATTGTGTGAGGAACTGTTTAAACCTATTCCCGTTCCCGCACACAGTTTGCCCAATCTCACACATTATTGTTTACCCCTGACCACAATATTTTCTGACAAGCTTTGCTGGCCCTGTTTCTCAAAATATAAAGAAATCAGTCATTTAACCCACCGTGACTCTTCTTGCAGCAGTTCAGGGTGATGATGGTGATGAATGAATGAAAGTAGTAAATGCATCACACTCCAACACCATATACCAGGGGTATCCAATCTTATCCAGAAAGGGCCAGTGTGGGTGCAGGTTTTCATTCCAATCAAGGTGGATCGACACCTGATTCCACCTGTTTAATCAGATGATCTTGGCTTTCAATAGACTCAGGTGTGGCTTCCGCTTTGCTGGAATGAACTGACCCTTTTTTGGATAAGATTGGACATCCCTGCCATATACACTCACCGTCCACTTTATTAGGAACACCTGTACACCTGGACATTCATGCAGTTACCTAATTAGCCAATCATGCGGTAGCAGCACAATGCAAAGAAATCATGCAGACACAGGTCAGGAGCTTCAGTTAAGTTCATGTCAAACATCAGAGTGAACAAAAAGTGTGATTTCTGTGACTTCATGTCATGGTTGTTGGTACCAAATGGGCCGGTTTGAGTATTTCTGATACTGCTGATCTTGTGGGAATTTCACACACAACAGTCTCTGCGGTTTACAAAGAATGGAGCGAAAAACAAAAAACACTGAGTGAGTGATAGTTCTGTGGGAGGAAATGCATTGTTGTTAAGAGAGGTCAGAGGAAAATTCCCAGATTGGTTTGCCAGGAAGGATATAGAAACTCAAATGATAACTATTTACAACCGTGGTGATCAGAAAAGCATCTCAGCATGCACAAAACATCGACCTTGAGGTGGATGGGCTACAACAGCAGAAGACCACATTGAGTTCCACTCCTGTCAGCCAAGAACAGGAATCTGAGGCACAGGTTTTTGAAATGTAAAACAAAAAAAAAAAACACTTGGTCTTTTTCCAGCATGATTTTATGCATTGTGCTGCTGCCACATTATTGGCTGAATGGAGTGCATAAATGAGCAGGAACTGCAAAACCCTGCAGACACAGGGAGAAGATTAGGTAAAATATAAAAACTGAAAACCTTACGGTTATTGTTAATTCTGGTTTATTCCTACAGGATTCCCCACCAATAAAATTGGTCAATAAACGGACAATATTAATCTGGGATATTCCAGCCACTAACGGCCTGATCCACATTATTGAGGGACCGCTAAAAGCGCCTCCTGTCATTGTGAGTGTTCATTTATTTTCTTTTAAAATGACTTTACAGTACTATTCTACAGTACTGTTATTCATTATGCACATTCATGCTAAGCAACTTACAAGTGAGACAGAATCCAATTCAAGCCCACAGCTGAGCAGTTATGGGATAAGGGTTAAGGGCTATTGGTAACTACCTTTACTTTAAATACTAACTTGTCATTAACGTAGAAGCACATGGATTTTATAGAGGGAACAATAATGAAAATATTATTGGAATTTCTCTTCATTTATTACATTATCTTGGTTATTTAAAGAGCCCATTTATATGAATGGAAATGAATTGGTATTGCTCTGAGATGAGTTTTTTTTTTTTTTTTTTGTATGTTTTGATTATTTCCAGGTGACCCCTCCAACTCCTTCAGCTGTCCACTTGCAGTCCAGTGCACCCACTGTGACCGCCATTTTGATCGTTATTTTTATTGGAGGCGTTATTGCTGGTGTGGCATATTATTTCCTGAAACATAAGAACGATGCCTTTCGCTTCCAGTATTTTAAGGCGAGTGTGTTTCCATAAATGAATAAAGTAGAGTTCAAATATGTTTATAAAAACAGTCTGAAGTAGTTTCTGGGGAAGACAAGATGAATGGTGTTGGTTCAGTGGGAGTTTATGCCATGCATATTTAAGGTTCATAAATATTTTAACAAATCTGTATTTATATAGTTAAGGAACAGTTTTGCTACAAAAAACATGCAGATACCTTAAAATAACAGGGGATATACTGTTTCAGGATCCATAAGGTGTATTGCTGTAAATAATAATAATACGAACATTAATAATAATGCCTGTATTAATAATTATGCCTTAAGGATTCTTGACACAGAATATTTTTGTGCGTAAACCGTGCATATAGAGTACGCATTTCTACACAAAGACTGTGATCAAATTTTAATGTTTATCAGTAAATGACCCCATTAAAAATATATTTTTTAAAAGATCTTTAATATCTTTCTGTTTTATTCATTAGATTTATTAGGAAAAGGTGGTCACATGTAGGACTCTTATTTGATTGAATCTCAACTGATTATTGTGCACTTACTATTAACAGAATGATGATGAAGACGGTACCTCCACTAAGGCCAGTGCCAATCCTGCTATTGTGTCCATCCCGAACCCTTTATACAGTGGCTACAGGGCATTCGCTGAGCCATTTGGGGTATCTGCTCACACATCTTTGCTTAGCCTGGACTATTTTACATTTAATATAAAACAACTGATTTGTATGAAACATGAAGTTGATTATCGTTAGCCCTCAGGTATGCATTTCTCTCTTTGTTTTAGGAAGGAGAACAATGTGAATCACCTGCTTCGGTTGCAGCAAACACATCAAACCTGCTGGACTAGCACTCAGAAGTTCAATTTTTTAAACCAGTGTTTCAATCAAAATTTGCAAACTTTTCCTACAAGCATGTTGTGTCTGTTACATAAGCCTTAACTTTTCCCTTTCAGCCTTGATCATTAATTAAAGCTCCAGTAAGCAAAAGCTTGGAGATTTAGAACAGTAGCATTATATGTTATGTTTAATGGCTGTGTTTATCCAAACCAACTTACATATGAAGCAGAATACAATCCAAGAACAGAGCTGCATAGTTGACAGTTAAGGTTTTTACTCAAGGGCCCAACAGAGTATCTCAGTCAGCCATTTTCAACTTGTCCGTTGTCACTTCTCAGCCAGTAAAACTGGTTTGAATCCAGAACCAAAAAGCTGCTGCTTCTAATTATCAGTGACTCAACAGCTTGGGGAGGCCTCATTTCATTGTCATAGAAAATAACTTGTGCAATTTATTTACATAATTGCCAATAACATAAAATGTAGTTTACATGTTAAGAGATTAGTTTGGAAAAATTTCACATTGTAACAATAAATCAGTGGCTCGTTGAAGAAACAACCATTCAACTGGGAGCTGAATGAAAGCTGCTAATATTAATGCTAGCAAAATTTTATTCAGAATGAATAGCAAAGTTCATCTCTCGTCTGATTGTAATTATTGTCCACAGTGATGTCTCTGTGCTGTTTCCAGTAGGAATGTGGCCCACTTCTCAAAAAGGGTTTGCTGGTTCCTAGATCAAGTACTAGAACCATGTTGGAGGAAAGGTCTATGGCAAGCCGGGGGTTTGGAATCACAACCCTTTGATCACTAGTGGCAATATATATTGCTAGAATATACCATTCAAAATTTGAATTCACTGCACTGTTTGATATGGAGGGTGTCACACTTTCTCCAGTAATACTGTGTATAAATAGGAGCACAAGCTGCTATACTGCATATGTCTGCCAAATTTAATACAAACTTCTTCAGTGGCTACAATGATAATTTAGCCAATAAACACAGCTGAGATGGTTACCACAGCGATAACCCTGCCAAACCCATTATTTTTATAAGAACATAGAGTCTTTAATATATTTAATAATATTCCCCCCTACAAAATTGGCCAGAATGTGTTGCTCAGGTTAACTTTGGAGATAATCCCACTGGTTTGATGATGGTGCAATTTCAGCTGCTTCTGACTGGCAATGTTAATGATCACCATTTGGCCATGTGTTACTTCATAACACTAACAGATTGCTGTCTGGAAAACTTGGCTGATTCAAAATGTCACACTCCAGCTGTAATTTGAGAGAGTTAGCAGATTAGTTTGCCTGCTTGCGTATTCATTAGCATGTATCAGGGATAAGGCTTTGGCCTTGAAGAAAGAGGTTTTTCATGTTAAATAAGATGTGATGAAAACAAACTCAGGCATACTTGGACTTCTGTAATTTACAGTGGTATGTTTGCTTTATAACTGAACTTTGTCTAAATACTGTAATAAAATGATAGCTCAGCTGTTAAGGTGGGATCTACAGTGTCACTAGATTCTCAAGACTGCCAGAGAACCACTGTTGGGCTCTAAACCCTTAACTGCTCAGCTTTGTCCCTGAATAAGATTCTGCCTCATTTGTGAGTTATTATGAATAAAATCTTCAAATGTCTGCAAAATGTCTCTTAAGCCAAAAAGAAGGACAACAACATATACTCCATTACACCCAATGGTTTCAGGTGTCCTGATTATCAAGATTATGTCCACACAGAAATTATACACATAAAAATGCAAGTGTAAATGCACTCAGGATATATTTTAAACAGATTTAAATCTGTTCACTGAAACCACTTTTTAGCCTGATATTACACAAGTATAATACATCCATCTTTCTGAAACATATCTGACAAATAAAAAGCTTCTCCGTGCATTACATCATAACACATGCACTACATGCATTTCATGTCCACTGTACAGTGTACATCATGGAAGACACTCAAAGTTGGTGTATGCCCAGAATGTTTTATTAGTGATCTGTACAAAAACTTCATCCAGAATAAACAGAGAAAGAAAGATATCATAAAGTAAATATCCAAGCAAATGGTGGAGAACAGGTAACAAACATGAATGCAATACCAAAGAAAAATTCAAAATATGAAATTATCTGACACCAAAGCTAAGGGGAGAGCAAAATTTTTGGTCATCCACCATCTTTTGCAAAAAAAAAAAAAAAAACACAGGAAGTAAAATTAGCATAATAAATTATATTAAATGTGAACAGCAACCACATTTAGTCTGGCTAACAGGAAATGCATTTGACTACAAGGGCAAATGCATGTGGTTGAAATCCTATGAAGTGCTAATCAAGAAACGAGACACCTGAAACAAATGATTGTAATTGGCTTCATTGAATCTTTGATGAACAAGCCTACATGCTTTGTGTGTTTTGTATGAACTGTTACCAATCAGTATAAATTTCATCATCACTCAAACTCAAATCAGAAACTTAGAAGGAAAGTCAATTTACACTAACCTTATGTTCTCGATGAACTCACTGCATTTTAATTTTTGCAGTGTGTATATACTGATGCAAAATAACCATATTATTCTCTGCTGACTGCAACCAAAATGCTGCAAGCATTCATTAATAAAAAATGTGAAATTAGCACATCCTAATAAGCACAATGTAATTTGCATAATGTTGATTGAGGTTTATTAGCTTTCACATCTTGTCAGCATCCTAAGAGCAATGTTCCATTTATCCATTTACTGATGGACTGTTCTTGATCAAAACATCTGAACAAATGGAACACACCTTTCTTGGATTTAGGTTTAATACGAAGCACATTTGGTGGAAGGAGGGAAGAGACTTCAGAGAGAGAGAGTGCATTCTTGGAAGCCAAAGCTCAAGATCGATTATTGGTGAAGCAGATTACATGCAGGCAGTGTGAGGGAAGGTGGATAGAAAGAGATGCACTCTTTCCTCAAACCATCACCACATTATTGTCTTCAAGGGCTGAAGCCCAACTTTCAGCAGGGTTAATTATCTTCCATGTGATTTTGGCATTTTTGTAATTTCTAGTTGGCATTATGAGCCATAGTACACAGTGTGGTTTCCTGCAAATCCCTGTCTTTTACAGACAACCTCAGTATACAAATGAAATATATTATTGTTAACTCATAAAAAAAAAATGTTTATTCCATGGCCATCTGTCAATCAGCCATAGTGAGCAAGATCAGTTGTATCAATTGCTTAAGAGACCCTTTCCAGAGTAATCAGCTTCGAGGAAGATCTACAGTCTATCTTAGTCAATAGGAGAGCATGATAACATTAGGTTAGATGCAGACATAGACTACATTGATGCGGACACCCACAGAATACTAGACAAAGTTAGCTAGCCAATGTTTCTGCATATATGCCTATATTGCATATATTCCAATTCAAATGCTAATTAGAAAATGCTAATGCAAACATGTATTTGCAGGTGCATTTTACTTTTGCCAGCAATAATACATTGCTGTGCACAGAAAGGGAATTGCAATTGAATTTGATTGATTACATGATTGATTAATTTTGGACCATCAGAGAGCTGATGAGACTGACCACAGGGGAGTTATCTTGATTTTACTCTTCCAATGACAATATGACAGATGACCTGACCATGAAATAAACCAGCAAAGACAAATCATGTAAACAACACAAAAAATAAAATGACATTTGTAAATGTAAATAAACAATTTCGGGAATATACATGATCAAGCATTTTTAAAACATAAGGAAATTTTTTACAAATATCCCTACAGAAAACAATGACAAAATATAATCGCAAGTGGCAACTGTCAGCACTCTCAGCAAATAGTGCCTCCAGTGGCCCACTTTTGACAAGTTACACTGAACAATAAGGAAACCAGATGCACACCGATGCAGGACACCAAATTACAACTGAGTCAGACTTAAGCTTCCTGAGAAACAGGTATTTGAACTTAGCCGCACCCCCTATGGGAGACCATGCCGCTGCCTTAGCACACACCCTTTTCAAGTTTACCCTTTCAAATTTAGTGCGAATCCATTTAATATTTTATAGCTGTTGAGTAACAGCTGTTGGAGTAAATTATGCTCTATCCTCCTAGAATTGATTGGCATACAGCAGCCATGTTTGTTTCAAAATTTCAGCAGGTTTTTGATAATTATTGAGGTTCATGTTCTTGGTGTAGTAATAATACGCAAATTTTTGAATATATGACAAATTCTATAACTAGTTTGCAAGGGTTTTGCATATTAATGGCTAAAAGACAGATTTTTGAGGTTTAAGCCTAAGAATCAGGCTAGTGCAATGTACACATTATTGTAAAACAGATATATTTTATATTATACCGTACATCAGATACATTCAAGTTTCTTGACAAAAGTTTATTTCCGTGACAATAGATTTTCCCCAGGTTTTGTCCAAATCAATGCACCCAGTCATGATTTACAGCTGTTTGAGTCAATTAGGCAACATCCCACTAGAACTCATTGGCATGTGAAGGCCATATTGTTATAGATGTCAACACGTTTTTGATAATTAATGCTAAGATGATCTGCTGAGTATTTTGTCACCTATTAGACATGTATTATGCAGACTATGTTTCTCATATTATGCTAATTAGCTCATAATGTAAGTGGGTGGGGCTAAATGGCAGAGGTGAAGGAAAATGAATTCTGGATCCACCATCAGGCAGATCAGGCAAATCTGACTTGCCTGAGTAGTGGGAGTGAGTACTTTCTTTTGATGTCTCTGATGATTCGTTTTAGAGGAGAAAAAGAATAAGAAAGGAAAACCTCATGCAAAAACAATAGACTTCAAGCACCTGTGTTAATGTTAAAATTGAATATGAGACAGCAGACATTAATGGAATGACACCACGTGATATTTATTAACATTTTTTAATCATTCTTCCGCCTTTGACACATTTTGTCTTTGACCTATAAGTATTCATTCCTAGAATGTTTTGTTTCACAAACAATGTGTTTAATTTTTTTGGCTACTTCTTTCTCTTTTTCAATTTGAATTAGTCCAGATTCTGCCTGGTGTTTGCCTGGTCTTAGATTTCCCATGTAACTCAATGAGGACTCTTTAAATACTTGAGTCATTCCAGACAGATGCTGTCTTACCTGTGGGTTTTTTTTTTTTGTGAATTGTCCTGGCAGCCACTACTATGGACGCTGTCCTTGTAGAGTATGACTGCAGGTTAAATTGATAGGTTGGATGTCTTTTTATAAAGACATATGCATACTACATATGTTCTTACTGATTCAGACTGAAGACACTTTACACTTCAGATTGTAGAAAAATAGTCAAGTTACAAATGCAGTTTATAGGGCAAGTTAATCACAATAACAGCTTATTAAATAAATGCTGCCTTAATATACCTTACAGTTCCCTCCAAAAGTATTAGAATGGCAAGGCCAATTATCTCTCTTTTTTTGCTATACACTGTAGACATAGAGGTTTTAAATCAAAAGATGAATATGATGATAGATATTCATCAGTTATTCCAGTTATTTTCATCTGTTAAATATATCATTTAAATAATTAATAGCTCTGAATGTCTACACTTGGTTTGAAGCCTGTGAAGGCTGCATTTGTTAAAAAGGATAAACCAACATGAAAACCAGAGAGCTGTCTTTGGGAGAAAACAGGGCAGGGGTGAAGGTTATCACAAGCCACCGTTCAAAGAAGACTTCAAGAGCAGAAATACAGAGGCTATACCACAAGATGCAAACCACTCAACAGCAGATTGGAATTCACAAAGAAATACAGAGATGAGCCACAAAAGTTCTCAAACCAAGATTAACCTCTACCAAAGTGATGGAAAGGCCAACGTGTGGAGAAAGAAAGGATCTGCTCATAATCCAAAACATACGAGCTCATGGGTCAAGCATGGTGGAAGTAGCGTCATGGCTTGGGCTTTCCTAACTGCTTCTGGAATGAGCTAACTAATCTTTATTAATGATGTAACGACAGAAGGAATTTAGAAGTCTGCAGAAACATTCTGCCTGCCAGTTTACAGAGAAATGCATCCAATCCAATTGGGAGGACTGTCATCATGCAGCAAGATAATGACCCAAAACACACTGCCAACACAACAACATCTGGCAGCAAAAGTGGAAAGTTTTAGACTGGCCAAGTCAATCACCAGACCTTAACCCAAATGAGAATGGATTTCACCTCCTGAAGAGGAGACTGAAGGGAAACCTCCCCCCCAAAACAAACAACAACTGAAAGAAGCTGCAGTACAAGCCTGCAAAAGCATCACAAAAGAAGAACAGTTTGCTGATGTCAATTGTTTGCTGGCTTAATGCTGTTATTGCACACAAGGGATATGCAACCAAATATTAAGTGTTATTTACTTGCATTTATTTTAAGACCTAGAAATTGGGTGGTCAGCCACCAAAGGTGGCCATGTTCTAAGTTGTTTAACACATCTAGATGTACATATCACGAAATGAAAGCTGTAATTCTGATCTATCGTCTCATAGTCATCTTTGAACCCAAATGTCTTCAGTGTATAGCAAAAACAAAAGAATTGGCCTTGCCCTTCCAATATTTTCAGAGGGGACTATATGTTTATGTCTAAGTTTTTCCTTCCATTATATAGCTAGCTAATTTTGAAGTAGGAATGCATATGAACAGATATTCAATGCTTAATATTAACTGTATTTGTGAATATCTGTAACCATTTTAAGGCAACAAAAATAGTATTTTAAACAAAAAAGCAATAATTATACATCTAGTATATACAGCTACCAATTATTATTAGAACCTGCCAGCAGCCCTGCTTTCATGCCAACATGAATTTTTGCAACTCCAAATTGATATACGTTGTTTGCTAGTAAGCATTACTGACTTGAATTTACTCCTGGTTGTCTTGTCTCCTGGTGCATGACCTTTGTTTCTGTTTGGATAGATAAATACACAAATAATTTTAACATAGCACACCTGTTTTGATTCCTTTACTTGGCATTTACACAGTATTTTAAGCTAGGCAGCTTAATTTTATACCCCATTACAAGTTGCTGATTAAAACAGTTAAATATGCTCCCTAAGGTTTCAGGGATATGCATCATTTTAAACAGACCAAGGAGCAGGCTAGCATAGAATAGCCTTTTTTGACTGGTTGACGCCATTGCTGGAGACCGTCAGCATAACAAATAGAAATAGAAAATTGGGACATTCAGTAAAAGAGAACCGTCATGTATAGACACAAAAAAGTAATGCCTTTGTGACACTTCTCAAGCTTCACTAGCTTGCTATGGTTGCTAAGGTGATGTGATATGCGGCCGATAAAATTATGCACATCTGCTCCTGTTTTAATTGATGCCCTGACATATTTCATTTCTTATCCACCTCAACTAAAAACAAATATGTGACAGAAACACAAAAACATTATATTGCACAGTGGCAGAAATGAAGCATCCTGAGTCCCACCATCTCCCATTGGTTGGTGCCACACTGTATTGATTTTCTTACAGTTTCCATGTAGCAGAATATTTCTTAACCCGCTCAGCTAAATTACTGTCCCATAAGCAGGCTGTTAAATGAGGATCAGACTGGAAATGGAATTTTATATGTGGATGCTGTTGGTGAAAGCTGGTGAATTTTTATGGCACAAAGGTTTATGTTATTCATAGGCCCTTAGGACCCAGCGGCAGGCAAGAAGCCAATAAATTCTGTTCAGCCACGCTCTAGGGTTCTCACCCACAAATCCCAGGCCCCAGTTCTTCTGTTTTTTCCACCAAAGCACTGCAAAACCCCAAATGAATCAATACTACTGAGCCAAATGTTAAGTCAGCAATTCAAACTGCTCATAGTTTACACAAGCACAATATAATCGCACTGTTTACAGCCCAGTGAATGATTAATGATGTGTGATGAAAACAGTGACTAACAAAAATGGCATATTTATTGTGTGTGGACATCAAGCAAAGCACTGGTACTATTTAAGGTGATAACTTCACTGCAATTTGCTCCTGTAGTTCAAAAATAAAACAGTAGCATTACCACATGGTGGCAAATGTAGCAATGTAGGAATTGTATGGGGTCCCTAAGGGGACATGGTGATGGAAAAATATATGGGGGTAATGTAGCTTGATATCAGCAGACTTTAGATTAGTTTAAGATTAGTTAATCATCAAGAAATGTGACTACTTTAACAAAAGCAGAATTTTTGGCAGTTTGGTGTTCTCAGGTGTGTACTCAGGTGTGTGTCTACATCATGCCAAGAAAAAAGGACATCAGCCATGAGCAATTGTTGCTGCTTATCAATCTGGGAAGGGTTATATGGTCATCTCCAAGCAATTTGAAATTCATCATTCTAAAGTGAGAAGGATTGTTTACAAATGGAAAGCCTTCAAGATCGTTGCCAATCTTCCTAGGAGTGGGTGTCCCAGCAAATTCCAGAGCCACATCATGTGGCCTATAGGCCTCTGTAAGCATATTAAATGTTTATGTTCATGACAGCACAATCAGAAAAAGACTGAATATGACAGAATGACTTAGATTTGTAAAATTGCATCTGAGCAAACCACAACAGTTCTGGAACAATATCCTTTGGGCTGATGAGACCAAGGTGGATATGTTTGGCAAAAACCAAACACACCATATCACCACAAATACCTCATACCAACTTTCAAGCATGGTGGTGGAGGGGTGATTTGGGCATGTTTTGCAGCCATAGGCCATGGGAAACTTGCAGTCATTGAGATAATGATGAACTTTTTACCAGAATATTCTTCATACAAATGTGAGGCCATCTTTCCTGCAGCTTGAGCTGGGCTGAAATTAGGTCATGCAACAGGACAATGATTCCAAGCACACCAGCTAAAGAAGACAAAAATGAAGGTGTTGGAATGGCTAAGTCAAAGTCCAGACCTCAACTCCATTGAGATGCGGTGGTCTTATGAGAGATGTGCATAAATGAATGCCCTCAAACATCAATGAACTGAAGCAATGTTGTAAAGAAGAGTGGGTCAAAATTTCTCCAAAACAATGTGAAAGACTGATAAACTCCTGCAGAAAAAAGTTTACTTTTGTTAGAGGTAGTCACACATCTTTATTAACTACTCTTGTTCCTAATTTCTTTAGGAACACCTGGCTGCTAATTACTCTCTTAATGAAGGTGGTTCTACATGTTACGGAATTATAGGGTGTACTTATTTTTTCCCACCTGGTTTCTGAATGCTGGTTTACTTTTTGGGGAAAAATGACTACATATTGAAACCTGTTGTGGTTTTTGTGTTTTAATTTGAGGTTATTTGTGTATAGAAGTTGGTGAGATCCAAACAGTTTTTATTTAGGCCCTGACAAATAAGGAGGGTGTACATTCTTTTTCTCATGACTGTACTTGTTTAAAATTCACATTAAATAAATTGTACTTAGAAAACATCTAGAATAGTATAAGATTTTCCTGATCAATGTTTGAATTTAGTAAAATTCTTGAGTGAACCTATGTTCATTATTCACTCATTCTTTAGATCGGGGGTGCTGTGGATCCAGAGCCTATCCTGAGAAAACAGGATGCAATAGATACAGATAACTGTCTGTTGCAGGGCACCATGCACTCATGCATTCACATGCTCCTTCGCAGTGGCAACTTAGTGCAGCCATTTCACCTACCACTGTGATTTTGGGAGGTGGAAGGATACCGGAGAACGTGAAATAAACCCACAGAGATGGGAAATGTGAAATGCCACACAGACAATAAGCCCAGCTTAGGATCAAACCAGGAACCCTGGAACTGAGGTATCTCCACTCTACATTAGATAACACAGCAAATACTCTTCAACAGAGCTTGTACACACTCTCCATGCCACTACATAAAACGGCCAACATTTTACACACTGACCTGGAAACCAGCTGGCCAGGGATGTTTCAACCCTGGTATAAATTTTACCCACCAGCCTCAAAGGAAATTTCACCTTGAACGACTTGCATATCCACCTTTATAATTAACGTGATCTTTAATGGCATTCAAGATTTATTTTGTAACGAAATTCAGAGTTGAATATTTTAGTTAAAATTTCTTTCATCAACTTCGTGGTCTATTTTCACTTTGGTTAATGGTTTCCTACCTTACTTACAATGCCACTAGACTACATGCTGATAGTGGTGCCAGCAGGATTTAAGCCTTGCTTCATCTCTACCTAAACCACCTGGTGCAACAGTGCTTTAACCCTTTAGTATGTCCAGCTCTCTCACCTCCTCATCTGTACACTTTACTCAGACAGACAATAGTCCAAAACTTCCAACTTTCATGCTAATACCGCCATCAATGCCAACGTGCTTGTGATCTTGTGGATCGCTGACTAGCCAAGCATCTGTCATAGCTCAATGCAATGGCATAGTATATATGCATTGCATTGTGAAATGATGAGGTCAGTGTTTGCTGTCTCCATTATTTTATGTTAGAGTTATCATTAATATGGCATAGAACATTCCTGGACAGTGGCACATGAGAAAAGAAGCTGGAACTCCTTTAATTTTTTTCAACAAATAGTCCATCAGCCAAACTAACATCAGAGGTAATTTTAAAACAACTCATTAGCAACAGATTTATTTCAGCTTTAATTCACTATACCAGAATGCCAGTGGGTCAAATGTTTATATACATCAGGTTGTCTGTTTCTTTAAACAGTCTGCAATGATCTTTAGAAGCTTCTGAATGCCCAATTGTCATAATTAGGAGTTAATGGGAGTGCACCTGTAGCTGTAAAAGGGTGTACCCTTAGAGTGTCTTTTTGGCCTTGGTGCTATAAGAAAATCCAAGCAACTCTGCCAAGACCTCTATTGTGGACCTTCACAAGGAGCAATTTCCAAACAACTGAAGGTACCATAAGCATCTGTACAAGCAATTGTATGCAACTATAAACTCACTGAGCACTTTATTAGGAACACCTGTAAACCTACACATTCATGCAATTATCTAATCAGCAAATCGTGTGTCAGCAGCACAATGCATAAAATCAGGCAGAAAAGGCCAGCAGGTTTCTTCCAAAATGTTCACATCAATGGGCTAATTTGAGTATTTCTATCACTACTGATCTCCTGGGATTTTCACACACAGCAGTCTCTGAAGTACTCAGAATGGTGCAATAAAAACATCCTGTGAGTGGCAGTTCTGTGGACAGGAACGCCTTGTTGATGAAAGAGGTCAACGTAGAATGGTTCAAGCTGCTGACAGAAAGGCTACAGTAACTCAAACAGCCACTCTGTACAATTGTGGTGAGCAGAAAAGCATTTCAGAGTGCACAACCCATCGAAACTTGAGGCAAA
The DNA here is from genome assembly GCA_022985145.1 of Pangasius djambal. NCBI lineage: Eukaryota > Metazoa > Chordata > Actinopteri > Siluriformes > Pangasiidae > Pangasius > Pangasius djambal. The sequence goes on from CM040994.1 coordinate 13,414,239, forward strand.
TGGGCTACAATAGCAGAAGTCCATGCCGGGTTCCACTTCAGTCAGCCAAGAACAGAAAGGTGAGGCTGCAGTGGGCACATGATTGCAGCATGAAAGTGCACCTGAAAAATTTGCAGGATTTGCATGATGCAATCACGTAAACATAGAAATGCTTCCATCATCTTGTGGAATCCATGCCATGAAGAATTGAGGCTGTTTTGAGAGCAAAGGAAGGCCCTACCCAGCATTAGTATGGTGTTCCTAATAAAGTGCTCAGTGAATGTATAAATCTTGGGAACACAGACACAGCATTATTCAAGAAAGAGGCAAAAATTAACTCCCAGGGAAACAAACAAACCTTCATCTTAAAGGGTCAACTGAACCCAAAGACAACAACAAATTGAAACTGGTGAAAGAGTTGGAGACATCAGGTAACAAAGTATGTACATCCACCATTAAGATCATATCACTATGGCCTGAAAGGCTCTGGCGTGAACACCAACCTTTGGGTGGTGGGTTCTCAGGTCATATGAAACAAAACTTGAACTGTTTGGCCAAAATCACCAGCACTATGCATGGAGGCTTTTAATCTGAAGAACACCACCCCAACAAGTTGTGGGGGTGGTCTGCTGGAAAAGGTATTGGAACACTTCACAAAAATGTTGAGAGACGCTTGTGGAAGGCTACCCCAAGCGTTTTCTCCAACTTCAAGAAATTAAATGGCAATGCAACCAAATATTATATAGTAAATAAAAGCTGACAAATAGTCTCATCTATTATTCTGAAATTACCACTTATGGAAATAGATACCCTACTTGACATACAGAAAATGTTTGGTAACATAAAACATGGAGTTGTGTAAAACTGAGTTTGAATTTCTTTAGCCTAGGTGTATGTAAACTTTTAGCCTGGTGTGATCCCTGGTGATTGGGTTATGACAAATTCCCCCAGTGGTTTACCTGTAAATTAAAGCATATCTACACCATACAGGTTGGTTTCTAAGGGGATCTTTTTTCATTAGTGATTTACATACATACAATTCAAAGGTTGGTTGCTGTTAGTCTTTCAGTAACCCAAAAGCCAGGTGATAAAGAAATAAATACAGGTCATTTTTAAATACTTTAATTCACAACTTCTTAATATTAACTAAAGATACAACACTGACATTTTACAGTTCAAGGTCACAGATTCAACTGAATGGAAAAGATTATTCAGTAATAAAAGATGAAGTTGTTCTGGATGTCTCGGCATTGGTTTCTGTTACAGACTGAAATAGCCTTAAAAAGGTGTTTTGCAGCTTCTGGCATAACGTCCTTCTCCCAACACAAAATTATTCCAATAACAAAGTCAGGAACGGCTGAACGCTCATTTGAAACAGTTCAACTGTGTACACAGGTTAAGTGTTCTGTAAAAACTGCAGTATTTAAGAGTGTACAGTTAGATTCTGCAAAAAATCATGAACATTTGCTGACATATACACTGCAATAGTCTTGAAAAATACATCCATATCTAAGCTCAAGCTATGTATATAGAGAATCATTAGATGAAAAAAATAAAGATATGCATATACGACCTCAAAATGAGCCTTTTAGCCAGTATTTTTTGGGGGGCAAAAAACTTGTTTTTTTTTTGTGTGTGTTTGTTTGTCACCATGGCAATATGGACACAAAAGGTATAGAGAAACAGAATTGTTGGGATGTGTAAGCCCAAACATTTAGGGGGTTTATTAAATTGGATGGACCTCTCAGTTGCAAGTTCTGCTGACTGAAGGCTGAGAAGATGCCAGGCTCAACTCTCACCATCAGTCATTAGACAAGAAATAAAATGGGAATCACAAAGATGTTGGTTAATATAGTTATTGAAAGTTAATTCAGGTTGTAGGCCATCAATGTCAGCAATTTATTACGTAAGTGTGAATGCTAGTGGCTATGGCAACATTGTAATCATTGAGCACCAAAATACCAGTGTTGTCTCATTTAAAAAAATGGAGTGAGAAGTACAGAATAAAATATATTTTGTCACATTTAGCAAAAAAAAAAAAAAAAAAAAAAAAAAAAAAGTAAGGCCATTTCTTTTGCCCTGTGATGAAATTAATCTATCATAGTGCTCCTGATCTATTAAATGGTACAGGGAGTAAGGATTGTTTAATTATTATGCACTGCCAAGTACTGACCAGACCTGCACTATTCTCTTGGTTGAGTGTTTATAGTGATACTCTCAACACATACATGCTTGCTGCTTATGGTGTATGCAGACAAGCAGGAGGAGAACTGATCATTGTCTCAGAGGAAACCATGTCCCAGAGTTATGGTAATTAACTAAAGATTCAAATTAGTAGCAAGTTCCCACTAGAAATAACTCTCGTATTATTACAGGGACGCATCAAGAACAGGAAAAAATGCAGTGCAGCTTTAATTCTGTAAAGCCAGACCACAGATGAGTTTAGGTTTTGTTCTGCTCTAATACATCTGATTAATCTCAAAATGAGCTGTTGAATTAAAGAAGGTCTGTTAAAGCAGGACGAATACTAAGCAATTCTGTGGGCCCAAAAAAATTCTGCACTCAATATTCAGCATCAAATCGAATGTTCTTTTTTTTTTTTTTGATCTGAAAATGTCTCTAACTCAAGTCACTGTTATTTATTTGAACCAATCTTCAACATACAATGGTATTGGACAAGCAAGACTGTGACAATCAGGTCTGTGACACTGCTAGGGAATAAACATAACCCTACCCGCAAGTACCATTAAAACTTAAATGTTATGCAGTCTATGCCTACAGACTTATGCACCGGACAATTAAAAACAGACAAGGCATTTAAAAAAAAAACAATAGAAAACTGAAATATAACAAATTATAATAATATATCTCTCTAAACCAACATTACAGAGTCACACTAGAAATCCTATTAAATTGTTTCTCAGGGAGCCTGTTCCAAAAAGAGGTTTGGGGGGGGGGCATATAGGAACACTGCATAGTGATACAATATGGTTATTTCTTTTAGCTTAGTTGATCAAAATCAAGGCGAAATTCCAATGAATAAAAGAAACACTTGTGTAACGGAAAATCAAACTAATTTCCCTCCTTGGATCACCAACGTTGGTCATACATGTGAAAAATGCATAATTTGAGATAAAACTCCCACTCAGACTGAAATAATCATGTTTTGATCCAAGTAACACCCCAGTATAAGAAATTCTAATAGCATATGTGGATATAAAAGTCACTTTTGATGTCTCTAGTCTATACAGAGTGTACAAGTGGATGAATCTGTATCACAGGTGACAAATTGACTCGCAAGATTTTCTGAGCCTCTTTCCTCACCTCCTCATCAGTGACAGACTCGTCCACTTTGATGACTTTCCACTGAAGACTATTTCCATTCAGTTTAGACACGTCTTGGCCATTTGTGACGAGGGCTGGCTGAGACCAACCTAAACCTTGGCAGTTCAGCCTCCTCATTGAATCACTGTCCTCACAGTTCAAACCATTGCTCATTACACCAGATTTACCTGATATTATCTGGACCTTTTTACCCTCTTTCAGACTAATACCATTTTGACAAACAATTGGGGCAGAATCTCCAATGAGGGCATCATCCACTTTAACAGGACAGGACAAAACTCTTTTATTGTCCAGAGCTACTACACTTGATGTTTGAGTGATGTTTTCTGAAGGAGAGTGTGGTATCCCAGAGAGAGTTGGTGGGCAATGGACACTGGGACTGATCGTGCTTTGTGAGTCCACACCAAAGTGAATTTGCAGCCTTGCAGTATGGCCCCCAGTAACACCCTTTATGTTTGTTAATTTCAGGCACTGCTGCACTTGAACAGAACTTGGAATCGGCACTGATGGTTTGGGTGAAACAGTCTGCTTGAGAGTATCTACTGAGAGATTGGTCAGTAGAATCTTGGGCTGGTTTTGTAAGATGGCCTTGGCGGTTGTACCGAAAACTGAGGAACTGGCATCCTTGTTCTTTATCAAAGTCTTTCGACCTCGTTTCTTACAAGGTTTTTGTACTCTTGGAATCTTACTGCCAATCTCTGTTGTGAGAGATTGTGTTGTGCAAGACCTGTACCCATATACATCTTTGCTTCTTAGCACCACTGGTTTACGTCCTTCATCTTTTAACGCCTGAAGAAAAGATACCATTTGCCTCTCTGTCTCAGAGAGGTCCTGGGAAATGGGATTGAAGACCTTCAGGGCCTCCTTAAGGGCAGTCTGGCCAGCTGTAGCAAATCTGGACCAGGAGAGAACAGCCCTCTCCACATTTGGTTCTTCACAATTCATGGTACCCATCCACAGATGGGATGCATAAAGGCTTCAGGTGTCTGTGAACATGAAAGATAAGGGGTTAGGTTAAGCCCAAACTAACACATATAAATTGAAATACATTGAAACAATAAAGGAACAGGTGATGAAATATGGGTCACATCACATCACATCTATCAGGCTGTGACACATGCAGCATCTGCGACATATGCAGCCAGTCACATCCTCTTCAAACTGCCTCGGCAGCAATAATGTAGGACAGATGAATACAGTCTGGAGACCTTACAACTACTGTACATACCCTTTTACATAAGCCTGCTTAATATTATTTCTGTGAGAACCGAGGTGAAGTCATAGGAATGCGGCTTGAATGTTAATAGCTAAGAGCAGGGATGGAGACTGGATGGTATAAAGTTGAGGAATACTTGTGAGTTCCTGGTCCCTAATTTGAATCACCTAAGATTGATACACACTGAAAAATTACCAGGACAAGACAATTACAAGACAAAATAGAATTCTGCCAAGCCAACAAACATGGCTTTTACAAACAAAATCTTACAATTAGAGGGGAAAATACTATTACATTATTAAAGACAATCAGATTTTAGGAAAACATCAGGACACTCTTTTGACCATGGGGAAAAAAAATACGAACAGCAAATTTAATTAAATTTTCCAACAAAGTTTGAAGATTGAAACAGTGAATGAAAATAATAGCCTGAAGCTGGTGAAAGCAGCTAAGGTTAGCCATCTGTGGAGAAGCTGGAGGCAAGACAAAAATGCAGAGGCCATCCAACAGTCACAAAGTGACATATGACTCAGTATTTGCAATAAACAGACTTACTGCTTTCAGAGCAAAATCTTTTCCTTTTTTTTTTTTTTATCACCTTGTACACTTGTTGGATCACCTGTAAAGCACATGGAGTTGTCTGCCTAACAGCTCATGACTATGGCTGAAGGAAACCTTGTCCTCCAAAGCTGGCAATAGACTCCTATCATGTCTACTACTGAGGAGAGTGTATTTGTTTTTGGACATCAACACATCACTCCCAGCAAAGGGATCCCTAGACCAGCACAGGAGAGGGTGGCTCTCTGCCAACCTGGCTTATGAACAGCACCAAATGAAGTTAGCACAGTCCTCATTGCCTTACATGTGTAAATCAATCCCGAGAAAGCATACCTACCAGTGTAGCTCTTTAGGAACTGTCACCAAAGACATCCTGGAGAGGAGAGCACATGAAATCAGCATGGCTAATGTGACCAAAGGGACCTTCCCGTAATTTTTAGGACACAGCAACCCATTTCCGTGTTCCATTGCCCACTAGGGGTGCAACGAATAATCAACGTAGACGACAAAATTCGATGACAAAATTAGCTGCCAACAAATTTAGTCATCGATTATTAGTTGGTTACGTCATGTAGTTGCGAACAGGAAGTGACGACAAAACATTTTAAAAAATGGCGGTGGCACGTCCAAAAACATCAAAAGTCTGGGAGCATTTCTCCCTAGATATGGGAAATAAAAGGACATGTAACATCAAGGCGGACCTTGCTTGGCATGGGAGCACGTCCGTCATGCTCGAGCATTTGAAAAGAAAGCACATTGAAATGGAAGCGGAGTCAGACTCGCCTTGGTGAGATAGTAAGCTAGTTAACTTGCTAGCTATGTATAGGCATAGTTAGCACACAAGATACTAGATCACTAACAAAAATGTCCTTTGAATGTACTTTCAATGGCGTATTTGAGTTTAAAAGAGTAATGCCACCCATTTGCCTGACGTTTCTTTTTTAAATCATATTTATGCAGTCAGAAGAAAATTAAAGCTACCTTAGATGGCTTTCTACAAAAGAAACAAACCTTTACACCACAGCAAACGACTGCCCTCACGGAGTCTATTGTAAACATGCTGGTCACCGACATGAGACCACTCTCCATGGTTGATGGTTAAGGGTTTTGAGAAATGATTCGCTAGTTCAACTCCAAATACACCCTTCCATCCAGAACCCATTTCACCCACTCGATGGAAAAGAAATATGAGGCAAGTCTCACTCGCACACGATCTAAGCAATTATATGTGACCCTGCCTGTGAAAACATGGCTAAAGTCATTTTTTTTTTGGTTCACATACAAAATGCTACAGAATGTAAGGTGAATGTAAGGTGAATGCCTGGAAAACCATTATTTTGTGAAATTCCAATGTAATAAAATAAGAGGTGTTTACATTTGACAGAATCGGAACCTGGATAGTAAGGAATGGAAAGTAGACCATTTCGTAAGGGTAGAAAAGAAGTTGCTGTTGTTACTTGAAAGTAAATCCACTGATGATTAAAATTAATGTTACGGAAGCTAATTTCCGGTTGTTGTTTTTTTTTTCATTAAAAATGAAACAGTCAATAAAATAATAGATCTCTGTATTTATTATGCTCAAAAGGAAATTTTTAGGACTATTCTTCGAAACTTAGGTATATAACCGGTAATTTACAGCAATAAAAATATTTAGCCCGACCTTGTCATTTTTATTAATTAAGAGAAAAATCTATGATAACTTTCCTCTTAATTAGATTAAGCGTCTTCAGCCTGTGTTTCACAGACAGGGTCATGTATTTAAACATGGAGAAATAATAGTAATATCACTATAGTATACTACACTGTATGGGTCTTTGACTTTCAAAATGTTAACAAAAATCTCTGATGTCTTCAAAAGGTAAAGGAGAGAATAAAAGAGGTCTACAGCTCCCTGTCGCTGACAGCTGATTTGCGGACCAGCTGTGCTACAGATGCATATCTTGGAGTGTTCTGCCATTTCATCACTGAAGATTGGCAAATGAAGACTTTTAACCTTGCCACCATGCCTCTGGGTGAGGCATAGTGCTGCAAACATCATGACATGGATGGAGGAGGTGATAGAAAAATTTGACATCCTGCCTACCAAGATAAAAGCTGTAGTTCACGACAACGGGACCAATATGGTGTCAGCAATGTGAATGCTAGAAGAAAAACATGGCTGGGCTTCTGTGGACTGCACTGGGCACACACTCCAGCTTATAATTAACAGTGCCCTCAAAGAGCCCAGCATCAGCAGAGCTGTAGTTGCTGCAAGGAACTTAGTGGAACACTTCAGGAGAAGTGAGCTGGCCAGTACAAAATTGAAGGTGAAACAGCAGCAAATGAACACAGTACAACACAAGCTGATTCAGGATATCAGTACACGATGGAACAGTACATACTACATGATAGAGAGACTCCTGGAACAGCGCTGGCCAGTCACTGCCACTCTATCTGATCCTGAAATAACTCCAAGGGGAAAACACTACTTTGACCTGAAGCCAGATCATTGGGTTCTGCTTGATTATCTGGTGCAAGGGTTGCAGCCTTTCCAATGTGCCACCTTTTACCTTAGTGGACAGGAGTATGCAACCGCTTGATATCTTCCACAGCTGGTCAAAGGGCTGCAATGGTCCTTACAGCAAAGCCATTTTGAGACAGGCCCAGGAAACGCCTTTCTGGCCAGGGCAGGGAAAGGGATAACGGAGATGGGTGAATCTGAACCCCATCTCAACAGAGAGTGACAACCCACTTCTTCTTGTAGCTGCCATTGACCAGAGATTTCGAAAGCTTAAATTCATGACACAAGGGTACAAGCGACAATTGAAGTCCTTGCAATCAAAGAAGCAAAGGAGACTGGGATATATAGCTGTGACTCTGAGCAACAGCAAAAGGTAAGTGTTCAGGGGGGGGAAATCAGTGCTGGATAACCTGCTTCAATCTGACACAGACAGTAAGAGTGAGGCAGAAGAGGAAACCCAGAAGGACCAAAAGATCCAAATAGTGAGAAATAAAGTTCAGATGTACTTCACAGAGCCAGCAATATCCAAAAAAGAAGATCCTCTTAAATGGTGGAGGGAAAATGAGGGGCGTTTTCCAACACTATCAAAGCTGGCAAGATCTCTTCTGTCCATTCCTGCAACATCCACCCCTTCAGAAAGAATCTGCAGTGGGGAATATTTGCACTCAGAAGAGGGCAAGCCTCACACAAGACCATGCAGAGATGCTGACTTTCTTAAGTTTAAAGAAAGTGTAA
>CM040994.1:13427206-13468319 GCA_022985145.1 Pangasius djambal
TTTTTTTTTGGTCTTGCCACCCTACCCTGTTGCCCAGACATATGAAGAATTCAGGAGATTGTTATCCCTTGTAGGGAGCAACCAGTACTTGCCAAAAATTGCTGCAATTTTTTAATGTTGCTGCGGGCCTCTTGGCAGCCGCCTTGACCATTTTTTCTCCTGGTCTTCTCATCAATTTTAGAGGGATGTTCTATTCTTAGTTAAGCCAATGCTGTACCATTTTTTTTTTTTTTGCAATTTTTGATTATTGTCTTTACAGTGTTCCATGGTATGGTTTCCAATGCCTTGGAAATTTTTTTTGTAACCCTCTCCTGATTTATATTTTTCAACAATGAGATCCTGTACCTGCTTTGTAAGCTCTCTGCAGCCCATGGATTTTGCAGATGGATGTTACCAAGATGTCAGGAAAATCCTATATGAACAGCTTTACTGTACTTGGGGTTAATCTGTCATTTTAATTAATAGCAGGTGTATAATAATTAGTATTTAACATGAGGTTGAATGTGATTGTTCAAATTTGACCAATGCCACATTCCCAATTATAAAAGGGTGTGCATACCCTGGGTATTGGAATTTTTTTGTTTTTCTTTTATTTCCTAAAATATATCTGAGTGTTTGTCACTTGATTTTAATATGTTGCAATTTCTCAATAGAGGTGAAAAGTTTCTGACATGGTTTACCTTAGGTTCCTTTTTACATCACAAAAATCATATGTAACTGTGCCTCCATGAACCCTGGTCATTCGGAACCATAGTGAGAGGTTTCCAGGGAAAAGTAGCTGTATGGCAGGAATATTAGTCATAATTAAAGCTGCAAGCAGCAAGTTTCATGATGATACGTTGATGCATTGCTGAGATATACCCTTACATCCTGTTTTTTTTATTTTTCAAGCACGTTACACGATGTTTGGAATATCAATATTCCTTTGATAACTTTTGTTCAGACAGGTCTCAAGATGATGTGAAGATTGGACAAAATCTGTAGGAGTAGCAAAAATGGAATTTAGATCTAAGCACTTTTAGCATGTTATTGTTACTTTTGACCAGTAGGTGGTGCTGGCACGAAATTTGTTGCATTGCCTCAGGCACTGGTCCTGAAGATGTCTACCAAGTTTTTTGACAGTGCACAAAGTCGTTGCTGAGATACAGTCAGATTCACAGAATATTCACATTGTTTTTGATAACTTTTGTAGGGCTTACTCTGAAGATAATGTATGCCAAATTTTTTATGATGATTGGATTGGAATGCCTGTTTCTAAAATTTTGGACACACAGTTCAAAAGTTATGACCATAAATGTACTTCCAAATTAGGCCCAGATTTGATCCAATGGTGGCGTCAGAGCTTTGGCAGCACTTGGCCCAAATTTGGTCAGAATGTTCCTTAGAATCTCTCCAATTAGTGTGCCAAATTTCACAACCTTTTACCAGACAGTTCTATGGGACGCCCCCTAAATATGGTGATTCTTATAACCCCGGCGATTATTTGAGTTTCACAGAAACAGTTACATACACCGATCAATACGTTACATACGTAACATAAGTCTCCATGATTAACATCCCTGCCATACAGCTACTTTTCCCTGGAAACCTCTCACCATGGTTCTGAATGACAAGGAACCCTGGGGGTTGTCCAGGGTTCACGGAGGCACAGTTATGTATGTAACTAGCATTCCACAGAAACAGTTATATATACACCGAACAGCCATAACATTAAAAGCATCTGCCGAATTTTGTGTAGGTCCAGCCAAAACAGTGCTGAACCGCTGAGAAAGGGACTTCACAAGACCTCTGATGGTGTGCTGTGGTATCTGGCACCAAGATGTCATCAGCAGATTTTAATTCCTGTGAGTTGCGAGGTGGGCCTCCATGGATCGGACGTGTTTGTCCAGCACATCCCACAGATGCTCGATCAGATTCAGGTAAATTTTCAGGTGAACACCTTGAACTCTATGTCATGTTCCTCACATTTTTCATGAACAATTTTTGCAGTGTGGCAGGGTGCATTATCCTCCTGAAAAAAGCCAATGCCATTAAGGAATATTGTTGCAATGAAGGGAGGTGCTTGGCGTGCACCAGTGTTTAGGTAGGTGGTACATGTCAATGTAACATCCACATGAATGCCAGGACCCAAGATTTCCCAGCAGAACTTTGCCCAGAGCATCAAGCCTTAGCCGACTTGCCTTCTTCCCATAGTGCATCTTGGTGCCATCTCTAGGTAAATGACACACACGCACCCGGCCATCCACATGTAAATGAAAAAGTGATTCATCAGACTAGGCCATTCCTCCACTGCTCCAAATTCCAGTTCTGATGCTCACGTGCCCATTGTAGGCACGTTCGAGGGTGGACAGGGGTCAGCATTGGCACTCTGACCGGTCAATGGCTATGTAGATCCATATGCAACAAGCTGCTCTGCACAGTGTGTTCCAACACCTTTCTATCACAGCCAGCATTAACTTTTTCAGCTCTTTGTAGTACAGTAGCTCTTCTGTGGGATCGGACCAGACAGGCTAGTCTTTGCTCACCACACGCATCAGTGAGCCTTGGGTACCCATGACCCTGTCGCGGCTCACTGGTTGTCCTTTCTTGGACACTTTTAGTAGGTACTAACCACTGCATACCGGAAACACCCCACAAGACCTGCCGTTTTGGGGATGCTCTGACCCAATCGTCTAGCCATCACAATTTGGCCCTTGTCAAAGTCACTCAGATCCTTATGCTTGCCTGCTTCCAACACATCAACTTTGAGAACTGACTTTTCACTTACCTCCGAATATATCCCACCCCTTGACAGGTGCCATTGTAACGAGATAATCAATGTTATTCACTTCACCCGTTAGTGGTTTTAATGTTATGGCTGGTGTATGTAAATAGCATTACATACTCGTTAAAATCTGCATAGCATTAAATGTGCCATCTTACAAAAGAGGGGGTTTATGTTTAAGCGTTGCACTCAGAGACGTTTTTTTACGTTCCTTCAGGAGCTAAGTGCACTTCACGTGCATTTAAGGTGCTGTAAATCTACTGGTCTTCAGGCAAATACTGATTGGCCTAGAGGTGTGTCAGGTTGCATACCCTTTCTTCTATTGGTTTTATTTCATTTCAGAGTAATATTGTTCAAAACACATCTCATGTAAACAATAAAACTTTAAACAATAAAGTGTAACCAATAAAACGGACCTTTATCACATCCACTACTTCTACAGGCTGCAAACATGCTTGTGCTCCCCAACCGATTTTTGAAAGTGAAGTCCAATAAAAATCTTACATATAATAGCTTGCTACAGAAACTGATGAAAAATTCTTGCTAAAAACATCAGTTTTAACCAATAATTGTATACAGTCCCCTCCGAAAGTACTGGAACAGCAAGGCCAATTCTATGCTTTTGCTATACACTTTGCTAAAGACATTTGGGTTTGAGAACCTAAGAAGAACATGAGACAATAGTTCAAAATTTCAGCTTTAATGTCCTGATATTTATATATATCTACATGTGTTAAACAACTTAGGACATGCTACCTTTTGTTTGAGCCAACCCATTTTCCAAGTGATCAAAAATATTGGAACATGTGATCGTCAGGTGTTTGTTGTTGCCCAGGTGGGCCCTGTTAGACTGAATGTTTGAACATTTAATAACTCAATGTCTACTTTTGGTTTGAGTCCTGGGTTTCGCCTGTGAAGACTGCATTTGTTGTTAAATTGATAAACCAACTTGAAGGCCAGAGAGCTGTCTTAGACCAATTCTGAAGCTGAGAAAAGAGGGAAAATCGATCAGGGCCATTGCATAAGTATCGGGCATAGACAATACAACAATTTGGAATGTCCTGAAAAAGAAAGAAATCACTGGGGTCTTAACAACCAGACTCTGAACAGGACTGCCAAGGAAACAACAGTGGCATCATCAACCTCTTCAGGGCAGGGGTGAAGGGATCACAATCCACCGTTTGAATAAGACTTCAAGAGCAGAAATATAAAGGCCATACCACAACATGCAAACCACTCATCAGCAATAAGAATCTGAAGGCCAGATTGGAATCACAAAAAATAAAGAAATGAGCCACAAAACCTCTGCAAACAAGATTAACCCAAAGTGATGGAAAAGCCAAAGTATGTAGGCTCATGGTCCAAAAGATACAAGCTCACTGGTCAAGCGTGGCTTGGGCTTGCATGGCTGTTTCTGGAATGGGTTCACTAATCTTTATTAATGGAGTAATGTCTGCCAGTTTACAGAGAAATGCATCCAACCTAGGGAGGGGAGGAACTTCATCATGCAGCAAGACAATAGTCCATAACACACTGCCAACACTACAAAGGATTTTTTTTGTCTTGAAGGAGACTGAAGAGAAACCCCCCAAAACAACAAGTGAATGAAGCTGCAGTACAAGCCTGGAAAGGCATCACAAAAGAAGAATGCAACAGTTTGGTGATGTCAGTCAGTCGAAGGCTTGATGCAGTTATTGCAAGCAAGGCATATGTAGCCAAATATTAAATGTTATTTACTTTAAGACTCTGTTCCAATACTTTTGCTAAGAATTGGGTGGTGCCATGTTTCAAGTTGTTTATTTATTTATATCACACACACACACACCATGACTGACTTGGCCAGTCTAAAACCTTCCGCTTTTTCCACCTGATGAAGAGCTTTGTTGTGTTGGCAGTGTGTTTTTGGTCATTATCGTGCTGTATGATGAAGTTCCTCCCAATTAGATTGGATGCATTTCTCTGTAAATTGGCAGACAGAATGTTTGTGTAGACTTTTAAATTCATTCTGCTGCTACCATCATGAGTTACATTATCAATAAAGATTAATGAGCCTGTTCCAGAAGCAGCCATGCAAGCCCAAACCAGGACACTACCTCCAACATGCATGACTGATGAGCTCGTATGTTTTGGATCATGAGCACACTTTGGCCTTTCCATCACTTTGGTAGAGGTTAATCTTGGTTCCAAACCTTTTGTGGCTAATCTCTGTATTTCTTTGCCAATTCCAATTTAGCCTTCTGTTTCTTACTGCAGATGAGTGGGTTTCATCTTGTGGTATGGCCTCTATATTTCTGCTCTCAGACTCTTCTTCGATTGGTGGATTATGATACCTTCACCCCTGCCCCATGCAGGCTATTGGTGATGCCACTGACTGTTTTAAGGTTTTCCCTAACAAGGTTTCTGTCATCAACTGCTATTGTTTTCCTTGGCCGACATGTTCAATGCCTAGTCATTAGTACACCTATTGTTTCTTTATGTTTCAGGACATTCCAAATTGTTGTATTGGCTATGCCCAAAGCTTGTGCAATGGCTCTGATCTATTTTCCCTGTTTTCTCAGCTTCAAAATTGCTTGCTTTTCTCCTGTAGACAGCTCTCTGGTCCTTATGTTGTTTTATTTATTTTAACAACAAACGCAGCATTTACAGTTCAATCTAACAGTGAACACCTAGGTCATATGTTCCAATATTTTTGATCACTTGGAAAATGGGTGGTGAAACAAAAGGTGCTATGTTGTTTAACACAACTAGATGTAAAGATCAGGAAATTAAAGCTGAAATTCTGATCTATCATCTATCAGTCTTGCTGTTCCAATACATTTGTTCTGAATAGCAACAGCACAATTAATAAAATCATGCAGATAAAGGTCAAGAGCTTCAGGTAATGTTCACAGCAAACATCAGAATGGGGGAAAATATGATCTCTGTGACTAACTGTGGCATGGTCGATGGTGCCAGATGAGTATTTCAGATACTGCTGATCTCCTGGGACATTACACACAACAGTCTCTAGTGTTTACACAGAATGGTGCGAAAAACAAAAAACATCCTGTGAGCGGAGGGTCTGCAGGCTGAAACACCTTGTTGATGAGAGAGATCAGAGGAGAATAACCCGACTAGTTTGAGTTGACGAAGTCTATAGTACTCAAATAAGCACTCTTTACAACTGTGGTGAAAAGTAAAGCATCTCAGAATGCACAACACATCAAACCTTGAGGTGGATGGGCTACAACAGCAGAAGAACACATTGGGTTCCACTCCTGTCAAACAAGAACAGAAATCTGAGGCTATCATGGGCACACACTCTGAAACTGGACCGTTAAAGAATGAGAAAAGACCAGGTGATATTTTTTTCTAATCTTCAACTGTCCGGTTTGGGTGAGCCTGTGCCCAAGAAAGCCTCAGATTCCTGTTCTTGGTTGACAGGAGTGGAACCCAATGTGGTCTTCTGCTTTTGTAACCCATCCACCTCAAAGTTGATGTTTTGTGCATGCTGAGGTTGTGAAGAGAGACTGTGTTTCCATCTCCTTCCTGGCAGCTCAAACCAAACTGCCCTTTTTCCTCTGACCTCTCTAATCAACAAAGCGATTTCACCCACAGAACTGTTGCTCGCTCAATGTTTTTTGATTTTGTGCCATTCTGTGTAACTCTAAAGACTGTTGTGTGTGAAATTCCCAGGAGGTGAGTAGTATCTGAAAGACTCAGACCAGCCCATCTGGTACCAATAACCATGCCACGATCAAAGTCACATTCTGCTGTTTGATGTGAATATTACCTGAATTTAACTGCTCTTAAGCTGTGTCCATATGACTTTGTGCACTGCGATGATACCACATAATTGGCTAATCATATAACTTCACGAATGTGCAGGTGTTCCTAATAAAGTGGACTTGCCACTGAGTCAGCGAATGCGCCTCCTAACGTTGCACTTCAGGTATCACAGCACGCATGTTCCTGATGTGCATTGTTGTGCATGCTCTGGCATCAGCTTCTCTACTGCGCAGACTCTGGGTCTTTTGCAAGTTGACGACTCCAATTTCGACCAAAAAAGGCTTCAAAAACACAAAATGGGAGTAAATGGTGCCACGATGTCCAATCATACATACACTGATCAGCCATGACTTAAAAACCACTGACAGGTGAAGTGAATAACGTTGATTAAGTCATTACAATGGTACCTTTCAAGGGGTGGGATATATTAGGCAGCAAGTGAACAGCCAGTTCTCCAAGTCAACGTGTTTAAAGCTAGAAAAATGAGCAAGTGTAAGGATCTGAGTGACTTTGACAAGGGTCAAATTGTGAAGGCTAGATAACTGGGTCAGAGCATCTCCAAAATTGTTTTGTGGTGTGATCCCGGGTGTGCTGTGGTTAGTCCATACCAAAAGTGGTCCAAGGAAAGACAACCGGTGAATCAGCAACAGGCACCCAAGGCTCACTGATGCACATGGAGAGCAAAGGCTAGCCCATCTGGTCTGATCCCACAGAAGAGCTACTGTAGCACAAATTGCTGAAAAAGTTAATGCTGGTTATGATAGAAAGAACAGACAGTACATCACAGCTTGCTGTGTATGGGGCTACATACCTGCAGACCAGTCAGAGTGCCCATGCTGACCCCGTCCACCGCCGAAAGTGCCTACATTGGGCATGTGAGCATCAGAACTGGACCATGGAGCAATGGAAGAAGGTGGCCTGGTCTGATGAATCATGTTTTCTTTTACATCAAGTGGACGGCCGGGTGCGTGTGCGTCCCTTACCTGGGGAAAAGATGGCACCAGGATGCACTATGGGAAGATGGCAAGCTAGCAGACGCAATGTGATGCTCTGGGCAATGTTCTGCTGGGAAATCTTGGGTCCTGGCATTCATGTAGATGTTACTTTGACATGTACCACTTACCTAAACATTGCTGCAGACCAAGTATACCCCTTCATGGCAACGGTATTCCCTAATGGCAGTGGCCTCTTTCAGCAGGATAATGTGCCCTGCCACACTGCAAAAATTGTTCAGGAATGTTTTGAGGAATATGATAAAGAATTCAAGGTGTTGACTTGGCCTCCAAATTCCCCAGATCTCAAGCCAGTCAAGCATCTACGAGATGTACTGGACAAACAAGTCCAATCCATGGAGGCCCCACTTCACAACTGACAGGACTTAAAGGATCTGCTGCCAATGTCTTAATGCCAGATATCACAGCACACCTTCAGAGATCTTGTAAAGTCCATGTCTTGATGGGTCAGAGTTGTTTTGACGGCACATGGGGGATCAATACAACATTAGGCAGGTGGTTTTAATGTTATGGCTGATCGGTGTACAGTCACTGGTTCAGAACAAGTCACGCTGTTAGTTTTTCAGGCTGGTGTCTTTAATGTCACCCTGATGATGCCCAAATTAAAGTAAAGAAGTATGGTTTTTACCTTTTGTTCGTTGTTAAACCTACTTGTCCACCAGGCAACTACGAATAAAAAAAAATATTAGTTGGGACATGAACTCTGCTTGTCCTGTGTGCATGGGCTTGTCAAGTCAAGTGTCAAGTGGAGTTTATTGTGGAGTTTATTGTTTGCTGTTTCGGGTGATTTAGACAACACGGTAGCTTGTTACCTATCTAACTAGCTACCTATCAAACTAGCAACTACTACATCCTGTGCATGTAGTGGTTTAATCTTCCATACTAATTTTGTGAAATAACTTTAGGTTCTAATACATGTGCGAGACATATCTTGATAGATTTTTTAGCCAGTAGAAATGTGCGTGTAACGCATTCAATCCTACCAGGTTAGCCGCCTAGCTTGCAAACAACAAACAACAAATGATAAATACACATATTCTTCCTGCATGTATTTCTATTGCAAAATAGTGAATTTACAATGATTTTTTTTTAAAAACTGAAAAATGCTGATTACGTAAAATTACAAGAGAACCTGCTTCAGTCAACTAAAAAAACTCGTCTTTCAGCAGGACAACGGTCCCAAACACAAGGACAAAGCAATGCAGGGGTCGCTAAAAACAAAAAGATGAATATTCTACAGTGGCCAAGTCAAAGTCCAGATTGGAATCCCATTGGGAATCTATGGCACTGTTTGAAAATTTCAGTCAACAATCAGCATCCAACAAACCTAAAGAACCTGCAGCAAATCTTCCAGGAAAATTACTCCCAAACAGTGTGCAATGCTGGTATGAACTTACCCCAACAGACATAAAGTGGTTATTACAGCAAAAGGTGGTTCCAACAAGTACTGGTCTGCAAGGCGTTGAATACTTATGAATTCATAAGTATTCATACCCATTTGTGATCCAGACAAATCTGATGACTTTTAAGTTGAAATCTTTTTAAAAGGCAATGTATGTAGGTAGCATTAGCACCTCTGAGGGCTTGTTATAGCAAGCTAGCTATATTATGCTAAAATGCCCAGCACTGCTTATAGATAATGGGTTATATATATATATATATATATATATATATATATATATATATATATATATATATATATATATATATATATATATATATATATATATATATATATATTGCAATCAGAGAAAGAAAACAACATAATGAGCATAATTTTTGACCATATATTCAAGCTGAAAATTTAAGTGGTCCTCCTCAGTAGTCTCTTTAAATGCTAATATGTAATGGTCAGTAAAAATCTTGGGAAAATCTTTAGGACAGAGTACTTGGCAATTTCCATTTTCTTGGTAACATAAGCTGTGTTTTTTGTGCCTCATTGACTTCAACAGAAAAAAATAGGCTGGTGAGGGTGATAACTGCAGTAGACCCCTAAATGATATGTTCCTCTGACGTTTGCCACGCCTCTTGGTTGCAGAAACATAACAGGAGACTACAATGATTTTTAAGAGTAAAGCCAGAATTTATTTTCTAAAAAGTCTTATTGTACTGCTGGGTGTCAGAATGGGAAATGTGTTCATAAACACATTTGTTTTTAACATATACTATTCAAACGGACACCTTTCCAAGCCAACAGAAGACAGCTGAGGTTACAGGCAATAAAGAGGGATAATTGGCCTCTGACGAACTCCATCTTTGCAGTTCCCATTTTATCTCAGCTAAGTAGCTAACTATTAAATCTTGACGGTGGCATGCTAACTAAGAATTTAACAGGCCCAGCTTGCTAGCTAACCAACAGGCCTAATTTATATTGCTTTAACAAATCCATGTTGCTCACCTAAAATCTACAACAAGAAACTAGCTAGCTAATGCTTGATAGCTAGGTCACGTTCTTACTGAGGTGTTGCACATTTACAGTCAGGTCCGTAAGTATTTGGACAGTGACATTTTTCAGAATTTTGCCCCTGTACACCACCACAATGGATTTGAAATGAAGCAGTCAAGATGTGATTGACATATAGACTTTCAGCTTTAATTCAAGGGGTTTAACAAAAATATTGCATTAACCCTTTAGGAATTACAGCCATTTTTTACGCAGTCCCTCCATTTTCACAGACTCAAAAGTAATTGGACAAAGGACTGATAAGCAGTTTGACTGCCAGGTGTGGCCTGTTTCCTCATTATATCAGGACAAATTAAGGAGATAAATGGTCTGGAGTTGATTACAAGTGTTGAATTTGCATTTGCTAGCTGTTCAGGGGAACTCTCAATATGCAGTCCGAAAGCAAACCAGACCTAACAGAGAGACAGCAGAAACTTTAGGAGTGGCAAAATGAAGAATTTGGTACAATCGTAAAAAGAAGGAATGAACTGGTGAGCTCAGCAACATCAAAAGGCCCGGAAGACCACTGAAGACAACTAAAGTGGATGATCACAGAAAAAAAAAACTTCACAAAATCTAGCCAAGTCAAGAATGCTCTGGAGAAGGACAACTTCATGAACGTAAATACAGAGGGTTGACCTCAAGATGCAAACCACTGGTAACTCTCAAGAACAGAAAGGCCAGATTAGACTTTGCTAGAAAACATCTTTAAAAAAAAAAAAAAAAAAAAAAAAAACTGCCCAGTTCTGGAACAAGATTCCTTGGACAGATGACACCAAGATTACCTTGTACCAAAATGATGGGAAGAAAGGAGTACGGAGAAGGAAACGAAGATCTCATGATCCAAAAGCATACTATATCAACTGTCAAACATGGTGGAGGAAGTGTTATGGCATGGGCATCTATGGCTGCCAATGGAACTGGGTCACTGGTGTTTATTGATGATGTGACTGGTGAAAGAAGAAGCAGGATGAATTCTGAAGTACAGAGAGCTATACATTCTGCTCAGATACCGTCAAATGCTGCTAATCAGGACAGTGCTTCACAGTACAGCTGGATAACTTCCATACTGCCGAATCTCGGCAGAAGCAGTACATCATCCGGGTATTTCTCACCTACTGTGTGAATACTGAGAATTCGGACATACTATTCCTTTGGCGTACTGCTTTTCAGATACTGTATAGTAGGGTATTAGAGATATTTGGACACAGCCATGGAATGTTCTTAAATGGACAAGTCAGTCACCTGACCTCAAACCAATTGACCATGCTTTTCACTTACTGGAGACAAACCTGAAGGCAGAAAGACCCACAAACAAGCAGCAACTGAAGGCGGCTGCAGTAACGGCCTGGCAAAACATGCAGGATTTGCATCCAAGTATTAAAAATAATTCTTATATTTATAATTATGTTAGTTTGTCCAATTACTTTTGAGTCTGTGAAAATGCAGTGACTATGTAAAAAATGGCTGTAATTCCTAAACGGTTAATGAAATATTTTTATTAAACCCCTTGAATTTAAGCTGAAGTTTATTGCACCTGGGCAGCATGTCGGCTTTCGGTGCCACGATGTCCTTGAAGTCGTAATAATAAAACATTACGGCTTTAATGTATCCACAAACAGCAAAGTTGTACGCATCAAGAGACTTGTATGTCTTCCATTTTGCTCTTGTATAAACTCTCGGAAGTTTCGAAGAAATATGTATCTACGTACAGTCATCGCAGTCTAGGCCACTGCTCAGCATCATTTAGCCACTGACAGGACACCAAGCCACAAATATCTTCTAGAGTTATACAATTTTAAAGTGTTTAATCAAATAGCATGCTCTGTCTTTAATGATAACCTATAATACATGGATAACATTTATTCCTAAATAATTCCTAAATAAAACTCTTCATACCTTCAACAGACAGCTTCAGGTTCCTAGGCTACTCGGGTCTTTTTGCAACCAGGTTGTGCATGCATCTCTTTTTGTTTACAAACACCAAATGGATCTATATTGTAAGTAACAAGAACTCTCTCATGGACATTAAATGTAGGCCTAACTATAAACTGTTGAAAACTATGACGTTATTCAATAATAAATTACGAACTGTAATAACAAATCGCTGTGGTGTAAGAGGAATAAATCACTATAATAATTCACTTCGCATCTGACTGCATCATACCACCCTGTGGTGGATTATTTTCCTATAACAGCACACCCCACCGTGTTTTAGCTAATCCTTACTTACAAAATGAAATGCCCAATCAACCCAAAACATGCTTTAAAAACTGAGTAAAGCAGGGGTTAAACATAATATGGCAGGATATTCAATTCTAGGGGTGGACAGAGGGGCAGCAAAAAGCTTAAAACTACTTAATGCACCTTTAACTAATTTTGTGAAGGCACCCTTTAATTCTTTTTGCATGGCCATGTATGCACTGCGTTTTTCACCCAGTCTAAGGATTGAAAATTTATAAAAGCTTAATATTTACGAATTATATAGCACTGACTTGGACACTATAGCGAACAGTTTAAAGAAGATGCGTACAATAACAATTACAGCCTCACACAATAAAACATCATATCAGAGATAAGTTATCTGGCCTTATTTTCTAGCTTTTATGCATCTTTTGTAAAGCTTGGCTGGTCGTAATTTCAGACAAAGCTCGCGATGGAACACAATGCAATAGAGGATCAGGGGAAAGAGAACCACGTTCGCTTTAAAACGGACGTCTAGACCTTTTTTTACTTGACGTAGTGACTACTCGCTGCCCAATTTCGCCCAACTCATATAAGAAAACAACAAATACCGATTCCGTTTGCCATCAGTAAACTTGGGAAAACTAGCTAACTGGCTAATTTTATGTACCTAGCTAACGACAAGAAAAGAGAAATCTTTGTTGATCTTAAGCTAGATATACGGCCAGATCTGTACTGGTGAGTAAACGAAGCTGTTTTTTTCATCTGCCGGCGTCGTTTCACCACGACAATATGTCGTCATTAAAATCTCGGTAAAATGGTGTTTAAAAAGTAACCAGAGAGCCTTACCTTCACAGAGCCCAATATGCATCAGATTCTAGTCAACGAAGGTTTTCAGACATGAAACAAAAATGGCTTCTCCGTTCTACCGATGGGGAGGGGACTATTGCGAAATGGGCGGGGCCACGTGATGACGCAGAATACTCGGTTAAAATAGCTAGCTAGCTAAAGAGCCTCTTAAGTGTAAAACGGTTTACTATTTACGTTAGCGCGTTGAAATGTGCACTCAAATAGCTGGTTATAATATTCACACCCTTAGACAAATTTAAAGAAGTAGGGCATTATGACTAGTGTTGTACACAAAATATACTGGCTTAATTTTGATTAATTATGTTATATAATTTTAAAAAACATGTATTTTTTGGTTACATTCTTAGAATTCATGCTGTATGCAACATATCTGTGTAGAGTAAGTAAAGAATAAAACACAACACTGCATGCTGTTATTGTAATATAATTACCGGCGGGGTGGCATGATGTGGTCCAACACTATGTAGAGGGCTGTTACCACCTCAACATTTGACTATTTTATTATAAGAGAACACATTTGATTCTCTTTCTCTCTGACCTGTAAAAATGTGTTTTTAAGATTATAAGAAAGGCAATTAGAAAATCTAGTCTCAAACATTGTTATTGATTTAATCAAGTAATCAGGAAATTGGAAAATAACTTACCAGCTGACAAAGATGGTCTGCCAGACTGCCCAGTTTGGCCTGTCGGATCTCAGACCTCTGCCTGAGCCCCACACTCCGACAATTCCGGATAGTTTCTCTCTTCTCCGAGCCACTCTTCAAATTTCTTTCGTATTTGAGCTCACTTAACAAACAAAGAAAGAAACCTCCAAGCGTGGATGAGAAAGAGCAACTCTTCAGCTTTATTTTCTGCAGAGAATAATCCAACAAACTTGTAATCCACACAGATGTAAATCCAGGTAGATGCAAGTGCAATGGCAAGTAATGCAAAGATGCAAAACCAGCAAATTCCCCAAAGTTTTCACCTGCTATTTATGCTCGGCGCACTCTTGTGCGCCTCCTACCTTAATTTGCATAATCCTAGTCCAAATCCCATTATTTCTATTCTACCCTCCTTTTGGGTCCTCCTACTAATTTACATCTTTATCACGTGGCCTTTTGGAAATACCCTTATTTCCCAGTTCACGGTGGCCTTCCCCTTTTATGACGTGTTATGACACATTCCGACGTGTTCTCGATATCCCCTTATTTTCCTACCAATTGGTAAACTCCCCTTCCTGTCAGAGTCCACGTGACCCTCGTCAAATCCCCTTATTTTCGGCCTGTTTTCTAAGTTTAATAAAATCAATGCGCAGTCGCCATTCTGCGCTATTGTGCTTCGGGTCATTTGTTTGCTGATTCTCATTTGGAATACACTGACTCGTCGCTGGCTATTCCTACATCAATAATGTGTAAGTACTCATTCTCCTTTTTATCAGTTTTGTAATTTTTATGGTCCTCTAACTTGTTTAAGCAAAAACAGGCCTATCTTTTGTGATAGCTTGCTATAATAGCTTTACAATATATTCTCTTGCCTAATTCACATAAGCCTGTGTAATTTGATTTATAGCGCTCTTTTAATGCATTTAGATATGTCATTGTGCCGTGCTAATTATACTTACTTATACCATCTTTCTCTTAACTCTATGAAGCATTGCTATATTTTGATTACATACTCTCTTGAATTGTTTACCTTCTTCTAGCCCTTGATATGTCAGAACTCATCTTAACTTATCAGGGCTGGTTCGGCTCCTTGCTAGGTTCTGTCCTAATAGCTACATATTGTTTATCTATTTTAGCTCATCCTTATCAGAGGAGACCCGCCATGCCCAGGGCTACCTTTGCACCTGCTTATCGTCTGTTTCAACTGTCTCATCTGGCTGCCGAGTTGACCAGTTTCCTGAACCGTCTCAGCAGTGACCAGCTCCCTGCTAATCCCCTCACAACTCCACGGATTATTTATCCTGCAACTATGGTAGACGTGGGCACTCAAACTAATAAGGTGGTAACTTTTTCTGAGGGACCTCATCCTGGTGATGAGACTAACATCCCATCATCCTCTCGACCCTCGTGGTCCCATGACTCTGGTCTCCTGTCCCCCGTGACTACCCTTATTCCCCATCTCCTGAATGTTCTCCCAAATCTCCATCTCCTCCACCATTGTCTCCTCCCATTGACCCTTTCTACTATTGTATACGTTCTCCGCGCTGTGAACAGCGGTGTTGTGTGTCGCCCAGGGCAGGCTCATCCACTGATTCGGATTAGCACTGTATTAGTTTAATATATCATAATAAATGATGTTTTAAACTATTTTGCTTGTCAAGCGTGGTTATTACAATTATGCTACTAAATATTTAATTAAGCTAAAGCCTTAACTGATTATTAGTTGAATATAGTATTAAAGCCTAAGCATTATTTTAAATAAGTAAACATAAAATAGGTAATAAAACCTCCACTTTTACTTCGCTTTTACTAAAATGCCACAGGCCAAGCTGGGGTTTGCAGCAGGGAGGAGTTCTGCATGTTCTCCTCCTGTTCGTGCTTCCCCTAGGTTTTCTGGTTTCCTTTCACCTCCAAAAACCATGCCAATAGGTGGATTGGCTATACTAAATTACTCCTAGGTATGAATTAGTGTGAATATGTAAGTGCATGGCACCCTGTGATGGACTGGTGTCCTGGAGTTGAAATTTTTGAGTCTTTTCAGTAACCTGGATTACTCAGGTTGATGAGAATGGCTAGAGGATGAACATGACATTGCAGAAACCTTTTATAGGCTACCCAGCAAGCAAACAAGCACTTTGGAATCCACTAGTTTAGGAAACAGCCCTGGTTACATATGTAACTTTCTGGTTCACACCAGAAATGCACTATGTTGCTAAAAATATGTGGATAGCTGATATTAACATCCATATGAGGATCTTCACCAAACTGTTGCCACAGAGTTGGAAATGCACAATTATCCAGAATGTCTTCACTGGAACTAAGAAGCATACTCCAAGCTTGTTCCAGCATGACAATGCCTCTGTGCCCAATGCAAGGTCCATAAAGACGTTGTTTCTCAAGGTTGGGAAAGTGGTCTTCAGAGAACCCTGACCTTAACTTCACTGAACACCTCTGGGATTAATTAGAATACCAATATCATGCCAGGCTTCCTTGCTGGACATCAGTGACCAACCTCTCGTGCTATTGTGGCTGAATGGGCACAAATCCCCACAGTCCAAAATCTGGTGGAAAGCCTGCTCAGATGATTGGAGGCTGTTATAGCAACAAAGGGGGGACCAACTCCATATTAATGCCCATAGTTTTGTAATGGGATTTTCAGTGTTCAGGTATCCTCATACTTTTTGTCATATAATATATACTAGGTGTATTTCTTGTTTACTAATTTAAAAAGAAAAAAACTTACCTGTTGAAACACAGGAGTTTTGTATTACACACTACACTTTTGTATTGTATTATACAGTCATGGGAAAAAGAAAATACACCCTCCTTCGATTCTGTGTTTTTAATAAATAACAATTATGTGGTCCCAACAAAGATCTATAAACAAACAAATAACCTCTTCTATGAACAAACAAATAACAACAAACACAACATTTCAATGTCATATTTTTTTCCCATAAAGTAAACCAACATTCAGAAACCAGGTGGGAAAAAATAAGTACACCCTTCCTACTTCCACATTCATTAGAGAGTTATAAGCAGACAGGTGTTACTAAAGAAATGCACAAGTTTAGTTAATCATTAAGAAGTGTGACTATCTCTATAAAATCAGAACTTTTTGCAGTTTGGTGTTGTACAGCACTCAGATGTGTGTCTACACCATGCCAAGAAGAAAAGACATTAGCCATGACCTCAGAGAAGCAATTGTTGCTGCTCATCAATCTGGGACGGGTTATAAGGCCATCTCCAAACAATTTGAAATTAACCATTCTACAGGGAGAAGGATTGATAACAAATGGAGAGCCTTCAAGACAGTTGCCAATCTTCAGAGTAGTGGGCGTCCCAGCAAGTTCAGTCCAAGGTCAGACCGTTTAATGCTCAGAGATATAAAGAAAAACCCAAGAGCTACATCATGTGACCAACAGGCCTCACAATCAGAAAAAGACTGAACAAGTATAGCTTTCATGAAAGGTTGGCTAGGAAAATGCCCCTTCCCTCCAAACAGAATATGGCAGCACAACTTATGTTTGCAAAATTGCTTGTGAACAAACCACAAATGTTCTGAAACAATATCCTTTGGACTGATGAGACCAAGGTGGAGATGTTTGGTCATGCACAACTCAATGTTTGGCAAAAACCAAACACAGTGTATCACCACAAACACTTCATTCCAACTGTCAAGCATGGCAGTGGAGGGACGATGATTTGGGCTTATTTTGCAGCCCCAGTACCTGCGGACATTGAGACAGTGATGAACTCCACTTTATATCAGAATATTCTTGAGGCAAATGTGAGGCCATCTGTCTAGCAGCTTAAGCTAGGCCGAAATTGGGTTATGAAACAGGACAAGCACCAAGCACACCAGAAATTCAACATCTGAATGGCTAAAAAAGAAAGAAATCAGGCTGTTGGAATGGCCAAGTCAAAGTCCTGACCTCAACCCCATTGTGGCAGGAACTTAAGAGAGATGTACAAAAGAATGCCCTCAAACATCATTGAACTGAAGCAATTTTTTATAGAAGAGTGGGCTAACATTTCCCCAAAATGGTGCTAGAGATTGATAAAGTCCTGCAGAAAATGTTTCCTTCACGTTATTGCTGCTAAAGCTGTTTCTACATGTTACTGAATTATAAGGTGTTCTTATTTTTCCCAACTGGTTTCTGAATGTTGGTTTACATTTTGGAAAAAAGTGGCTACATATTGAAATCAGTTGTGTTTTTCACCTGAGGTTATTTGTTTGTTTACAGAAGTTGGTTAGGACTACACAATTGTAATTTAGGCCCTGATAAATAAAAACATAGAACTGAAGGAGGGTGTACTTTCTTTTTCCCATTACTGTATATTGTCAATATCATTAATATATGCTAATTTTCACATTTCATAATCCATTTTTCACGTGAAATTCTACCTGAAAAATGATAAATACAACAACATTTTACAAAAAATAGAGGAGCATGGAATCAATTAACTGATGTGGACATCAGCAAGTCAGTGATGACTGAAATCTGAAGATCCAGTCATGTAGTTCATTTTAAATGACTAGTAGTAGTAAGTCTAATGCTGTGTTTGAGGCAAAGTTGCAAGTTGTAATTCTCCACCTACATCCAGTAAAAACCACCAAAATGCCCCCTCAGCCACCAGTTTCTTC
Source organism: Pangasius djambal (assembly GCA_022985145.1). Classification (NCBI taxonomy): domain Eukaryota; kingdom Metazoa; phylum Chordata; class Actinopteri; order Siluriformes; family Pangasiidae; genus Pangasius; species Pangasius djambal. Next base: position 13,445,541 of record CM040994.1, read on the forward strand.
CCTGTTTATCCAGCGACGTCAAATCATCATGGTCACACACACTGTGGACTGTGTACAGTGCTCTTTCTCTACTTTTAGATTAGTATATAGCAGTATTGGCTTTAGATCAATATACAGACACCATAGTTGGTTAAATCTATAACATTGACCAAATTAATTGCTGTTTTGAGAAAATAATCATCAACATAATAGTTATCACTAACGTTAGACAGCTAGCTTGTTGTTAACACTACTCGCTACTGTCCGCTACTGCTTGTTGCTAATTTACAAACTATTGTCTGCTGTTGTTGTTGTACTGCAATTTCAGTCCTAAATGTTGCATGAATATTTGAAGTTCACTGTAGTAGAACAGTGCCAATAGTCACTCAGGCCTGTAACTGTAAAGTACAGTTAAAGTAGCTTTTTATGAACTATACATGCTTTGACAGAGCAAACAAAAGACATGCTTTCATCTAAGCATCCATGTTTTTTTCCACTTTGCACATCAAATGGGCTGAGGTGGGAAATGACATTATGACAACTTGCAAATTACCACTTACAAGGCACCACGAATGCAGCATCAATGACTAGACTTTGTTCTAATCTCTAACCTTGAAGACAGATCTCTGAAAATCTTAGTGAGAGATTTACAAATTGACAACAGGAATATCGTTAAGCTCACATGGAATTGAAGCCATGAAGTGTGAATATAAAAATTTGTTCTTCCAAAATAAACTCTTGGCAAATTGGAACCAAGCAATTAAGTATTAATTGTTTGTGTGCGTCATTGCAAATGAGGAATGTTAACGCTGTGAAATGTTAACAATGTTAACACTGTGAAAACACTGTTGCTAAGGAACTGGGAAATATGGACACAAGCTTAAACAAATGAAATGACAAACAAATAACATGAGCAGAGCTCTGGTAATTTGGTTTATTTTGAGCTTTGGCACTAAATTTAATAGAAATAATTTCGAACACAATGTCTCTAAAATGCATTTAATTTTTCATTGTGATAATTTATATTGACAGACAACCCCTAGACAGCTTCAAGCTACACTAACACCACAAGTCCCTTCTAACATTTCCTGATCATTCAATTCCCTGGCCATGTTTGTACATTGTGTTTATGATGTTCACCATTGTGCAAGTATGATTTTAATCCTTGCTTTTTTACTAAGAATAAAAAAAAACATCCTTAACTGTTCTTGTAAAACCTCCACTCTATCTCCCCTTCCTCCTTAGCTTCCTGCACCCTATCATCCCTTCCTGTCCCTGACTCCTTTTCCTCCCTACCATTGGAGCCAGCCACTGACACTTTCCTCTCCTCACTTTCCTCATCCATGGACCTCCTCTGTCCTCTATCCTCTAAACCCAGGAAGATTTCCAACCCGGCTCCTTGGCTATCAGATGTGTTACGCAGTAATCGGAGAGAATTAAGAACAGCAGAGAGCAAGTGGAAGAAATCACAGCTCGACACAGATCTTGTCTCTTACCGTGCTCTCCTGTCCAAATTTTCATCTGAAGTGACTTCTGCTAAGACTGTCTTCTACAAAGAAAGCTGGAATCCTCTGCACAAGATCCTTGTAAGCTCCACAACATCTTTTCTTCACTACTCAACCCACCGGATCCTCCTGCTCCATCCTCCCTGACTGCTGAAGACTTTGCCGCTTTTTATGATGAGAAGATTGGAAAAATCTGCCAGACATTCACTTCTACTCCTACACTACACACTGAGGACTCTCCTCATTCACTGACACAGTTTTCTAAACTAACAACAGAAGAAATTCTGCAAATCATCTTATCCTGCAATCCTACCACATGCCCATTGGATCCAATCCCTTCCACAATGCTCCAGACCATTTCTCAAGACCTTCTCCCCTTCATCACCACTATCGTCAATGGCTCCATAACATCTGGTCATGTACCAACCTCATTCAAGAGAGCAAGGGTTATTCCCATCCTGAAGAAACCCTCTCTAGATCCCTCTGACATCAGCAACTACCGACCGGTATCACTTCTCTCTTTTCTTTCTAAAATCCTTGAACGAACTGTCTATAATCAGCTGTCTTTCTATCTCTCACAGAACAACCTCCAAGATCCCAATCAGTCTGGCTTCAAACCGGCACACTCCACAGAGACTGCCCTTTTGGCCGTCACTGAGAAGCTACGTGCCGCTAGATCAGCCAAACTATCTTCAGTCCTCATCCTCCTTGACCTTTCAGCAGCGTTTGACACAGTGAACTACAAGACTCTCTTGTCCACCCTCATGAGCCTAGGAATTCGTGGTGCAGCATGGCAGTGGTTTGCTTCCTACCTGGAAGGTCGGTCATATCAGGTGATATGGAGGGGATCCACATCTGCTCCCCGCAGACTCTCCATTGGTGTTCCACAAGGCTCAGTACTTGGTCCTCTCCTGTTCTCCCTTTATACCCGATCTCTTGGTGCGGTCATATCCTCACATGGGTTTTCATACCACTGCTATGCAGATGACACTCAACTCATCCTCTCCTTCCCTCCCTCAGACACTCATGTTTCTGCTCGGATATCAGCATGTCTGGCAGACATTTCATCATGGATGACAGCTCATCAGCTGAAAGTAATCCCACCAAAACTAAACTGCTGTTCATCCCAGGTGATTCATCCCCGTCTCAGGATCTTGCAATCTCCCTAGACAATTCTCTGATCTCGCCTTCAGTTACTGTACGCAACCTTGGGGTATCCATGGACAATCAACTGTCCTTCTCCTCTCACATTGCTAATCTGACACGCTCATGTCGATTTCTCCTTTATAACATCAGAAGAATTCGTCCATTTCTTTCCACACAGGCCACACAGGTGCTTGTTCAGTCCCTTGTCATTTCAAGACTGGACTACTGCAACTCACTTCTGGCAGGTCTGCCTCTGAGCGCCATTCGTCCTCTGCAACTGATCCAAAATGCAGCTGCACGATTGGTTTTCAATCTTCCTAAATTTTCTCATACCACCCCATTGCTGCGCTCCCTCCACTGGCTTCCTGTAGCGGCCCGCATCAGATTTAAAACACTGATGCTTGCCTACAAAGCCAAAAACGGACCAGCACCCACTTATGTCAAAGCTCTTATCACACCTCGCGTGGCACCACGCTCCCTCCAGTCCTGCTCGACTGGTCCCACCATCTCTCAGGGTACAAGGAAGGCATGCATCGAGACTCTTCTCTGTTCTGGCACCAAGGTGGTGGAATGAACCTCCTCTAGATGTCCGAACAGCTGAGTCACTGGCAGTCTTCAAACGACGTCTAAAGACTTACCTCTTCATAAAGTACTTAAGTACTGATTGTATTCCTAGTTTGTGACCTAGTAAGCCAATATCAGAATGTCTTTTTGATAGACTTCAAAGCACTATTGTAAGTCACTCTGGATAAGGGCGTCTGCCAAATGCCATAAATGTAAATGTAAATGTTCCAGAGCAGAAACTTGCATTTTAAATCTTTGTTACATAACTTTATTTTTCATTTCATGTAGCCTACTAATTTATAATTTGGATCAATATCCCATCTTTCATTATTCATTCTTTGTATCATTATATACTGTGCTGCACACACTTTAATGTTACATGGCTTCATCACATGGATCAAGAAAAAAAGGTAACTTAAACTTACTATAATTGTTTTCTCAACATGAATGTAAGGGCATTGTAAGTGACCATAAGACAATCTTGGTATCCATTTTCAATCCCTTTAAATCTCTGGCATAAAGTGTTTGTTTCTACCGTGCCTCTGAACCACTATTGGACAGTGATTCTGTCTGTTTACGTTCAACTTTCAATCACAGTAGATGAATTACCTTCTTCTGAATTTGCCAAACCCTGAGAACTGGGATGCTTTAAGACAGCCCACTGGCTGTCTGATTGCGTCTACCCAATAGGTAGGCATCTCTTAATACTGAGTGTGTGCATCTGCGACTATACAATCTGTGGTGCAACACTCCCAGTTTTCACTATCAGCATCCTAGAAGTAAAGTTCTGGCACCATGCAACCAGATCAACCACCTCCTTTCTATATGCTGTTTCATCACCCCCAGTGATCAGTCCAATGAATGTAGAATCATTTGCGAATTTGATATTGCTGGTGTTGTTCAGGGAGGCAACACAGTCTTATGTGAAAAGAGCGTAGAGCATGGGACTTAATACAGAGCTTTGGGGGGTCTCTATGCTTATAATGCGTATGCTGGAGGTGTGGTTGCCGATTCTGACTGACTGAGGTCTGCCTGTTAGAAAGTCTAGGACCCAGTTACAGAGGGTGGGTGTCAGTCCGAGAGTGAGGAGTTTTTTGCATAGTTTGGATGGAATGACTGTAATAAATGCCAAGCTGTAATCAATAAATAGCATAGCTGTCCTTGCAGTGTTGATGGCATCTTCTGTGGACCTGTTTTGGTGACAAGTGAACTGGAGTGTGTCCTGTATGTTACTGTGAATATTGGTCATGACTAGCCTTTGAAAACTTCACAATTGGAGTCAGTGCAACCAGTTGGTGGGCAGGTCACTGTGCTCATCTTTGGGAGGGGCACAGTGGTGGTTGTCTTGAGGCAGGTGGGTACTGAATTTTGACCTAGGTACAGGTCGAATTTGTCCACATAGACTCTGATGAGCAGGCTCTTAGCACACACCCAGGGATGTTGTCTGAGCCAGCTGCTTTCCTTGAGTTTTTTCTTCTCAGAAACCTGCCCACATCCGCCAATGAGATCGTGAATGGAGTGAGCACTCTGTGTGCTCCAATTCCCATAACCCTCTTCCGTGGCTTAGTGTTGAGAGACTAAATCAGGGATAGAATTCATTCAGCTCATCTGGCAGTGTGGCTTGGCTGAGTATTTCCACTCTGCTTGTGTTCTGATAATCTGTGATGTGTTGCAGGTCTTGGCACATGTGCCAGGTGTCAGCGGTGGCATAGTAACACTCCAGCTCTGTTCTGTCTTTTGGCCTCTCAGACAGCAGACACTCGCTGACAGGGTATATAATAAACAACTTCTGAGCAATCAACATGATCTTCTTCCCTATACTGAAAGACTTTGACCTTTGGACTGTTCAGAATCCTTGCCAAGATTGGATGCCACACCAAAGTGACAGTCTTTGAGACACTACCATACACCCTTCTGTATGGTAGTGAGTCAGGGAATTCTGGGAGTGACTTGTGGTTTTTCTAGTAGTCTGATGATCACAACCTCTGCTGGCTGGGAGGGAAAATGTCCTGAGTACTCATTACACATCTGTGTTGTTGTCCGTCAGACCATAACACATTTTACTACATGGTTTAGGGTGATTTATTTGGGCTTGGATGTTTTTTGTGAGAAAGGGCTTCTGTCTAGCCACCCTACCCCATAGTCCAGACACGTGAAGAATATGAGAGATTGTTGTCACATGCATAGAGTAATCAGTACTAGTCAGATATTCCTGCAGCTCTTTTAATGTTTCCATTGGTCTCTTGGCAGCCTCCCTTGTAGGTTTTTGTCTTGTCCTTTGTAAATTTTGGAGGGACCTCCTGTTCTTGGTGATGTCACTGTGGTGCTCCATTGTCTTCACTTATTGCTGATAGCCTTCACAGTGTTCCATGGTACATCTAATGTTTTGGAAAAAACTTTTGTACCCCTCTCCTGATCGATTCCTTTTGACAGGGAGACCCTGTACAGGCTTTGTCAGCTTTTTGCAGACCATGGCTTCAGCAGTCAGATGAAACCAGGAAGATGTCAAGAAAATTACTTTTGTACATGAGATTGAATGTGATTGGTTCATTCTGAACACAGCCACATCCCAAATTATAAAAGGATGTGCACACATATGCAACAAGGTTATTGTAACTTTTTTTATTTTTCCTATTTTTCTCTAAAATGTTTCTGATTGTTTTTCACTTAATTTCTATGTTGTAATTTCAATTTATGGATGGGAAAGGTTCTGACATGATTTATCTTGATGTAATTTTTTTTCATCACAAAAACTTGCCATTTTAACAGGGGTGTGTGGACTTTTTATATCCACTGTGTATGTGTTGGGTATATTAAAATTATACAGTTGTATGACTATTACATCTGAAGTGTCCTGCATACATGGAATAAAACATTGCTAAGTAGTGAAGATGATAAGCAGGTAAAACTGAGGATTGGTCTGCTTCCTGACTTAATCTCACTTGATCTGACTGTAGAGTAACAGGCTTTATATTATTCTGATATTTAATAATGCTTATTTTTGTTTTGGGTTTTTGTTTTGGTTATTTGATTGGTTATTTGATTGATTTATGATTACCAGCTGTGGTGTGCTTAAAAGAGAATTAAGTCATTGTTGCAGCTGCTTGCAACTCAGATCCTGACAAACTTACAAGTGGACACATCCAGTAACGTCTGAATTTATATCAAATAATTACCATAAAAACAGTAAAACCAGTAAAACCAGTAATAAAAAAATCTATATTTATGGTGGGAACACCCCTTTGCCTTTAAAATTACATCAATTTTCTTAGGAACATGATCATGCAGTTTTAGAAGCAAATCAGCTGGTAGTTTGTTTCAAAGAATCTTGAAGAACCTTACATTGTACTTTCACAGACTTTGGCTGCCTCACTTGCTTCAGCTTCTACAAGTAATTATAGACAGAATTGATGATTTTCTACTGACACACTTATGCAGTAGAAATACATTTAAGACAACATTTATAAAAGAATTTAGGGTGGCTAAGATTTTGCACAGTACTGTATACAACCTTTATACAGTGTACTCTATCTATTCACATTTTCTTTGGCAATTACACTATAGTGCATTTATTTCAGTACCAATAATAAAATTCAAATCTGTGAGCACAGTCAGGGCAGACAGAAAATTAAGGTAATAGAACATTCAGCGACAGATGTTGTGACTGGTAACTCTGTAAATTAAAACCCAGTCTATTTAAATGAACTCAAAATTGCACACGATGTATAAGATATTGCCTCAGGGGTGTATCTCACATGCAAAATATGTCTTATGGTGTGTCCAACTAATGGCAGTCTATGTTAGACACCTCATTGTTTCATACATCCTGATTTTACCATCTGGATTGTAAAGGATTTTACACTATATACATTTTAGTCAAATACATCTCAGATTAATCCCTACTGAAGTCTGATCACAGTATATCAAGTAATATTTAAGTCTCCAAGGCTGTCATGGTCATGGTCAGCTAACTTCCAGTTTTACTTGTTGCCAGTTGTTCTATGCAAAAAATGGGTGCCGCATTATCTTTTTGTTTTTTTCCAATTTCCTTAATGTTGTTAAGGCTGTGGCTGATGTATTTACATGTGGATGAGATCTAAAACTGGTATGATAGATCAGATATAAACAGACATGTTTTAAATACCTCTTCAGTGCATTCAAATCTGCATTTTCATGTGGAAAATCCAGGATTATATATATATATATATATATATATATATATATATATATATATATATATATATATATATATATACAGTACTGTGCAAAGGTCTTAGGCACATGCAAGAAACGCTGTAGAGCAAAGATGCCTTCAAAAATAATGAAATGTTTGAAAAAATTAATGTTTCTACATTAAAAAAAGCACTATAAAGAGCAATAAACAGTAATAGATGAACCAAGGTCAAAAATTATTTGGTGTGACGAGCCTTCGTTTTTAAAAAAAATAGTAGTCTCAGGTACAATTTCTGCAGTTTTATAAGGAAATTAGCTGTAAGTTTTACTGAGCATCTGGAGACTTTGTCTGTTACACTTGCTTCTTATTTTTGCAGCAAAAACCAGCAGCCTTCATAACGTTTTTGTCTGAAAAGTGGTCTCTTATGTAATATGCTGCTTTCTTTACTTACAAACATTCTTCTGTAACATTTAATTTTGTGCTGGAAAACTAATGTAAAAGTTTTTATACTGAATCAGTAATGTAGAAGTCATAAAATAAAAATAAAAATAAGTTTGTACTATATATATATATATATATATATATTAGAATATAATCCTGATTCAACCAGCATCTAGACGGGGTCTTAGATTCCTTAATTGTCTGTTTCTGCTATCAAAGTAGGTTGCAACCTAACCAAAAATTATTTTTAGTTAGGAAACACTTCATGGACCTGTCTTTGTAACTCACTCACTCCACGGTTTAAATTTGTGTTTGTAAGTGCTACATACACCGATCATCCATTGAGGTCTGGGGAATTTGGAACTCTTTGTCATATTCCTCAAAACATTCCTGAACAATTTTTGCAGTGTGGTAGGGTGAATTATCCTGCTGAAAGAGGCCACTGCCATTAGGGAATACCATTGCCATGGAGGGATGTACTTGGTCTGCCCCAGTGTTTAGGTAGGTGGTGCGTGACAAAGTAAAATCCACATGAATGCCAGGATCCAAGGTTTCCCAGCAGAACATTGCCCAGAACATCACACTGTGTCCGCCAGCTTGCCTTCTTCTCATAGTGCATTCTGGTGCCATCTCTTCCCTAAGGAAGCGATGCACAAGCACCAGGCTGTCCACATGATGTGAAAGAAAACGTGATTCATCAGACCAGGCCACCTTCTTCCATTGCTCCATGGTCCAGGTCTGATGCTCACATGTAGGTGCTTTCAGCAGTGGACAGGGGTCAGCATGGGCACTCTGGGGCCCCATACGCAGCAAGCTGTGACGCACTGTGTGTTCTGACACCTTTCTATCATAGCCAGCATTAACCTTTTCAGCAACCTGTGCTATAGTAGCTCTTCTGTGGGATCAGACCAGACAGGCTAGCTTTCGCTCCCCACGCGCATCAATGAGCCTTGGGCACCCATGACCCTGTTGTCCTTCTTTGGAACACATTGGTAGGTAACCACTGAATACACTCCACAAGACATGCCATTTCAGAGATGCTCTGACACAGTCATTTAGCCATCACATTTGGCCCTTGTCAAAGTCGCTCAGATCCTTAGGCTTGACCATTTTTTCTGCTTCCAACACACCTTCAAGAACTGACTGTTCACTTGCCACCTAATATATCCCACCCCTTGATAGGTGCCACTGTAATGAGATAATCAATGTTATTCACTTCACCTGTCTGTGGTTTCAACAAGTAGTTTGACCAAGTGTGAACAAACCCCTATCCTGAAACAAATTAATATCTTGTGCATGTTGTACAAGCATGCAAAAACAAAAAAGTCAATATTTGTGAGACAACACCTGATTGCAGTAGGGTTTATATGAATCAGCTATCAGCACAAGCCTTCATTGCAAGACAATTTGCTTTGGAGTTCAGTTATCAGGGTGAGAAGGTGAAAAAAAAGGCCAGATGCAGACATTTTGTTTTTGGTGCTCTTGTGCCGGCAGATGTGTGATGTGGATGCAGGAGAGGAGCCAGCAGTGACTCATGCATGGTGATGTCCAGTGTGAAGAAAACATGAATTCCATTATTTTCACTATTACTCTATTACTTTACTTTACTTTACTTTATTGTCCACAAGTGGAAATTTGTTTTTGGCTTCACAACCCATTATAACAAGACCAATACAATAAAAGACACTTACACAACAACTCTAAAAGGTAAGATAGAATAAAATACCATATACCATACATTACAGTTACATGGCAACAATTTAGATATGTAACTGGTCTAAGACTACATCTAAATGTGGCTCAAAAAAAAGATTTTTTAAAAACTGGATTTTGGCAAAAAAAAACAAACAAACAAACAAACACTGAAACCTTGTAATGTGAGCGTATCATTTGTGAATCGCAAAGAACCAGGGCCCTCTTTTTTTTCTTTTTTTTTTTTTTACTAGAGAGTATAAATTGTTGGTTGAAACCTTTTAATGCAAAATGTAGGATTTACAAGAATGAACATTTGTGCATATATTCCTACAATGACAAGACATGGGATTCAGATCAAAAGATGAACATGAGACGATAGAACAGAATTTCAGCTTTGATTTCCTGATATTTACATTTAGATGTGTTAAACAACTTAGAACATGGCAACTTTTGTTTGATACCACCTGTTAGGTGTTTCTTGTTGCCCAGATGCTCCCTGTTAGTTTGATGGTTTAAACAATAATTAGCTCTGAATGTCTACTCTTGGTTTGTGCCCTGGGCTTCGCCTGTGAAGACATCGAACAGGTTAGCCAAGGAAAATAACAGCAGTTGATGACAGAAACATTGTGAGAGCTGTGAAGAATAACCCAAAAACAACACTCTGTGACATTAACAACAACCTCCACAGGGCAGGGGTGAAGGTATCACAATCCACCATTCGATGAATACTTCAAGAGCAGAAATGTAGAGGCCATACCACAAGATGCAAACCACTCATCAGCAGTAAGAATCAGAAGGCCAAAGTGGAATTCGCATCGAAACACAGAGATGAGCCATGAAAGTTCTGAAACCAAGATTAACCTCTAACAAACTTGTTTAACACATCTAGTTGTAAATATCAAATCGTCTCATAGTCATCTTTTTATCTCAGCCAAATGTTTCACTGAAATGGAGTATGAAAATGATCATCTTACCCTATAACCTTCACAGTCACCAGATCTCAACCCAATTGAATACCTATGGGGGATTAGGGAGCAATATGTTAGACAGCGCTTAGCTCCATCATCCTCAAAACACCAACTGACAGAATATCTTTTAGAAGAATGGTACTCTTCCAGAAATATGTAGAATCTTTGCCAAGGTGCATTGAAGCTTTTCTGGCTCGTAGTGTCCCAGCATCTTACTAAGACACTTTATGTTAGTTACAACATGTCACAATATGTCATCTGTTAGCAGTAGAACTGCTTACAGGCAGGAAATTTAGATTTTATCAAAGGTTGCAAAGCATTTCTAAAGATTCATATAAGCTATATGGCCAAAGGTTTGTAGACACCATCATACCCATATGTGCTTTTTGAACAACCCATTCCAGATTTATTCCCCCTTTGCTGTTATAACAACCCCCACTCACTAGATTTTTAAATGTGGCTGTGGGGATTTGTGCCCATTCGGCCACAAGAGCATCAGTGAGGTTGGGTACTGATGTTGGGTGAGGAAGCCTGGGGTGCAGTCGGCGTTCCAATTCATCTCAAAGGTGTTTATTGGGGTTGAGGTCAGGGCTCCTTTCACACCAACCTTGTCAAACCATGTCTTCATGGACCTCGCTTTGTGCACAGGGGCATTGACATGCTTGAACATGTTTGGGCCTCTTAGTTCCAGTGAAGGGAAATCCTAATTCTACAGCAAACAAAGATATCCCATATGATTGTGTGCTTCCAACCTTGTGGCAATATATGTGGGAAGGCCCAAAACATTGTGTATCGTGTATATAGAAAAAAATCTTGTTTTTATTTTTCAGTTAACAGATTATTTTGTGCATGAATATGTCCTGAGTGTATGTTGTGCTTAATCATTATAATGTATTCTTTATCGTTACAGGTTTTTTCACAGTGTCCTCCTGTTTAATCTCCTGTTTTGCTTCCTGTTTCCTGCTGTCTGATTTTGACATCCTAGTTTTCCGGTTCCTTTTTCCTGTCTTTCCTTCTAATGTCTTGTCATTGCATTTAAACCTCTCTGTTTGTCTTGTGTGTGTATGCGTGTGTGTGTTTCTACAGCACTTCTGAGTTTTCCCAGTTTTTTATGCTCCTTGTTTTAGTCTTGTTTTTAAATTTGCATTACTTTATTGTACTACACATTGTGTTAATATGGTGCTGATCTCTTATCTTGGAAACCACTGCTAGTGATACACTGGTCTAAAATTAGGGCTTCTGCTTCCTGTTTTCTGGTTAGTGTGAGAAGACAATCTCTGGTAATAGTATGATTTAGTCACAGACCTTTTATATTCTTCTTATAAACAAGCCAAAAAAATTCTATTTTTTATTATTTATTTTATTAAAATATATTAACACACCAATCCTAGTTTACCTACTTTATTGAATTGTTTCATCATTCTAGTCAGTCTACTACGTCTATTATGCTTATATCCAACAACCTAACCATGCCTGAGTGAGCTATTTTCTTTCACAGAGAAGCAGAACACACATGCTAACTGGTGAAAAAAACAGAGAACATTGTTTTCTGTTGCTGAATCCACTGATTAAACACCCAGTGTGACATATCTTGGATATCTATTAGCTAGTTATTTGCTTGATTGGGAACTGTTAACCTTAACTTAGCCAAACACACCTTGCAAGGTATTGACTGCCTGCACTTGAAACATGCCTTTGTACTATAGCTATCAAATTCCTGGTTTCTTGTGTCTTGGATGTGGCCTTCGTTCTTGAATATGTAGGCTATTTTTCTTTGGCTTTCTGTTTGCACTAGTTTCCACAGTGTATTAGCTGGATCTTGAATTGGAAGTTTAACTTCCCTGTTCCCCTGGTTCCCACTTCCTGTTTCATGACATTTCTATAGCTAGTACTGTTTGCTGGATATGTGTATTCTTTTCCCATCCAAACATTCTCAAACATACCCCATTCTCACAAAAGGGGTACCTCAAGTAATAAAGTATCCAAGCATTCAGGGTAACATTATCTTAGAGAGTATAGTATGTTTTTTTAGTGATATATTTTCTGTGAGTTGTTGTGACAACTGTTGTGGCATAAAAATGGTAGATAAGCTAATTTATAACTGTATTGCCCTAAGCAGTATGTCAAAATAGTCTAATCAACAGAGATACATTCTAATCTCAATGAATGGGCCATATACCCTGACTTGCTGGAGACCCAAAACCTTTCCCACAAAAGGGGTACGTCTAGGAGAAATTCCCAGTTGAAGAGACACGATCCCCACAGATGGCTCCCTGACTGGATGGGGAGCACTGTGGGGACCCCCAATGTGAGGTCAGAACATATTAACCTACTAGAATTAAGGGCAGGCTGACCCTCTAGACCCTCTAACCTCCTGATCTGTTCAGACAATGTAGTGACATCCAGGTACATAAATCACCAGGGTGGCATAAGGTCCAAAAAAATGCTCTCTGCCTTACACTAGTACACTAGTAGCTAGCCTCACTGAAGGCAGTTTGCCTACTGGGTCAGATCTGGGAAAAATTCAGCCAGACACAGGTGGACTTCTTTGCCTGTTCCAAAACCATCTCATTGTCAAGCATGGTTCTCCCTAGCTGAGACAAACAGTTCTGTGGCACAAGACACAAAAGCTCACCCCTTGATGCTGATACTGCTCATGTCACACAAAATTAGGTGGGATGCCCTGGCAATTCCCTCACCAGGCAGACTTATTGTTACAGATGTACTGTGAGCTGTGGCACCCCATGTGTACCTGTGGGCTTGACCAATCAGTGAAGTGGGCAGCTCAATGATTGCGGAGTAGCAGTCTAGGAAACTATTCTGAATGTTAGAGCCCATAGTACGTGGGCCTTTTATGATCTCATTTTGGAACTGCTCTTGTTTTAGAGCTCTTAGGATCATCACAGCATTTCTTAAAGTAGTTATGTCCCTTCATCTGCTTAGCTCCCCCAAGAGCCCAGTGTGGGATCTCCCCCTCATGCTGGAGTCCCTTAAGACCTCTCTGTATGAACTGATACATATTTGAAAAGAGTATCATTGATAACAGCCTTTTTGCTAGTGAACATCTCAGCAAAATGGGTGGCAAAACTGTATGCCTTGGTGGTACGCTCATCCTACATGCAGTTGGTGGCTGGAATATTCTGGTGTGATGTTGTGGCCAAACCCAGGGTTCCTGTCTAAGGTTATTTCTGCCAAATATGTGAACCAGATGGTTGACCTCAAAGTGATTTACAAAGGTCAATCAGCAACAGGCTCCATATTCTCTCCAGTATGTGCTTAAATGTACTATTGGAACCACACAGGGTGCTCCCCTGACTAAGCAGAAATTGGCCCACTGGGTGACAGAGGTTTTCACTATGGCCTGTGAACAAGCTGCACACACAACCCATACTGTGAATGCCATTCTAGAGCTGAAATAGAATGCTAGTTATTGTAACTGTGGTTCTATGATTCACTGGATAACCACCATGGATAACTGGATGGTTCATTGGATAACCACATTCTCATTTGGAACCTGCAACTCAACAAGCACTAGGCGAGTAGGTAAGAAAATTGATGTGGCATGAAGGTCTTTATAGCAAATTCTATGCCATTCTGACTTCATGACTTTGTTGGCATATGTACGCACAAGCACTAGAGGAGATCCAGATTGCAGATACTATCATGTTGTAGCATTGTTTAAAGAATGCATAAGAGAACGGAAAACCCTTAGCCCCTCCCCCAACTAAAAAGAACTCTACCCGGCATATTCCCAGGGCCCCCGCCCCCACCCCCGCCATCCCCCTGAACCCACCCCCTCAACCCCCAACTCACACATTCAACAAACAAGACTAAATTAATGGGGGAGGGAAGACACGGAAACTCACCCGCACACAAGGAGGCAGAGGAAAACAGACACAAGGCACTACTAACAGGCCACATACACACCTTGCATTAACATGCATCCTGAGTGATAGGATCACAAGTGGGCAGCAGAGCATAGCCGTTCACACCTGGCATTATGAATGCGTCTCCAATGACCACTTGACATCGGATTTCATACATCGTTTCCACTGGAGAAAGGCTTTCACTCACATTTATTACGTCAGTCTTCCACTTATATTTTCAGTCAGAAACGTCCCACGAATCCTATCTCATGTACCGTTACACACTGTTTCAAATGTTTAATCACGTGGTCTGCTAACGAAACTTATAAATGAATGAGAGATGAGACCAACAATGAAGCTATGAAAAGCAGCTGCTTTTGTCTCTGCTGTTATAGCGTCATCTTTATCCATTAGCCTTGAGGTGAAGAGCTCTACCATTCAGCTCGATTTTCACAATATTGCAGTGTTTACATATTTTGCAGCTAGGGCAATGATGATTAATCTATTATTTAGTCCTTTATTGCTGTCCGTGATGCATCGAGATGCATTCACATTGACACTACAAATGTAATGTGGCCATATGTGTTCCAGACCACCTCTGAATGTGGTTTGAGTGATTGGATCACAGTGCGACACATTTGACCCCATTCACACATGTATTTAGTGCTATCCACTAGTGCTGATCTGATCACCCCGGACGCATGTAAATGCCAGGTGTGAATGGTGCCACAGTCACAGCTCTAAAATATATAATTATGAAATTCAGATTGGTTTTGTTACCTGTCCAGTAGGTAACCAAATGCACCGAAAATACTGGCCATTGTGGAATTGAAGGGACATCACATTTTGCTGTGATATATAGCGAACCAGTAATATTATTTTTTATGGAAATATTTGTCCATACCACCCACTACTAAATACCAGTCAAAGCCCCACTAGTTGTCCTTTATTGTATTAACAAGTACATGTTGTCTAACAACAGCAGTCCTTGGCCTCAGGCTGGAAGCTCCAAAAGGATAATGCTGTTAAGAGGCATGAAACATTTAGTCAAGCTAAAAATACAAACTAAATCACACATTCACCAATATTTTTATATTATAATATGATTAAAGTGCCCATGAAATGGCTCAGGAGCCATGATTTGATTCTGTATGTTGACAAAGTTCCTTTTGAAACAGCAACTGAGGGAGTAAATATGTTTGATATGTGCCACACTTCCTGCCAAATCTAAATATACTCAACAGTGGATTAGCAAACCAGCTAAATAAGAGCCCAAAAGTTTAAATAGAGGTTGTTTTCAACTGTTTATCTGTTTTCTCTCTTCCAGTTTGCCCATTATGACTTTGTCTGATATCTATTTGGCCTGCATCGGTTATTTACGTCTTCCCTGCAGCGGTAAGAGCAGAAGGCTACCTAAGGGAGAGCGAGAAAAGACTGCCATTTAACACAAGATAGTAATATAAAACTGTATCTAGAAAGCTTTCTGGACAGCTCAATCTCTCTCTCTCTCTCTCTCTCTCTCTCTCTCTCTCACACACACACACACACACACACACACACATAAATGTGCCTCAATATGTCCAAATGCCTGCTTGCTCACCCTTTCATGCACACGTGAAGATCAACATTTTGGAAAGGGAATGAGCGCAGACAAACACCAACACTAACACACACACACACACACACACACACACACATGGACATCAACCATCTTTTAAACACACAAGGGATTGTTTGGATGGAGAATAGCATGCAAGATGCTCCACTACCACAACTTCAAAAATGACCCATGTAGCTGCTACTGTAGAGCCACTGCCCTTCCCAGTTTGTTTATAGGAGCAGGACATAACTGTATTCATTCTTGATATATTATGAATATATGTTAGCACGCTCTGTGCTGACCTCTTGATATCTTTTGTTCTTCCTTTGTTCTGATAAACACGTTTAGAGTATGTACACTCCATGAAACACGTCAACCGCCACTTCTGTTTTCTGCTGATGCCTTTGTCTCTGCAGATATTGCACCCTTTGTTCTGTATAAATACTCCCTGTCTGCCTCAATAAACTTTGAAGAGCTTTGCTACTCGAGCACTGACTTTGTGTGGTTCTTTTGGCACTCTCTTCCCTGATATCAGCTCAGAGGCAGCGGCAGAATCGTGACTCATACTTCTTCTCCAAATCCGAGCGAAACAAAATTCTGTCAGTTCTAGAAAACATCTCTTTGGACACTAAACTGACAACATATATTCATTGCAGATACTGGTCAAGAGCTTCAGTTAATGTTCACATCAAACAGAATGGGGAAAAAGTGTGATCTCTGTGACTTTAACCATGGCATGGTTGTTGGTGCCAGATGGGCTGGTTTGAGTATTTCAAAAACTGCTGATCTACTGGGAATTTCACACACACTAGTCTCTAGAGTTTAAACAGAATGGTGCAAAAAACAAAAACACTGAGTGAGAGATAGTTCTGTGGATAGAAACACTTTGTTGATAAGAGAGGTTAGAGGAAAATAACCAGATTGGTTCGAGCTGCCAGGAAGGATATAGTAACTCATACAATCATTCTAAAAATATCTCAGCATGCACAAAACACTGACCTTGAAGTGGATGGGCTACTACAGCAGAAAACCATATTGGGTTTGATGTGTTGTGATTTATGAGACGGTTTTTCTGCTCACTATGGTTGTAAAGAGTGCTTATTTCAGTTACTATAGACTTCCTGTCAGCTCAGTCCAGTCTGGTCATTCTCCTCTAATTTTTCTCATCAACAAGGTGTTTCAGCCTGCAGACCCTCCTCTCACAGGATGTTTTTTGTTTTTCACACCATTCTGTGTAAACTCTAGAGACTGTTGTGTGTGAAAATCCCAGATCAGCAGTTTCACCAATTTGACACCTTCTTCCATTGCTCCATGGTCTAGCTCTGATGCTCACATGCCCATTGTAGTAAAGAGTGTGTTCTCGAAGATGATGTGTTGGAAGCAGGAAAAATGGGCAAGCATAAGGAGCTGAGCAACTTCGACAATGGCCAAATTGTGATGGCTACATGACTGGGTCAGAGCATCTCCAAAATGGCAAGCCTTGTGGGGTGTTCCTGGTATGCAGTGGTTAGTATCTACCAAAAGTGGTCCAAAGAAGGACAACCAGTGAACTGCTGACAGGGTCATGTGCACCCAAGGCTCATTGATGTGTGTGGGGAGCAAAGGCTAGCCCGTCTGGTCCAATCCCACAGAAGAGCTACTGTGGCACAAATTGCTGAAAAAGTTCATGTTGGCTATGATAGAAAGGTGTCAGAACACATAGTGCATCGCAGCTTGCTGAGAACTGGACCATGGAAGAAGGTGGCCATATACAGTTAGGTCCGGAAGTATTTGGACATTGACAGAGTTTTTGTGATTTTGCCTTTATACACCACCACAATGGATTTGAAATAAAACAATCAAGATGTGATTGAAGTGTAGACTTTCAGCTTTATTTTAAGAGGTTCCACAGAAATATGGCATTTACCATTTAGGAAATACAGCCATTTTCAACAAAGTACCTCCATTTTCAGGGGTTTAAAGGTATTTGGACAAAGTGACATAATTGTAAATATAACCATAATTTTAATACTTGGATGAAAATCCTTTGCAGTCAATGACTGCCTGAAGTTTGGAGCCCATGTTCTCAAAACTCAAATTCTGAGTTTCCTCCCTGGAGATGCTTCGCCAGGCCTTCACTGCAGCCACCTTCAGTTGCTGCTTGTTTGTGGGTCTTTCTGCCTTCAGTCTTGTCTTCAGTAAGTGAAAAGCATGCTCTATTGGGTTGAGATCAGGCGACTGACTTGGCCATTGAAGAATATTCCATTTCTTTGCCTTCAAAAAGTCTTGAGTTGCTTTTGCAGTATATTTAGGGTCATTATCCACCTGCAATGTGAAGCAGCATCCTATCAGTTTTGTAGCATTTGGCTGAATGTGAGCAGAGAGTATAGCCCTATACACCCCAGAATTCATACTTCTGTCAGCAGTCACATCATCAATAAACACCAGTGAGCCCGTTCCATTGGCAGCCATACATGCCCATGCCATGGGCACTAACTCCACCATGTTTGACACATGATGTGGTATACTTTGGATCATGAGCTGTTCCTTTCTTTCACCATACTTTTCTCTTCCCTTCATTCTGGTACAAGTTAATCTTGGTTTCATCAGTCCAAAGAATCTTATTCCAGAACATGGGAGGCTTTTTTTTTTAGATGTTTTCTGGCAAAGTCTAATCTGGCTTTCCTGTTCTTGAATGTTACCAGTGTTTTGCACCTTGTTTTAAACCCTCTGTATTTACATTCATGAAGGCGTCTCTTGATTGTAGATTTTGACAATGATACGCCTACCTTCTCCAGAGTATTCTTGACATCTGTTGATGTTGTGAAGAAGTTTTTCTTTACCAAGGAAAGGATTCTGTGATCATCCACTTTAGTTGTCCTCCATGGTCTTCCAGGCCTTTCGATGTTGTTGAGCTCACCAGTGCTTTCTTTCTTTTAAAGAATGCACCCAACTGTTGATTTGGCCACACCTAAGGTTTTTGCTATCTCTCTTATAGATTTGTGTTGTTTTTCAGCTCAGTGATGGCCTCCTTCACTTACAATTAAATCTCCTTGGACTTCATATTGGTAACTCCAGTCGAACAGCTGCCAAATGCCAACTCAATACCTGATATCAACTCCAGACCTTTTATCTGCTTCATTTGTCTTGAAGTAACGAGGGAATGGACCGCACCTGGTCAATTAACTTCTTGTCAGTCAATTGTCCAAATACCTTTGAGCCCCTTAAAATGGAAGTACTTTGCTTAAAATGGCTGTAATTCCTAAATGGTAAATGCCATATTTCGGTGGAACCTCTTAAAATAAAGCTGAAAGTCTTTTTTTTTTTTTTCTTCAAATCTATTGTGGTAGTGTATAAAGGCAAAATCACAAAAACTCCAAATACTGTCCAAATACTTCTGGACCTGACTGTATATACATAGGTGTGTGTGATTGAGTCCAAGTGTGCAAGTCAGGTGATTTTGAATGTGGTATGGAAGCTGAGTGCTGGGGAGTGTAATCCTAGGCAACTATATTTGTAGGCCGCGGTGCTGCATGGGAGTTTGATTTTCACGACAATTCCGCTGTTGACATGACAAAATGGGCATAAAAATAAAAATAAAATATATATACAACTATAAATACAACTATAGACCTAACTATATATCATTTTGGGAGAGTACTTTAACTTTAATTATAATTCTTAGCTATCACGTCACACAAATACACTTTTTCATAAGACTTGTCTTTAAGGAGAGCATAAAAAAATCTATAAAAGCAGTACTACTCCATTTAATCAAACATAAAATACCACATGACAAAAACCTAAATAAATAATTCACTTAAAATGTCTGTAAGTATTACATTTAAATTCCACTTACATATTAACAAGTCATATTAACATATGAACAGTCTTCTCCTGAGCTATAAAAAGAAAAATACATCTGCACCATAGTGCAGATTACTAATCAAAATGTTGTCTAGATGGATTTTATGAGGTCATATTTATAAGTAAATCCAACTGTCCCAGCCATGAAAGAAGGAATACGTGATTTCACAGGTATGGCATAAACCACACCTACCACAATTATTTCCACATAATATGCACAATAATTTGCACAATTATTGCCATAATTAGATGATGTGCATATGATACTGACATCAGGGACAGATTACATACTAAGAGGGTGAATCATGAATGAGAGGATGCAAGTGTAAATTTAAGGATAATACTGTGAATATTTTATACTGGCTAAGGCCCATTACTTGGTAAACGTCCTTACTGTTCCTAAAATATATAGGGGCCTATTTGTGCCACAGGATACTTAATGATCAGTTCATAAATTAATTATGAAACATGCAATCTGCTGGAATAATATTCAGTATAAAGTAACAAATCAACACACACCAAAAATCACTAATAATAATTGAACCAAAATTATGCAAATTAAGAAAATAATTTTAATTTAATTTTGAAAAAAAAGGAGTTTTTATTTTAAAAAAATGTTTATGTACAAAATAGAACAAATTGTATTAATAAGACAAACAATGTGTTGAGGCAGATTGGTGATGTTTTAGACAATGCTACACTGGCAGCTATAAGCTTCCCTTACTTGTTAGTTACACTGGCCTTGTACAGTACAAACTTTGGACACCAAACTTGTCTTGGCTGATCTTATCCTGAATTATAATGGAATGATCTGTAAATAATTCTTTAATTTTTTTTTTTTTACTTCTGTATTGTTTTATCTTCTGTTTATATTCAGCTTCAGGACAGGACCCAAACTGCTATCAATCATGCCACAGGTTGTAACAGAATCTGTGTAAAGTTCTTCTCATTACACATAATGTCATCTGCTAGATTGTTATCACACAGAGTAAGCCAGTGTGGTTAGCCTTAAAAAAAAATATGAAAAGGTCAGACTTGTCTTTGCTCAGAGAAGTGAAGGATTCACATGTGGTCATTGTACTGTTATGTTTGCACTTGTGCACTTATGTAAATTTATGTAGTCCCTTGTAGTTCTGTGTTGTTCTGTATTTTTCTTATGTAGCACCTTGGTCCTGGAGAAACGTTGTTTCGTTTCACTATGTACTAACTGGCTGTATATGGTTGAATGACAATAAACTCCATTGACTTGACTTGACTTGAATGCCCAGACTGGTGGGAGTTTGTGAGGTATGAGCAGTCTGACAACACAGAAATGAAAACAAATAGATTTTATTAACTAACTTAAGGTCAGCCTAATGTCAGAATTCTTCATCAATTTATCCAGCAATTTGTGCATTTCCAATTTGATTACTACATTAATTATTAACTTGTCAGTTGATTTGTTAGTTAATTATTGATCAAGACAAATGGGTCACCACAAAATGGATGAATGAAGGGATGCAACAATACAGCATGCAAAACTGGAAATGTTAATGGTAAGTCTAGTATTTATGGGCAACACTCTGGATCAGGGGTTCTCAAACCTTTCTGTAGCCAGGGACCCCTTTATCTGTAAAATAAATTCCACATACCCACTCCACACACATAATCCAACTATTCAAATATTAGACTCCATATTTTCAAGAATATTTTTCCTATTTATTGGAGCCACAGAGCATTTTATTCCACTGAATAAAACACCTTTTTTTTTTTAAATTGTCAGTAGATTCACTGAGGTTTGGATTAAACCAATCAATTCAAGTGACCAGATGAAGTGAAGTGACGTGTAGCCAAGTATGGTGACCCATACTCGGAATTTGTGCTCTGCATTTAACCCATCCAAGTGCACACACACAGACCGTGAACACACACCCAGAGCAGTGGGCAGCCTTTTTCGCCCGGGGAACAATTGGGGGTTCGGTGCCTTGCTCAAGGGTCTCACCTCAGTTGTGGTATTGACGGTGGAAGAGAGCGCTGGTCATTCACTCCCCCCCACCTACAGTCCCTGCTGGACCTGAGACTCAAACCCACGACCTTTGGGTTACAAGTTCGACTCTCTAACCATTAGCCCATGACTGCCCCCTGATAATGAGGCCAATAACAATGAAAACTCAATAATAGATATAATAACTTTGTGGCAGGTTGTGAAAAAAATCCCATGACCCTACTTTGAGAAGCACTGCTCTAGACCATCTCAGCAACAGTTATCATGTTTGCGTGCCAACCTGCAGAATGTCCAGTGGTGCTCTACAGTGTTCTCATTGGCCTGCTCGCTCATGTGATGCACACGTGCATTCCTGATGGTGAAACCATGCTTAGAGATGTACTCCACAAGGTGCACCCTAAGTGCCACCTCCTGCTGGTAGTCGCAAGGTCCAAAGGTGAAAGATGAAAATTGTGGGTGTCCATCATGTGTTTGTTCCAGCGTGTAAAGTTGTTGGAGATGCCCTCCAGCAAAGTGTGGACTTTGGTGGTGATGGTGACTTGGGTAATAATGACAGCTACCGGATTTGAGTGCTTAGACAACTTCCAAATGCTGCAAAGTTCCACCACCTGCTCAAAGGTGTCCTGTGGATAGAGTGGTTTCGTGTCACTTAAACACTGGATTAGAGGCTCTATCTGATAGAAATTCGCTTCTTTGCGCAGAAGCTCTGTCTCTTTGAAGTCATACGGCAGAGACAGTTCTGAAGTCCTCAGAAAATTCAGGATGTAATGGAACAGTGGGCCATCATGGTCTATGAAGAAGTTTCCCTGGGCATCCAGTGCTGTGGGAAAATCACTGCGAAACATGGCACCCAACATGGACTCTGGGTAATGCTGAAGAGTAGAGAAAGAGTGGGTGTATAAATGACCACCAACGTTTAGGGTTACTGGATCTGTCATCTACAAAAAAGGACACAGTCAGTGTGACAAAAGGACACAGTCAGGGGGTTTTACTGTCCTATGTCTAGCAATA
>CM040994.1:13469667-13486951 GCA_022985145.1 Pangasius djambal
GTGAATCATCTTTGGGCAATCCTCCAGGAGGCTTGGAGTAATATATCAAGTCAATGTTTGAATAAACTGACTGCTCGGATGCCTAGTGTTGTCCCTTATTATCAATGCAAAATGGTCAGTAACTAAAGAGGATTTATGCTGATATTGCCCAAAAACCCTATTTTGTTCAGGCGTTTCCAAACTTTTGGAGGGCAGTGTAGAAATTCAGCAAGCGATCATGAAATATGACAAGAAGTACAAGTAGATGGCAGTTATTAGCGTTTTTTAAAATTAAAGTGAATGAAAATCTATGTGCCTATATTGGTAACCTATATGCACCAAATCATGAGTTCTTGTTAGTGCACTACTATGTCAGGCTCAGTAAAGTGGGTGTGGTCTCTGCTAGTCAGTCCCAGTGAAGGAGGCATGGTCTCCCACTCCTCAAAGCAAACACTTTTTTGATTACAACTGACCTAAAATTGCACAACACTGAACCATGTTGTATTGTATTATACTGCACCCCATTATAACGTGTTGACAGTTCTTAAGGTCTCAACACACAAAAGATATGTGGTAGTCACTGAACAACTATGTTTAATTTGTTTATACCAGCGTTGTTGAATTATCGATTCTGGTTGTTCTGAAGGTGTTGCTTAATTTTCTGTAACAGCAGCTCTGTCCATAGCTTTGCTGCAAGGCAAATCACAGTTTTATATTTGACCTGTCATAATTAATTGATTAATTGTTATATACATGATTAAGATTAATAGTTTAATTTTCATTGACTAAGCCATTTTTATAATATACAGTATGTGTAATAATGCATATATCTAGCCCTGAACATTAAATTTCGGTTTGCCTTTTTCCATATCCATTGTTAACTGTAAATATGAGTAGCAAATGTTGACACTGAAAAGGTTCAGCTATACTGACAGCTTCTCAGACAGACAGTATAAACAAGCCATCATAAAATCCTCAGTGTGTATAGATTTGGAATAATTTGACTAAATTCAGTTGAGCTGTTGCACTCGCCACCAGGAGGAAGTAGGACATATCACATCTCTGCAATTTTTCAATTTCCCAGATGAAATGACTGGCTTGAATTTGAAACACATGCTCATTCCCCATCTGCTGAGGCAATATGGTGATCTGGAGCACGAGGCTAATGGACATATGGCATCGGACTGGGATGATTTCTCTGACATCTCTGTATCAAATAAGCAAGGGCTGCACACCTAAACAAATGTAGCATAAAACCAGATCATCCAGGTTTAAGCTTAGGCAGACTCATTGGCAGAACTGTGAAGAGCATTTCTGACATAGATAATGTTATGTAAAATGGGCTGGAAGAAGGACATCACAGAATGGAAAAAGGTGTCATTCGGTATGGCAAAAGGACCCCGATCAAAGAAAAAGTCGCTAATTTTGCTGGCATAAACATTTGAGATTATTTGGAATTCAGTAATAAGGCACCTACAATTAGGCATTAATTGACCATAATAAATCAACATAATTACCTGTACAAACCTGTATAAATCATTTCCAGTTCAAACTGTGATTTTAATATAAGCAACATCAGGGTTGGACATCAATGCAAAATGAATTTTGTAGACATAATTTCACTGCCTCTGAAAAGCACACGTAAATGCTAATTCAGTGTAGGGTTGTGGTTTTCAGTTAAGTGCATGGCTTTTGCTATTTTAACTAGAGCTCTTGAGTAGTATGTTAATTGTTATTCAGTATAGTGCCCCTAAAGAGCACAGCCAATTGTAAAGCTATATACTGCTCCTAAATATCACAAGAAGTTGCCTCTCAACATTTCATGAATCGTGGTCATTCAAAAACAAACTTCTTAGACCAATTCTTGGAGTGATCTTGAGGATCAGGGTTATATCCAAATAGAGATGAACCCTATATAAAATGGACTTCTGCTTCCAAATGCATCTGCCACCTAGTTCTGAGTTCAAAGAAATCATGGCTGTGTTGTGGAGAATAAGCAGGTAACAAGTGATTGTCTATACCTGTGTATGGTTTACAGCAGCCTATTTATGTGCTTATTTTCCTTCTCAGCAGGGTGCCAATACCAAGGATGTCTGAGCTGGCCATATCTGCTCTGACCAGAGCTGAAATTTAGTTTAGTTTATTTGTGTGTGTGTGTGCTTAAGCATACAGCTGAAAAGCATAAAGTTGAAAAGTGACCATAAATAAAATGAACAGCTCCGCTGCTGTTTGCATCCCCTGCCTCCCGCATCCTCATTCCTCACTCCATCCACAAAGGTTCTCACGTCCACACTCAAAGGAACTGTTACAGAACTGTTAAAGCTCTACTGATCCCAGCCAAAAGTAGAATTTTCATCCTCACTAAATTGTTCCCAGTTTCCAATGCCAGCCAGAGGAGGATGGGCTCCCCCCTGCTGAGCCTCAACCTCTCCCAAGCTTTCATGCTCCCAGCTCTGTGAGAGAAAGGTTTTCTTAGAAGTATAAAAGTAATGCTTCATCCTTCCATGGCCAAGTGTACTCCTGTTTTGTCGTCAATATCACTTCATTAGCCCCCTTTTCTTACCCAGGAGATTTCATCTAACACACGGATCTCTCTCAGAAATTGGGTTTTATCTCTCCTTCAACTGTGGCACTGTCACCCTTTCGAATCAGGCAATCCTTCAGCCCAGGGGAACCATAATTCATCATATTTGCTGCATTTTGATGGCTTAAATGGACAGGCAAAATCATTCTGATACACAGATAATTGATAGGTCATTCACATTGTCAGTAAGGATGCCCCAATTTATACCCCACAGTATGTTCCTGCCTGGGGCCCCATAGTCCCTTGAATTGCCTTTGAGTTTATAGTGCCCAAGTTTATAGTGTAAAGCTCCACAATCACCTTTCATATCATTTAGTTTAGGGCTGTGCAGTAAAAGATGTGAGGAGTAAATATTAAACATTTATTTACTCCATGTCAATATATTAGGCTATAACATTATAACATAGGCTATGAACCTGATAGCTAGCTATCAGGTTCATAGCCTATGGGTTTACCCTAAACTGTCCTGCATTTTATATGCTGTCATATTATATACACTTGATTTTTTGAATAAACAATCAATCTATTCAAGCTCTGCATTAAGCCACTCTCAGTACATGGTTTGAAAAAGTTTAGATCGAAAATACAAATAGAAATCTCTAATACTGTATACTACAAACAACAGTTGGTTCTAAACCAAATACTGAAAAACATTTATTGGAGCAAAGGCTACAGCACAGTATCCCAAATCTGGTCCCGGAGTACCCCTGTCCTGCACATTTTAGTCTTTTTTTCTCTGCTGTAGCCCACTCACTTCAATTCAGGAGGGGCTGTTAATTAACTGGACCAAGTTTCTCAAAAGCATCGCAAAGTTCAGATCATCTTAACTGGGAGAGAGAGCGCTTTGATGTGCTGTAATCCTGTTGGGAAATTTAGCCCAGATCAGTTGAATCAGGTGTTTTAGGAGCAGGGAAAACTCTGAAATATGCAGGACAGGTGGGTTCTCCAGACCAGTGTTGTCTGAGCTAAAGTATACACTGCATCAATACTGTTTGTACATTTAGATAATCTGGCATTAAGTCTCGCTTTGCTGTTAGCCACCACAAATTAGCTCAGTCCCACAGATTGCACCAAAGTAAACATTGGAATGACACGATATACATTGAAGTGTACGTGGAGTCTGTCCTCACTTCAGCCTGTAGCGCGATGACGTGTTGGATTAGATCCACTACGTACTGGATGTCCTAACCCTAACCCTAACCGTCATACTGTCTCTGCCGTCAATCAATCCATCAGTTTTCTGCCACTTTCCTGTCAATAAATAAATAAATTTGCGCATGCATGATTAAACGTTCCCGAGGCTTCGAAACCTACTATTGTGCATGCGTGCTACAACATCCAGAACATAGGGGATCCAATCCAATAAGTGAAGTGAGGACCTCTTGTGTACATGCGTCAGCCACCAGGAGATTATTTTAGTGACCCATTCATGTCGGTTTTGAGGAAGACAAAGTAGAAACAGTAGAAATCTCAGCTATCAGCCCATACTTAGAACTGTACGATTTATCGCTGAAACTCTGTAACTTTTACTAATTATTAGTAATATTTACTAATTATACTGGAGCTATATAGCCGTTCCAGTCCTGTTAGCTTGACACACTCGCTAGTGTGCAGGAAGTGTACCAGATGGCGAACTAGTACACAGAACTAGTACAACCTGCACAACAGGAAGAGCATCGCGGTCATCCCGCATGCGCGCATGTGTGCGCGCGCGCGCGCAAAACGGATCACGTGACAAAACGATTTCACGCGCAAAATAACCAAAACGATCCAAACCGCTACCCTGTTTTATAGCGAAGCACGACCCCGCGATTTTTCTGTCACAGTCGATTTAAAGGCTATGACTGAATCCCAAATGGCTCCCTACTCCAAGTGTGCTTCGTAGGGTATGGAATAATGCTCATGTACCCTGTATGTAGTGACCCGAATGTATATTTGAGACGTGGCCTGTTTGAGCTCGAGCTACGACTTACTATGTCACATGTAAATATGGGAGTGATCGACTTTATAAGGCTGTATATCATATATATATATCATCAGTCTTTCAGGATCGGCACCTCCACCTCCAGCACCACCACACTGAACACCGGCGCTCCCCAGGGCTGCGTGCTCAGTCCACTGCTGTTTACCCTGTTGACTCATGACTGTGCTGCAACGTTCAGTTCAAATCACTTCATCAAGTTTGCTGATGGCACTACAGTTGTGGACCTCATCAGCAACAATGATGAGTCAGTGTACACAGAGGAGGTGAACCAGCTCGCAGAATGGTGTAGAGACAATAATCTATCTCGTATGCTGATAAGACAAAAGAGATGATTGTTGACTTCAGGAGGACCCAAGTAGACCACTCACCACTGCACATCAATGGAACAACTGTGGAGAGAGTCAAAAGCTCCAAGTTTCTTGGTATGCACATGACGGAGGACCTCTCCTGGACTCTCAACACCACCGGCCTAGCCAAGAAGGCCCAGCAGAACCTCTACTTCCTACAGAGGCTGAAGAAAGCCAGACTCCCCCCTCCCATCCTCACCACCTTCTACAGAGGGACGATAGAGAGCGCCCCTATGAGATGTTGATGGTGGGTAGAGAGACTCTGATGATCTTTTCAGCTATTCTCACAATTCGCTGTAGGGATGACCAGCTGTCTCACCGTGTGCTACGGGAACTGCACAGCCTCCGACCACAAGAGCCTACAGCGAATTGTGAGAAAAGCTGAAGATCATCAGAGTCTCTCTACCCACCATCGACACTTCACACAACAACCGCTGCATCCACAAAGCCACCAGTATTGCGGACCACCCCTCTCATGGACTCTTCACCCTCCTGCCATCTGGCAGAATGTACAGGAACATCTGTGCCACCACCAGCAGACTCTACAACAGTTTCTTCCCTAAGGCAGTCAGACTAGTCAACACCCTACTGCCTCCCAACGTTCACCTGGGCTAGTCAAACACCTAACCCAGTATGACTCAACAACATTGCACACCTGCACCTTACAAAGCTGCAACAGTTACCTTTATTATGGAGCTTCTTTTTGCAGTCAATACTGCTGCTATGCTTATTGCTTCAACATTACAAAATAGTTTACAGTCTATATTCTGTATATTTATTGTCCTTCACTTGTCTCACACTGTTGCGTTTTGCAATCTTTGTAGTCTTGGGTATTGTTCTGTGTTGTACCATGGTCCTGGAGAAACGACATTTCATTCTGATGTATACTAGCTATATTGAGGAACGACAAAAACTACTTGACTTGACTACAACCACACCCCCAAAAATGACATGATTGCATTTCAGTGTGGGAAGAATGAAACATACTGATGAAAGCACCTATTGCAAAATGTTAGTATTTAAGATATTACTGCTCTACAAAAACCTTCAAAATGTATTATGCAGTCAAGTTCATAGTTTGTAGTGAATTAACATGCACATAGTGTTTTATTTGAGACAGATTTATCAGCAAGGTCACTGTATAAATACAAAGTACTACATTATTTTTCCTTTTTATTAATGCTGTGTTGTTAAACACATCTTTACATTAAGTAATTGCCATTTTTGCTTGTGGATGAAACCATATTGCAATGCATGACTGTGTGGAGAAGAGAACTGCAGCTGTGTGGGAATGAGAGTATGCATTTTACCCACTACATGTGGACCCACCATAGCTGTAATGTGACCTCTGACACTTGTAGCCCACAAATTGTCACTGATGTCAACTACATAAAATAGTATGTTCAGCCTAAAGAAGTGTGTTCTTTACAAATCTTTGTAAGATTTTCATTTTATTGGCTTTGTGAGCCATGTACTTTAATTTTACCAGACTTAATGCTGCAATGTGTACTCAAGTGAAACATCTTAGACAACAATTACTTGCAAGAGATACACGTTTTCATTGATCTTAACTATTTATTTTAGGTAGATATGCAAAGGTCAGTCTTAATCAAATCCCAGGAGAAAACTACTAGTTAAGGTTTTTTTTTTTTAATTCAAAAAACAAAAACACCATTTCTGTTTAATGAAAGGGAATTCTGCATAATGTCTTCACAAGACTACACTTCTAGCAATAAAGGACACTTCTTGCCACAGAGGATATAAATAAGTGATGCCGAGATAATTAAGTGCTATCTGTTATTAAATTTCAGCTTAATATTAGAACATTTAGAAAGTACACAAAGGCTGGTTTCACCCTTCGGTAATAAATATCCCTTTTATGACAAAAGACATCTTGCATATACAGGACATCCACTGATCAAGACCCATCATGTAACAGAAAGACCATTATACACATTTGAGATTCTTAACTACTAAGTACATCCTTTCTTGCTTATTTGGTAGCTGGGGGAATCACAATGGTTTTTAGGGCCAGGAAAGACGGAAACATCCTGACAGTGTGTAAACTGTTTTCCTGCCTATGACACATTTAGCGTCTTTTTCACTGCAAAGATGAGATCTTTGATTTGTGGTAAGCTGTTGTCCTCCAAAATCTTTGCATATGGCATGGGGATGTCCACTCCAGTAACTCTGACAGCAGGGGCATCCAGGTAGTTGAAAGCAGGACCTACAGTTAAAAGTAGTAAGACAACTCATCAGAACACATGAGGGGAGGTGAGCAGGTGGACAGTTCACACATTTCTGTTCTAAAATAGAGCTCTTCCACTGTTAAACTCATGTACACTAAATGTTAACAGCAAATAACCTTTAGCATGCAAACTAAAAACCTGCAATTATTAACAGCAGATTCTTTTAAATAATTAGCAAAATCCATTTGTTATAGCTAGACAGTGAATGCATGCTGGCTTGGACAGCACAGAACCGGAATATAATTGGGTCAGTATGGAACAGCCAAATTAATGTAACAAATTTAAAAATAAATAAATAATAATAAAAAAAAAAATTCCAAAGTTACCTTCCATGATTCTGGCACAAATTTCAGCACCAACTCCAAACTGGGGCCAGCCTCCCTCAACTGTTACCAGGTGATTGGTTTTCATCACACTGGTTTCAATGGTTTCTACATCAAGGGGTCTGATGGTGCGCAGGTTTATAACCTGTAAATCAGTATCAAATAATCAAAATTAAGACAATAGCTTGTATTTTCTTGTTAAGTATTCTGTGGTACTTGTGCGTTTTCTGATCAGGAGAGTTGTGCGTGTCTAGTAGCTGGATTGTATACTGAAGATTTTAACCACATGCATTTACATGTGTGGAAGATCCAAATCTGACTGCTTTATTTTGCATAATACACAAAACTGCTTTTAAACACAGAACTAATTGGAGGAATGGGGGCTGTAATTCCTAAATAAATGACCTACACTTCATTGAAACTCCAATATACTGTGCTAGATGGCAAAATAATAACTGTCAATTTCCAAATATTTATGGACATGATTGTACATGTTCTCACTTACAAGGGGGGCAGAGGGAGAGAGCAGAAGGGAAAAATAAATAATGCGGTGAGTAGTTGGTTGGAAATTTGCAACATGGCAGTATGCAACTTCCTGTGACTTTATGGCCACATTTGCTAACAGAAGTATCATACTCTCTACCATAAGATACAAGTCTGATTTACTAGCCTAATATGTTTTTAAACTACTGTTTATGTAAGTAGTTTACTTTTTATTCTGAATAGTGGTATCTATCTAAATTGCTAATATTTCTTGTGTGCACTAGTTATGCTCATATGGCATTACTCTATGGTGGATGAGGAGGTCATGAACCAGCTAGCTTATATTGTAATCTATTGGTAGAGGTTTTAGTTGGCAAATGTGGCTGAGAGAGACTGATGCATTTTCACTTGTATGATATCTAGCTAAAACTTGAGTCTTACCTCACACTCAATCCCCTCTTTGGCCAGGACAGCAGCAGCATCAAGACAATGACCAACCATTCGGGAATGTGAGACGAGTGTGATGTGACTTCCTGATTGAAACAGAAAAACCATGAAATGATTCATCATAACTCAACTTGTACATATCCAAATGATAGTCATTGCCAGAATTATTTGCACCTTTGATAAAGGTGGGTAAAAGTTAAATTGTAACCTCACACGGAAGACATGAGAAATCTAATCTTTAATTGAAGTTCAATGGAACCTTATTTTGCCATTTTTATAAATCAATACAGACATCTCTGTATCTGTACGAGTAAAGTCCTATACCACATGCCCAGCTCTTTTCATTACTAGGGTACAATTATTTAGCCTGCTTTTAGATCAGCAGCAAAACCGGTTTGTATTGGCAACGACACTGTTTGCCTTCATCTTGCATTTTAGCATGACAGCAAGCTCCAAGAAACTAATGGTCAAAGGCACAACAATGCGAGTGAATCAGAGATGTGTCTGATGAACATTTTGTGCTGTACATCTCACCTACCTGATCTCTCAACTTTTGCCTTTCCAATGGGGATGGTGAAGTCTTTGGATTGTGCTTCCTCAGACATCTCAAAGGCCATGCCATACATCAACTCGTTTTCCAGCACCACCACTGTGTAACGAGGAAAAAATTGAAATTTACTGCTGATGCACATACTTTTGGATTTTTAGAGAAAACATTTGGAGCAAAATAGACTTTTATTTGTTATCTCCATAAGTGTCATAGCCCCAATGCAAAGCTAAAGTAGCAGATGTGTCGGCTGATTGACTACATGTGAATCAAGTGGAAAATTGTGTGCACTGTTCAGCTTCAAGTTGAACTGGTAGACTCTAGGGCTAGGTTATGACCAATTTTACTCACAGACTAATAGAAACCCTTCCAAAAGTGTAGAGATTAAGGTACTGCTAACTTTTGGGAAAGTCAGCCAAGAAAATAAGTAAGGTTAAAACCACCTTCCCAGGGTTCAACAGTGAGCGTTTTGCTCACACTGGCTTCTTAGCAAGCAAATCATGTAACATTTAAACACAAAATGTTGACCAGACAACAAAGTTAAGATGTGCTGCCACGAAGTTTTACCATGGACACCAATAAAAGAGGCTTCATAAACTCAGATTCTGGCCAGACAGTAGATTTAACATTATTCTAAAGCACTGGGGGATCTGGGATCTTTGTAATGTTAAACAGATTTATGGTCTTGATTTAAGGAAAAAAAATTCCAGCTTGGTCCAAAATACCAGCTACTAAACCACAGCATCGCCTAGTAAGTGAGAGTATGAGTAATTTACTAAAGCAATTAATCTGCTAGTAATCTAACAAACACAACAGCAAGGGAATTAGAAAATCTCAAACATTAATCAGTTGAACCAAGTAACAAGAAAGATGGAACACAGTCACCAGCTTGACATGCTCATCCTGTTTTAGCAGCTGATCAGACCAAGTTGGATTAAGTATTTTAAAGCAGTGAATCAAATTTGCACATGTTCCATTTATGTAATACTTGTATAAACAATGTAAATGTAATATTTATATAAAAAGGCCCATCTTACCTGGATTATCATCACGAATGGCTGATTTAAGGAGCCCTCTGGCATCCTCTGCATTCCAGGGACTTACAACCTTTAACCCAGGACAGTGGCCATACCAGGCAGCGAAGCATTGAGAGTGCTGTGCTGCTACTCCTGCAGATGCACCGTTGGGCCCTCGGAACACAATGGGCACAGGCTGCAGCCCGGCTGACATGTAGTACGTCTTGGCTGCAGAGTTGATGACCTGGTCGATGGCTTGCATGGAGAAATTGAAGGTCATGAACTCACAGATGGGCCTCAGGCCAGCCTGAGTACATAAATATTAGACATTAGTTATTCATTATTTAAAAATGATTCTTGGCAGAAGAGTGTTGATATGGACCTGATGGATCACACATGGTCTACATCCTTCCATAATCTTGATATTCCCAAAAATTGATAACAGCATTTTACTCAAACTGATGGCAGATGATTACAAAAGGTCTAGAACTTTTACTATCAAGTAAAAAAAAAAAAAAAAAAAAAAAAAGCAAACTCACCATGGCAGCACCAACAGCAATGCCAGCAAAGCCCATCTAAAAAAAATAATAATGTATTCTAAATTATGGTTTATAACTGTTCTGTTTGACAGACTGATTAGCTAGCATAAATTTCAAAGGTCAATGAACAGCACTGCTTTATTGTAATTCTACTTCAGTCATTAATAAAATGTGACCATTAGAAGAAACAAGGAAGTCAAATGAAACTCACCCTCAATTAACTCTAGTGTTTGCAAAATCATGCTGGGACTTGAGTAAATGACTGACAAATTCTGCTCACCTCTGAAATGGGTGTGTCAATGATGCGTTTATCCCCATACTTCTTCCAAAGACCTCTGCTGACCTGTATGAAATATTGACACTATAATACCAATACAAACTCCATGAAATGGCTAATAAAGTACAATGGACTATTTTTGCTTAATGCCCAAAAAAGTCTCATCACACTTGCTGACCTTGTAGGCACCATCGTACTGTGCAACTTCTTCACCAAGCAGGAAGACACGCTCGTCCCTCTCCAGCTCCTCGTCCATAGCCTGGTTAAGAGCATCTCTCACCGTCACCTGCAATAAATAACGTGTATAAATATTGGTGTTTTGAGTTGTTAATTTCAGCCAGATTTCAGTATCCATGCTGCTTTAAAAGTACACTATATGACCAAAAGTATTTGGAGAGCTGAGCATCACAGCTGAGAGATTCTTGGACATCCTATTCCAAAACCTTGGGCATTAATATGGAGTCTCCACCCCCCTTCTACAAGACTTCAGAGTGTAGCTGTGTGAAGTTGTGGAATTTGTACTCCTTCAAAAGGCCATTTGTGAGGGACTGACATTGGACGAGAAGGCCTGGCTCACAACCGACATTCCAATTCATCCCAAAGGTGTTCAGTGGGGTTGAGGTTAGGGCTCTGTGCAGGTCAGTGGAATTCCTCCGCAGCAAGTTTTTTTTTTTTTTTTAAAAAAACCATGTCTGTTGGATCCTCACTTTGTGCATAGGGGCAGAGTCATGCTGGAACAGGAAAGAACCTTCCCCACAAAGTTGGAAGCATACAGTTGTCTTTGTATGCTATAGCATCAACATTACCCTTCACTGGAAATAAAGGGCCCAAACTCTGAAAAACAGCCCCAGACCATTATACCTCCTCCACCAAACTTTACTGTTGGCAATATGCATTCCAGTAGGTAGTGTTCTCCTGGCATCTTCCAAACTCAGATTCAGCCTTCAGACTGCCAGATAATGAAGCATGATTCATCACTACAGAACACATTTCCACTATTTCTGAGTCCAGTTGAGGCATGATTTACATCACTCCAGCCAAGGCATGGCATTGCGCCTAGTGAGATTAAGCTTGGGTTTCCATGGCTGAGCAGCTGCACACATTTCATGAAGCTACCAACAGTTCTTGTGCCGAGTTTTCTTCCAGAGGCAGTTTAGTGCTCTGTAGTGAGTGATGCAGAGGGTAAGCAATTTTATTTATATTTTTAATAATATCTTTCATGCTTAATCACTTGGCAATCCCACTGTGTGATGCATGGTCTAGGCTGAGCTGTTGCTGATCCTCAACTTTTCCATTTAACAGTAGCAGCACTGGTTGACCAGGGCAGACATTTCACAAACTGACTTGTGGCAAGAGTGGCAAAGTAACATCCTAAAACCAATCAATTATTTTCCTCCATCTGTACCAGATACAAAATTTCAGTTCCTGGCTCAAGACCAATTTCAATTTGACACAGTATAGCACACTATGTACAGAATATGTAAGGGATAAAACAGGGCATGCTGCTATAGGAAACCTGAGGAAGGTTATTTTCCTGTAACTGCAAGTCCTAAAATGTTTTATTCCTCTTGTACTCCAGTGATTTGCCAAGTGCAATTTTTAATTTTAGTGAAAAACTCATTGTGCTTTTAAATAACTATACATGGTTAATGTTACTGAATGTCAGGAAGACAAGTTAGTTCCTGTTATCACTTACATTATTAGCAGCCTCTCTTTTCTTTCTTGAAGTTAAGATAAAACGCAGCTTGTTTTACTGAGAAATCTCCATTACAGAAAACTTCACTGCATCAGTGATTTTTTAAAGAAAAAAAAAACAAAACCACTTTAAAATCTGTTTAACCATTTTTAAACCATTAGGCAGAGTGCCCACAATCCATACAAGTCCCTGTAAATGACTTCTATAGAAACAATGCATAACCACCCCAAAGTGGATTATTCCTATAACAGCATATAAAACTGCACAACATGCTAGGGATGGGCAACATGCACAAAAATTACCAGGATATGGATAATTTCATATCTTGTAACAATGGTTTATCTAAAATTTATAAAAATAAAATAAGATCTACACAAAATAACTGCATGCATTCATGACTGGTTTGCAGCATACCTTACAAATTACTATTTTCTAGTGGGTGTGCACAATTTGTTAGTGTTGCAAAGAGAGTCACTGCGTCAGTCCTCCATGCTTGTTTTTGCTAAAAGCACACCACTAGTACCTCAGGGATATAAAATCAGCTGCTGAAAAGCAACATTGGCAATATAGGAAAATATCCAGACAGCATAGGATGGTGGTGTGTAGGATGACTTTGATGGTCTGCAAGAGGAAGAGGTCAAAGAGAGAGAGAGAAGAAAACCAGGTGCTGCCAGATGACTGGGAAACTACAGCAGAAGTGATCAGGGTGACAGGAAGAAAGGTGCTGGGTGTGTCATCTGGAAGGATGAAGATAAGGAGACTTGGTGGTGCAATGAGGGAGTTCAGGATAGTATCCAGAGGAAGAGGTTAGCCAAGAAGTGGGACATGGACAGGACTAAAGAGAATAGACAGGAATACAAGGAGTTACAGCACAGAGTGAAGGAGGTGTCTAAGGCCAAGCAGGAGGCATATGACGAGTTGTACACTAGGTTAGACACTAGAGAAGAACAGAAGGACTAGTACACGTTAGCTAGGCAGAGGGATCGAGATGGGAAGGATGTGCAGCACGTTAGAGTTATTAAGGATAGAGATGGAAGGGTGCTCACAAGTGAGGAGAGTGTACAGAGGAGATGGAAGGAGTACTTTGAAGAGCTGATGAATGAGGAAAGGGCGCGAAGGGGTAACCTCAGTGGAACAGAAAGTAGAGAAGATTAGAAAGGATGAAGTCAGGAAGGCTTTGAAGAGGATGAAGAGTGGAAAGGTAGTTGGTCCTGACAACATCCCAGTGGAGGTCTGGAAGTGTCTAGGAGAGGCAGCAGTGGAATTTTTAAACTGTTTGTTTAACAGGGTTTTAGAGAGTGAGAAGATACCTGAGGAATGGAGATGTAGTGTATTAGTGCCGATCTTTAAGAATAAGGGTGACATGCAGAGTTGCAGCAACTATAGGGGGATAAAGTTGATGAGCCATACAATGAAGCAATGGGAAAGAGTAGTGGAAGCTAGGTTAAGGAAGATAGTGGAGATTTGTGAGCAGCAGTATGGCTTCATGCCCAGAAAGAGCACAATAGATGCAATTTTTGCTCTGAGAATTTTGATGGAGAAGTATAGGGATGGTCAGAGGGAGTTGCACCATGCGTTTGTAGACTTGGAGAAAGCGTATGACAGGGTGCCAAGAGAAGAGCTGTGGTACTGTATGAGGAAGTCAGGAGTAGCAGAGAAGTATGTCAGAGTGGTGCAGGACATGTACGAGAGGAGCAGGACAGTGGTGAGGTGTGCTGTAGGTCAGACAGAAGAGTTCAGAGTAGAGGTGGGACTGCATCAGGGATCGGCTCTGAGCCCCTTCCTGTTTGCTATGGTGATGGACCAGTTGTCGGAGGAAGTCAGACAAGAGAGTCTCCTTACACAATGATCTTTGCGGATGGGCTAGTCTCCGCTCCCTACTCGCATCAGCAAACCTTGGGTGCCCATGACCCTGTTGTCGGTTCACCGTTTGTTCTTCCTTGGACCACTTTTGGCAGGTAACAACCACTGCATAGCAGGAGCATCCCAAGACCTGCCATTTTGGAGACTCGGTCATCTAGCCATCACAATTTGGCCCTTGTAAAAGTTGCTCAGATCTTTATGCTTGCCCATTATTCCTGCTTCCAACACATCAACTTCAAGCACTTATTGTTCAGTTCCTGCTTAATATATCCCACCCCTTGACAGGTGCCACTGTAACGAGATAATCAAATGTTATTCACTTCACCCGTCAGCAGTTTTAATGTTATGGCTGATTGGTGTACATCACCGTTTCTCAAACTGGTGCTGAGGAAGTGTCACACGGTCTGGTCTATATTTTCTGACTCCTCCCAGCTCCTAACACGCCTCTACCAGGTATTTCTGGTTGCTTTATTTGGGTGCGTTTGGAAACAGACTGTGTATATAGAGTGGGGCTCCACTAGAAAAACGTCCATGCCCATTTATCTACACTGCCAAGTCAAATTGACATGTAATAGCCACTGACTGGAGCTGTTTAACAGCTATCTTCCTTAGTATACGGAAACATTTTACATGGAAATGTATAATAGTCTCTGGAGAACTATACAAGAACAAAGCTGCAAATTAACCGTTCAACAGTTCAGCTAAAGTCACCAAGGTAGTGAGTGAGGGTAGCCGAGTTAGCTAGCTAAATCCGAAACTAAGGTTAAATAACGTCGTAAATATGTATAATACGAGGCATTAATAGATTTAATAGAAACTGTACCGTCCAGTGCGATTTCCTTCCGCCAGCTCTCTCTGTGTTGCTAACGCTAAATGGAAATGAAGGTGAGAGCATCAATGCTAACCTGCACAGCAGCAGACGGCGTCTTATGAAACTCCCTCCGGAGGACAGCTGAAACAGCATTCTGTAACAACAAAACACCAGTTTACAAAGAAATTCCCACTAACATTAAAACCGGCTTCAGTTAAAACAAAAAAAAACAAAACTCTGTAACTAACCTTCCCCGAGCGAAGAAAGCACATCAACGACGCCATCTTTCATTTCAGACTGTCCCACTGTCCTCTATTTAAAGGCGGGTCTGTCAACTTCTATTATCCAAAGAAAAAGTGGGTTGTTCAATAAGAGCCAATCAGACGTTTGAAGGCGTAGCAGGTGATATCGTAATATCCAGTGAGAAGGTTGTTTGCTTAATAAGACCCAATCAGAGTGAAATTTGGAAGATGTCGAAACTAAACCGGAAGCTGTGCTACACATTAGAATGCCAAGGGCACTGACTTTCAACTAATTAATTATCTCGTGCACGTTGATTTTTTGCATCTTTTTTGCATTAAGTCTACTTCTCGAACTAGTTTGTGTTTTATGTTGAAACATGTATAAATATAACGACTAAGTAAACAACGTAATTTGTAGGAATCGGCTTTAATTATGACAAATATACCGTCACTGACACTGTTGTACACTGACAGTGTTACTGTTGGAATTGAAATTAATTAATGAATTAATTTATTTTTTTAACTAAAGGAGTTAAATAATTAATTAACTAAAAGAGAAAGTGCAGACTTTCAGCGTGAATTTAAGGGTATTTACATTCCAAATCAGGTGAACAGTGTATGATTTACAGCACTTTATGTATGTGTTCCCCCATTTAAAGGGACCAAAATATAATTGGACAAAAATAATCAAAAATTAAATTGTCCTTTTTAAGACTTGGCTGCAAATTCTTTGCAGTCAGTGACTGCCTGAAGTGTGGAAACCATAGACATCACTAGACGCTGGGTTTCTTCCATTCCAGTCTGCTGGTCCTTTACTGCAGCTGTCTTCAGTTCCTTCATGTTCTTGGGGGGTTTTTGCCTTCAGTTTTGTCTTCAGCAAGTGAAATGCAAGCCCAATTGGATTCAGGTCAGGTGATTGACTTGGCCATCGCAGACCTTATCACCTCTTTGGATTAAAAAAAATCTTGGGTTGCTTTAAAGTATGCTTCGGGTCATTGCCCATCTGCACTGTGAAGCATCATGCGGAGAGTTTTGAAGCATTTTGAGCGCTATACACTTCAGAATTCATCCTGCTGCTTTTGTCAGCAGTCACATCATCAATAAATACAAGGGAACCAGTTGCACTGGCAGCAATACATGCCCATATCATAAGATGAGGTTGTATGCTTCAGATCATGAGCAGTATGTTCCCTTCTCCATACTCTTCTCTATCCCATCATTCTGGTACAAGTTGACTTTTGTCTCATCTGTCCTTAGAATGTTGTTCCAAAACTGTACAGGCTTTTTCAGATTTTTT
This sequence comes from Pangasius djambal, assembly GCA_022985145.1. Lineage (NCBI taxonomy): Eukaryota > Metazoa > Chordata > Actinopteri > Siluriformes > Pangasiidae > Pangasius > Pangasius djambal. Next base: position 13,486,352 of record CM040994.1, read on the forward strand.
TTTTTTTTTTTTTTTTTGGCTAACCCTAATCTGGTTTTCCTGTTTTTGAGGCTTACTTATGTTTCACATCTTGTGGTAAACCCTGTGTACTTTGGTGAAGGCTTTTCTTGATTGTTGACTTTGACACACTCACCAGTGCATTCTTTCTTTTTAAGAATGTAAATAGTTGATTTGGCTACACCTAATGTTTTTGCTGTCTCTCTGACGGGTTTGCAAACAACGTCTCATTAACGTTCATAGTTATGGGTTTGTGTAAAACTGGTATTGTATGTGCAGTTTCTGCTTGAGTTAAAGTACGAAAGTACTTGAAAATGTACTACTAATAATAATCATGATGACATCATCATAACAAATAGCAGCAATAGCTCGTAGTACTTTTGTTACTTCACTACATTTAAAAGTCTCTCTCTCTCTCTCTCTCTCTCTCAAAAAATAAATAAATAAATAAATACGCTTTTCCTCACTCCCAGCTTCCAAAAAGTTGTCATACATGAGATCAGGTTTTGTCTGGTTTCTGTGTCATGTTTTTTTGTGAAAATGCTGCTTGGGGTAAGATGGGGTGGGGGTAAGTTCAGCCAAATTGAAAACAACAAGCTTAAA
>CM040994.1:13490856-13523367 GCA_022985145.1 Pangasius djambal
TCTCTCTCTCTCTCTCTCTCTCTCTCAAAAAATAAATAAATAAATAAATACGCTTTTCCTCACTCCCAGCTTCCAAAAAGTTGTCATACATGAGATCAGGTTTTGTCTGGTTTCTGTGTCATGTTTTTTTGTGAAAATGCTGCTTGGGGTAAGATGGGGTGGGGGTAAGTTCAGCCAAATTGAAAACAACAAGCTTAAACCTAATTTGACACCTGTAGTTCATGGAGTCTTTTTTTGTTTTTCATGTATTAAAATAATTTTGTGTAATGACCTTGTCAACCAAGTACCGGCTTTGTGGTTCAATGACTGTTTTCACAGAATTTGGGTGTATTTCTAGTCACATAGCTGAATACTTGATGTATAAGGGGTATTCAAGATTTTATTTACAGTTCTAAAAAGGTCAACAGAGAGTACCTGGACACTTTGACAACTGTTCAATTACAATGATTTCTTTTGTAGGTTTATAGCATGAAATGTATTAGTTATACCCAAGCATGTACATGCGTGTGCGTGCACACACACACACACACAGCATTTATCAGTAAATTACAAAAGACCATGATTTGGGCAGGCTTTGTCCAGGGTACAATATAACTTTGCAGAAAGCATTTTTTCACAACCTTTGCTCGGCAGCTGGTACCTTCATACCCATTTTAAAACCCCCCTTTTTTTATTTGTTGGATTGCTAGTTTTAGAGATTGCCATTGTGATCACTAATCAATGAACTATCATAATGAATACCAGGTAGTGCTTTGCATGTTTGCATGTAACTCATTAGGGGATGAGCACTCCTAAACTTCTGATCCTATATCCACCCCTGCTGTCATGTATGCGGTAAACCACATCCAATACAATCGCATGTGCTTTGATAAACTATATATTAGAGGAAAAGATGTTCTGACATACAATTGGAAAACATTGAAGAACCTTTTGTTGTTTTTACTTCAAAGTTCACAATTAAAAGCACATCATCACAGTTAAAACATTGTCAACGCAACTTTTATAATGGGGGAAACAAAAACATTTGTGTTTTAAAAACAGGATGCACACCTTCAGTGCGTGCAGCAGTGGTTGTGGTAAATGTGCAGTGCTCATTACTCTTATTATCAAATATAATCAAACTGTCTCACTATTCATACCATCTTTCAACATAATTAAATCTATTGTAAACTTTATACCTCTTTTCAAAGACCACCAATAAACAGTGGTAAAGTGCTGCAGAGAAAGTGATTTTGCTCCTTGGTATGGTTTATGTACACGCTAAACACACATAACCTTTGGGTTTCACTGAAAACCTCTCCATGCTTTATATGCAGTGCAACATATATGGGTGTGTATACAGATGGGCTGAGAGTTACAGAGAGTGGAAGAGGACTTTGCTACAATTGTGCAGTCCATCAGGGGCCATAATATCCAATGTGCCAAGGTCACGATAATCACCTGATCATGGTTTATCAGAGCATTACTACATGTTTACTTGTACACGACTCAGTCTGCATCATTTTCTTAAGGAATGTTTGGGCAAAAATAGAATTAACACAATTTTGCTCATCCTAATTGTAGTTGGTCAGTCGGTCTGACATTTGATTCCTTACTTTTGCACTGAAGTTACAAGGATAATGCAACTAAAAAGTAATAGGAGTCAATCGCACCCCAAATACTTTCCATGTCATAATTCATTTCTTCATATATTTGCTTCACATTAGATGTATGTAAATCCTGCTTCTGCCAAGATAGTCTTGGTTGCAGAACCAAAAGTCCAGGGGGTGGAGCTGGATCTGATCCAACTCCTCCTATATGCCTTATCCCAACCCTAACCCACACAATGCTGTACAACACAAAACAACACATTAAACACATAGCCTGAAACCTACTGAGTTGTCTCCACCTCCTGGACTTTTGGCTTGACCCTGCCCTGGTGGGAGAAGCTGGATCAGGTACGACAATACCCCATGGACTTTTTGTTCTGCAGGAAGGGGAACTTGTGCTTCAGCCCACTCCTGATGGAATTCTGACCACTCCCGCTTGCTCCCACACCATTCCTGATGCTCACCTTTACTTCTAATCATATTTTTAAATAAACAATGGTAGTAGCAGTTTTCAAACTTTTGCTGGCGTCTAGGGGAGGGCATTATATCAAATTGCACTAATGAATACAACATGTTTTGTTCCTGTTTATAGATTACAGTAAATCATACTGTGTCCCAAATCACACTGGCAAGTCTTAGGAACTGTGTGTACTTTGAGGCAACATTTTTATGGAAAACGTTTTGGGTTAGATTTCCACTACTTGTTAGCTATATTTGTTCTGCACTGGAGATACAAGGTGAAAGAAGCAATAAAATAAAAATAAGTATATGTTCCAATAATCCTTTTTGGACTGGTTACAAATCCTTTACCTGACCAACAAAGCTGGAAGTTTGTCCACTCTACATACTTTGAGGTTTCACCCTAACTGAGAGCACTGGTTCAGCATTAGCAATCTGATCAAATGGAGTATCCACTATTTTTGTACAGGCTTGATTGTAACACTGCATAACAATTCACACTGTTGCTAGGAGAATGAGATACAGCTCCTAAATCTGGCATTGGGAATTATAGCAATCGTCTTGTATAGGCACAATGGTTAAAATGTGGCACAAACCCCAACATGCTTCTTTTTTTTACCCCCACCCCCCTTTAAAAAAAAAAAAACTCTCTGTAAGTGCGTTTACATCATGTCAGGCTACAATAATTATGAGTTTTGACTTCTAAAAAGACAAATTAAAGGAAAAACGTTATGCTGTGGAGGCATTTTGCTGCCACGGTTTGGGTATACTCGTCCACTTATTGGGAAGGGTCTCAACAAATCAATAAAGTTATTTTTTTATTTATTAAATTTTTTAAAAAATATTTTCATTCCATTTTCTCCCAGGGTCATCATTTGCCAATTCCCACCCATTAGCTAGTTCTCACCTATCACACAACAGCAACCACCTGGGGAGGGTGAAGTCAAACAAGTGCTTCCTTCGAGATGTGATGCCGGCTACCGCATTGTTTATGAACTACCACTGATGCTATATCACAGTGCATTTGGGGAAAGTGTTTTCTACCCTCTTCCGCATACATGAGCTCACAGATGCTCAAGATTGGCTAGTGTCACTCTGATTGATAGGGGGGATAGAGTATGCCATCCCTCCCACCCAGAGAGCATGGCCAGTTTTGCTCCCTTGGTTCCCAGCCACAGATGGCTGCGGCATCATCAGGATTTGAACTCACTATGCTTTTCTGAATGCTTTTCTGTTGCACCACTCGTGAACCTAATATAAAGTTATTCTGACTGAGAACATTTATCCTACGGTGAAACATTTTTATCCTGATGCTAGTGCTCTCTTCCAAAGGCACAAGGGCTCACTGAATTATCTACTTAAGAGTAGCGTATAGTTTAGCATTTTTGTTTGCAGAACTTAGCTTTCCTTCTTAAAACCAACCATTGAAAGACATTAAAAATTGGTTTAGTCAACATGCTAGCTATCACAGATGTCAAAATATCCTCTTCTGCATTGCCGAGTGCAGAATCATCTCATAATTACTGCAGTCCCGACGTGATTTGAACGTATTATAATATTATGCAACAGATTAAAAAGACGAAACCTACACAACATTTTAAGTAAAACCCAAAAGTGAAAGTCAAAGCATTAAAAAGGTCTTTCTGTTTGAAACATAACCCAAATTTTTCTAAGCTGCTTGAAAACACCATATGATGAATGTGCTGCAGCAGAATGTTGATTTTATGGGGGTCAGGAACATTGCTGTAGGGTGTGTGTGATTATTTACCACAAATATGCAAGTCCATTTCATAAACCTGACAGCTGAAATGCAGTTTCCAAGGTCATATCCTGTATAGCAGCACAGATACCCCACACTTTAGCCTCACCATCGCTGATCTGCAGCCGATTTGGGAGTGAAATATTAAAAATAGTTTCCCCCAGCAGTCCAGTTTTAAAACATCTCTGCACTCCTGAAGATCAGATCCTGGAAGCCTTGGATAAGAGGGCCAAGGACAAATTGCACAAGATAAGAACTAAGGACCATAAAAAGTGTTGCTCAGATGTGCGGATCGCTGCGATCATTGGTCTCCGCTTTTTTCAGTCGGCCTTTGCTGAAGGTCTGAATGGAGCTCAGGAGGGCGCTTCGGCCCTTGCCATTAACGGAAGGAGGATGCAGGGACGGAGGGTTAGACTCAATCCCTAAAGAAGGTTGAGGAGGTGGTGGAGGTGGTGGAAGGGTCACTGGCTGAACACCTGCGATGAACAAATAACAAATGTTAGTGAGACCAGGGATGCACAAATAACCCACATAACCCTGCGTTCACATCAGAAGGCAACAAGTTGTTCATTTTGGCCCAAGTTTGCCTCTTGTAGGTGTCATGACCACTACTGTAGTTGCATGTGGGCATGATTGATTCAGCTAGCGTTCAAATAAGGAATTATAGTAACCAAAATATTCAAGCTGCTATAAAATGTATAATTTATAATAAAATTAAAATTTATATTATAGGGCGGTTCAGTTTTGTTGATTTAACCTCCTATACTACCAGTTGATAAGTTTCATTGTAGTTACTGAAGAACACAAAATAATAAAGGCATAATAAGCTGTAAAGCTACGGTGCATATGATTTTTTGTTAAAAATGAAAAAGAAAAAACGAATTATTGTGTGGGGTCAAACAATATTTTATAATTTGATGTTCCTGAGCTGCTTTAAGTTCCTCTGACAGTCCTGTAAATCACAGTTAGTGTTGTATCAGGGGTATTGGCAGTAATTTTGTAAACATACCTCATGCACCAGCTCAAATACATCAAACGTCATCACACTCCAACATTAGGCACAAAAGAAGTTAAATTCCACTGTGACAGGCAGCCAATTGGGAGCAAGAGAGTGAGAGACCATAATATAATAATGTAATAAGCCATGAGTTTAAACATCTTGCTTTATTCGTGCTTTCTATTGCCAAAAACTGCTGAAAGTGGGGCCAATAGGAACCAAACACAAGTTACAACTGTTGAAACTGGAAGAAATACAGAAACATTCCATGGCAAATCAAGGCAATAATTTGGATTTATTCTTTCATGACTCTGCAAATTTTGAAAATCACTGAGAGGTGTACGGCAAGAGACAGGAGACTGCATCAGCATGGCTCTCTGAGCGTAGCTTGCTGGGAAGCAGACATTTAGCACAGCAGCCCGTCATACACTGAACAGTGGTAGTAATTAAAGAACATCCTGTATTTTTCCTCACATAGAGTGGCTTTGTTTATAGTTCAAAAGATTTTATGCAATAAGATTGACACATTATTCATTCTGTAAAACAGCATCACCTAGTTTATCACGTAGGTTATACAGTGTAGCTAGCTTGCTTGTTTAGTTTTTAATTGCTGTGGACTTACAGTGGGTTCAGAAAGTATATAGACCCCTTTAGCTAAGTATTCAGACCCTTGGCTAAGGCACTCCAAATTGAGGTCAGGTGCATCCTGTCTGCTTTGATTATCTTAAGATGTAGAACTTGATTGGGCATGATTTAGAGAGACACACACACACCTGTGTGTAAATGGTCCCACATTTCACGGTGCATGTCAGACTAAAGCTAACGGGCTCACTAGCTAATAGCATAGCCACTATGCTAATGCAGAGAAAAGCCAGGTAGCCACTGTTAGGGAAGTAAATATTTTTATTATACAGTTATACAGATGTGTAACTTTGCTAACTGTTCTTAACTCTTTATTATAATGAAAGGTCAGATTACTTGAGCATTATACTTTTTATATGCATGGATTTTTTTTATACGCAATGAGAAAAGCAAAAGAACAAGAGGGGGTATTAACATCTTTTGCTATAACTGCCAACCATTTTCGAGAAGGGGGATACGGTTGAACACCTTTAGCTTTTGCCTGCCTATTTCTGCTGCTAGCAATCAAGACTGATTGATCATGGTAGTGACCCCCATTTTTAGAATGCATGCTGGGCTCAGACAAAATGCAAGAAGGATACAAAATTACAAAAATGCACAGCCTGAGAAAAGCAATACTGCACTACTGAATACTACATAACATGACAAATAACATATTGAATGCTAGTTTTATGCTTGTACACACATTCAGTCTGGTTGTCTGAAATCTCTTAAAAATATCAATCTGTCCATTTTCTAGAATCACAGTGGAGACTCAAAGCTATTGTTTGCTTTGCCGCTCACTAGTGTGAACGCAGGGCACATTTGTTGCAACAAATAAAATTAGCTTAGGGATTCAACACAGCTGCATGCCACATCTAAAGCTAAGCAGATTGATGCACTTACCATGTGGGCTAACATTCATGCAGCAGCAATGAAACATTCATAACGATTTGCCCACTGCCATGGGACTTTTCTTTTGCGGGAAGTGAGCAAAGCACTACTGAGTGCCAAATGTGGGTACAATGTACCCGGCATGCAACCTGTAATAGTGCTCTCTGTCCAGATTTACAAACTTGATCCATTAAACTTATGACTAAAATATTGAAAGCTATTAGATATTAGCTGATGCCCCGATTAATATTTCTTTTATTCTACATCGAACCACACCAGCAAAATATGTTAAATATTTAAAAATGCCCAAAGCCACCACAATTAATGAGGTTTCCTCACAAAAAAAAAAAATCCACCACAGTGAAACATGCTGTATAGTCAGATCTTACTAATACCAAAAAATTTTAAATATCCCACCATCTGTTCTAAAGAGTATTTAAAAAGTCAAGGACAGCTGAGCAGGCCATTGCAGATTGTGATGTCTTAAAGTTGCATTAACCCTTCTCAGTAGGTCAGATTTGTAATCACAATTATTTCACTGAGTAAAATAAACACCACCTCAGGTGATTGGATAGCAACATTTACTACAAGTATCACGTATGCCATATGCCATTATTTTCTTCCTTATTTGCTACTGAGGAAGGACATACTGCAACTTTATAACAGAAATAATTTAGTATTGGATTACTTTACCCCAAACATGTTCAATATGGTGCATGCTCTACTTTGAAGACAGCACAGGAGGGAAAAAAGAGGCAGATACATGTTACTCTTCATTTTCATACAAGAAGTATTAAAATACACAACGTATTTGATGTGTATGGTGTGTTTAAAAAGAGTCTAGATTAGTTTTACTAAGACTGGGTTTGAGAATGAGAAGGAGAAGTTCTGAACTAATATAATTCAGTAAGCACGAAGAGCTCTAATTTGGAAGAAACCTACTCTTTTTCTAACGGCCATATTTTCTGGACTACAAAAGGTTTTTGTGCCCTCTAGTGGCTGCTGCAACTTATACAAGTTAGCTGCTTGTAGATATTTTTAGTAGGCCAATTTGTTAGAGTTTTTACGGTAAGCAAATACAGCAACTACTCCAGCAAATACGTTAGTTTGCAGCTCAAGGTGCAAAAGAAAGATTTACTGTAACACTAATATAAATAAACATTCCCTCTATTGCAATGTAGAGATTCCCTCTATTACGTTTTCAGCTCAGGAAACAAAACAGCTCTGAACTATGGCACTAAACACCAAACTGGGTTAACTAACCTGGGATCTCTTAAGTGACTGTTTACAGGTGTCTTATACTCTGGAGAGACTTACTGTCTGGAAAATATAGTACCTAATGTGTGGCTTTCAGATAATTTCACTTACTAACAACCAGTGAGTATGAAGAGTGTATGTTCAGACATATAAGAATTTATAAAACTGTGACTACCTGGTGCAGGTGGAGGTGTGGGAGAAGAAGGACAAGTAGGTGGGGAACTTGCTCCTGAACCTGGAAAACGGACACACACAGGTAAAACATTTCAACACTTGATCTGACTGACACTTCCATTCAGAAACCATGTTTTTACAAATGCTAAGCTCTACAAGCTGTTTGTAACAGATTTGCAGCCAATTTGGTTGGTAGATCATATGTTCATTTGATATCAGATTTGGTTGGTTCAGCCTACGCCCTATTCAAATGGGATTAGTTTTACAAGAGGAAGTGGAGATAATAATGCAATTATTACCAGTATATACCTGGGAATTGCTGTCTGAATCATGTTTCTGTGTCTGGAAAGGTTATGCCATCTTTTATCTACTATAGAAATAAACCCTACTTGTAGAAATAACCACAGGTAATAAGATATCATGTCCAAATTGACACATTGTTCTTTGAGCTTTGTCGGAAGTTTGGAGACACTCCAAGAAGCATGAAATGACTTGTCAAAGATGCAATGGTTTTTGGGGCTTTAGGTAGGTTATTGAGTTCCCAGCACAGGTATAGCCTACATACATGTAATGTGCGGTAATATACTAATGCTCAAGCACAACCTGTACTTCCACAAGGCTTACAACAAGCAGTTGTAATAAAGGTCATCCATTTTGCTTTAAAGATAAGAGGTGCTACATAGTACACATGGAAACACATGCTTCCTCCACAACCTGTGAAGCTAGCCACTGCATCTTTTCAAACTGCTGTACACACCACATCACAGTGCAGCTGAACACACTCAGCGGAAAGAGCTAACAGCCCTCGTCCATATACATGAGCTTACAGATGGCTGCGACTGGTCGGCTTCATATCATCTCTTCCACCCAGAGAGCAGGGTCAACTGTGCTCACTGGGAATTGAACTCGCAATCTCAAGACGATTCTCTATTAATTTATAGAGCCATCTCTTATCCTGTGTGAATCATTCATAATTACTACAGATCCTCCAGCAATATACTGTATGCAGGAGAAAGCAGGAGAAACACCAGAAATTCAAATTAACGTCTCCATATAACAAAAATAAAGGATGAACAGCTGAGGTGAAAATATACAAACATTTATATATCTATATATTAATCTCTCTCTCTCTCTCTCTCTCATATACATATATATATATATATATATAATATGTGTGTGTGTATGTATGTATGTATGTGTATACATATATATATATATATATATATATATATATATATATATACACACCATTTGAAACACTGGTGAAGGCATTAAATAAAAAAATCCATAAAAAACCCATAATTATTAAATGAAGCAATTAACTAAATAAAAGACTCTGTAATTGACTTACCAGAGTTGTTGTTGTATTTGACAGAAATGTCCTCCTCATTTTCATAAGCAGAATGTCTGGATTTCTGAGGGCAGCAAAAAAGCAATTTATTTGCAGTGTATATAAATTTCCATTCATCATGCATATTTCTTAACTGAACGCTTTCTGGGAGCTGTTTGAATGTGTGCGTACCTTTCTGGCAAGGATCTTCCTCTTCCTTTTCTCCTCCTCAGAGCCATGGTGGGACTGTGCCCGGGTCAGCCTCCTGTGCTGCTGAACCTGCACAGAGAAAACCACCAGCGCCAGTGCTCTGGTTAGCACTAATAAGACCCAGCAAATCAATTATATGTAATTATGTGTTCTGCACATCATGCAAAATTAAAAGCTCATAATGAACTAACCGCTCTCTGTTCCTCTTGGAGACGTTTTTCCAAACACTCTTTGGACAATTTCAAGGCCTCTTTCAATTTGGAAGTGATCTATATTTTAGGGATGAAAAACATTATATGATAATAATGTACAATTATAATTAATTTGTTGTCAAATTGTAACTTAGACAGTCAATGTGGCTTCGATAAATCTGGGGAGATATGATTTAGCTTTTATGTAGACAAAGCAAGGTGTTCCAATCTTGAGGTTCTGAAAGAATTAACTTCTAAGCACCGTGTCTTAGTATGTCTTATTTTGGCTGTAATGTTATTGTACTTAAATGGGAATCATATGGTAAGGGTTATCTCAAATTTACCTTTAAACTCTAGAATGAAATCAGCAACTTCATTGTGAGCAGACTTCCAGCATCAATATTTCTATTTTAGCTGTGTTTTGGAGAACATTTGGATTTCTATCTAACCAAGCTTTTATGTGTTCTCCCATTATGCTTAGCTCTGTACTCCTGAAACTGAACAATTCATAATATAGATATATATATAGTAATGTCTGCAGTGCCAGTGTACAGCTAACTGCCTCTTCACTTGCCTCGCATAAAACTGGAGTTATTCTGCAACCTTAATGAGAATCACCTGATTCTCACACTCAGACACTGGATTAGGGTTTCTGATCAAATAACTGTGTTTAAACAACTATAATCTGGTTAATGTAAGGCACTGTTATCAACAAAGGCCATGAATAAGACTTAAATAAGAGTACACCACTACACACCACGGCAAACTGATACAATTATAATATACTGCAAATCCTTAATATGCTTACCGAAGTGCTTTATTCCTCTTATACCACAATGATCTGCCAATGATCTTAATTTTTCATTTATTAATAAAGACGGATTTTTTAACCATTTATAGTCACATTTAACGTTGTAGACCATTCAGGGGACAAGTTAGTTCCTGTTTTCACTTGTGTTACAGCAACTACAAACAGTTGTTCTCTCACCAGCCTCTCTTTTTTCTCTATTGAAGTTAATAAGACAAATTTTTTTTTTAACTTGTCATGTTACCAAGAAACACGTAAAATTCTCTGTCCTAAAGACTCTCCTACGCCAAAAAACATACACATTTTTACAAAGTGCTGACACTGGAGACTCCTTCCACAAATGTGACAGCAACACAATAACAACGTTTTTTTTTTAAAAAAATCTGTTTATTAACAGCCTTTGGATATGTGGAACATGCACCATACAAGTCCACGTGAATAAAGTGTTACTACAGAAGTGAAAATGTATTCGAACAAGCTAAATAATAAAAACCTGTGATTTTCCTTGCAGTTGCTGTGACAGAAATTTAATTAACACTTTCTGACTAATCAGATTAGAGAGTTGAACAGCGGTGTGGTCTAAATAACATTCAAGTATATACTCTTTACAGTGTGCATGTTAAAAAGTACAATTACCTTAAACTGAGCTTTCTCCGTGTTGAAAAGGAGCACATCACTGAATAGACTGTGAGGGCAAAAAAATTACACATTTGTCATTTTTTTCAGTGACAATTAAACAACAGTGGCAGAACAATGGATTGCTACTTACGGCGTCTGTAAGAGTTGAGGAACTGTGGGCATCCCTGTTTTACATGCCTCAGTGGACAGGATGGACTGCAGGACCGAGACTGAGAGAAATACAGACAGGTCATCACCACACTTACACGTGTTTAGTTATTGACTTAAACTAAAAAAGTTATTTAAAAAAAACATGTGAGTGAACAGATTGAACTGACCGACTGAAGTGTAGGGCACAGAGGGATACTGATCCACAGGAACAGCATCGGGAGGCCTGCCATACGTCATTTCATACAACAAGTGACCAAACGAGTAGACGTCAATGCTCTCTGTGGTCTGCATAATAAACGCAAATATAATATACAGGTTAGAAAAAGGGGATTGTACAGTATATTGCATTAAAATACTTCAAATCTCTACATATATTACTGAAGTACAGTAATAAATGTGTTTTTCCACTGGGTAGTGCTGATGTAAGTGTTCAAACTTTATCTCGTAACTACAGAACAAAGCATCAGACAGCTGGGCCACTTGGGAAGCCAAGGAGCAAATGTTTTATGAAGTGGTCAGCCTTTTCGCCCAGATGAGAAGAGCTAATAGCCAGAAATTTGGTCCCAAATATGGTGTCCGCAACTGAAAATCATGTGACTGATTGGACTGTATTTGTTAAAAAAGTATTCGCACTGTTTAAGGCGATTATATAAATAACTTGATTTGTTGTCTAACTGACCCTACCCCTAAGCGCTGACATCATCGGTTCCTTGTTTCCAAACCATAATATTTTGATGACAGAACTGGTTTTTCTTATCATGTAAAAGAAATTAATGATTTTAGACAAGGCACTTGCTCGAGTATTATGGTAGTGGGAAAGCTCTATGTAGTTACTCGCTGTAAATATTATGTATTAGAGGCTGATTAACTTCTCATCACTATAATTCCATAACCATTTATCATAAGATTTTACAATACTGTAGAAAATACTATATTGCCATAAAATTATTTCCCAGCCAGTATGACAGTTTTTTTTAAATAGAAGGTTTATACCTAATGCTCCTTCAAATTTGTCTAAAATAAGGAGGCCTATAAAACAGTTCCTCTTTTCTAAATTCTAAGAACACACTGTCAAAGAAACCTTCCTACTTAAGCAGCCTAGCCCATTACAGCAATATTTTACATGCTAAATATTGCAATACACTGTATAAAGATTATCAGGACATATGAACGTGAGTGTGTATTATATTTTAACAAAGTAACATTACCCAAAACATTGAGAAATACATTAAAATACAAAATTTTCTTTTGGTCATCAATGTTATCTTTGTGTAACTGCAATCAAGTTCTTACGTTAATTTTCCTGAACTGGGTCACATAAGGCCGGTAGTAAGAGGGAAGTCCCAGGATGGAGTTTTCTATGTCCAGCAGTTTGCATGTGTTGTCCTCAATTAGAACATTTGAGGCGTGGAGATGCCCGTATGGAAAACCCTTATCATGGAGGAATTTCAGGGCCTAAATCAAGATAAAGAAGGGATATAATCAAACACCAGGGGAAAATATACCAACAAAGAGTTGCATTTCATTACAGGAATAACAGAAAGTAACTGTGTAGACAGCATTATTCTCACTCAGTCCATTACAAATGAACATTCATTGTTATTATTTTTAAGTTTTATTTTTTTGTTTGTTTTTTGTTTTGTTTTGTCTTATCAGGATCTAACTTGCTGTGTTTTGGAAAAAAGATGGTGTCAAAATATACCCATAACACATTTGGTTGGACACTACAAACAACATTTTTTTCCCGTTTGACCTATGGTATACTCTCAAGCAGTCTTTGGACTATTAACAGTTCCACCTTTCTAAAAGGGTTCCACTTTCTGAAAGGAAATCATACGTTTTGGGATTTTCCTGTACAAAATGTAAGGGTTTCCCCAGAGGGACAAACCAAATAAGCCTTTAGGTTTAAGACCATATCTGGTATAGCTTCAAATACAACTTGATAGGTAGAAATTCTCCCTGCATCATCTAGGTGTCAGGACAAGTAGGCTTAACAGAACCAATGGCTGAGGATGGGAGAATGACACAAAATCACATCTAATGCATTTTTGCCAGTTATTTATAAGATTTCACTACACAACTAATAAGCAGCGAAGGTGGGTTAACATCTATTAAGCATTTTTGTTCTGATAATTGCTCAGTGCGGCTGTCTTATTTGCCAGAATGAAATGAACTGGAAAGATTTTTAATTTGTCAAAGGTAATGGTGGCAACTGTTTGCCGAAACTAGCTAGCTAACATTTCAATTAAGAATTATGAAGGAAATGGTTAATAAATCGTTATTTGGACCAAATGAGCTCCAACAGGACTCAGTGAATTCATTGGCACAACCAATCTGCTGAATGAGAGACAAGTGAATCTTGGACATGCCCAACGTTTTTGATGAGACTGACCCACATGCATGATAAGACTGTTTATACTTTAAATAAATAGGTAAGTAGTATTAGTAGTAGACTGTAAATAAACAGTAAAGTTAACCTTGATTAAATCATGAGCCAAAATGTATTCAATCCAAACCTCCAAAATCTGCCTCCCATATGTCCTGATCTGCTGGAGCTCCAAACCCTGGATCTTTTTGGGGTTGCAATACTTCTTCAGGAATGCTTCTTTTGGCTTTACCTAAAATATCAGCACACAAGACATTAAAGTATTAATTAAAGCTTAAAAACAAAGCTTAACTTGGTAGACATAGTTGTAACGAAACCATCTGAAGATTGTAAACAATTTGGTAGCAATAAAGAAATGTAATATCCATTATAATGTCACATACCTTGCAAATATGATCCCTAAGTGTGCCTTTTTCATTAAAAATTCTGATTACTACTGCTGAGGACTCGATAGTAGAAGCATAGGTGACCGGACAGATATATGGGTGCTAAAAGTCAAACAGACAGCAAAAGCACAAGTTACACTTAGCAGAAGTTCAACATTTTTATGTTCTTCATTATTACATAAAAGAGGGTGAATCATATGTTGTGTATTATATCTCTCTCTTTCTGAGAGGAATTATTCTCAATATTGAATCATAAACAGTCAATAATTCAATTTGATACATTACAGGCACAGAGGCCATGCCTCCTCCACTGAAACTGACAAGAGGCTACACCTCCTTCATTGAGATTAGCAAAGGCTACACCTCTTTCATTGAGACTGACAGACACCACACCTTCCTCAATGAGACTGACAGAGGCCACATCCCTTCCCAGAGACGGCAGATACAGGTACAGAGGCCACACCTTCCTCACTCAGACTGACAGCCATAGCCAGAGGCCATATCTCCTTCATTGAGACTGACAGATACAAAGACCATGGCATCTTCACTGAGACTGACAGCCACAGAGGCCACGCCTCTTTTACTGAGTCTGACAGGTGAAGAGGCCACACCCCCTTCATTGAGATTGACAGGTGCAGAGGCCACACCTCCTTCACTGAGGCTGACAAAGAGGACTGTTACAAACCTGACCATTATGATTTGAAAGGACAGGATGTAGGCCTGCACTGAAAGAGAAGTTTCCTATAATCCTTTTCTTTGTCAGCAGAACAAAGGCATTTTATATCCGGCTGATCAAACACAGTCATGAGGTTTTCCACTCCCTCATTCTTTCACATGATCAGATGGACTGAAAGACTGTATAGAGGGAGGACTGTATTGTCATAATAATAAGTACTCATCCAGAAAATTCTTTAGGAGTCAGAAAAATACAGGCGAGCTATAACTATAGTGTTTGTAAAGCTGGGATTTTTAATAAATCAGCTTGGTTTCAGAGAATTAAAACATTCAGTAGTGCAAAATGGTGAATGGTCTAAATTATGCTATGGATGGCATCACAGAACATTAAAGTCTCAAGAAATGTACTAATTAAAGAATAACAACATAACTGGGTGATGTCATGCACAGAGCAGGGCCATTACCACCCTGAAATGAATTATTTTCTAGTAACAGGACACCTTGCAGTGTTATATTCCTCTTATACCACAGCAATTTGTCAACTATACCAACTACTTTTTTGTTTATTAATGAATGTCATACATTTTATCAAATTATACATTTAATGCTGTGGAACATGGGCGAGTCAAGTTAGTTCCTGTTATCACTTACAATATAGCAGCTATAAACAGTTGTTCCCTCACCAGTCTCGATTTTTTGAACAGTTTGTCATGTAACTAAGAAAGTGAAAAGTGCAAATTACTCTGTGCTGAAGACTCTTCCATCGTGGAAAACCTAAAGTGCTGACACTGGAGACTCCTTCGTAAGTCTTAGATTATGTGAAGCATCTGCTATACTGCTATAAGTCTCTGTGAATGCGTTATTACTATAGAACGATAATGTATTAGAACACGCACATTAAAAATAAACCTGTGATATGAATTACTCTGAGCACTGTATTCACAGTCAGAGCTGCTGTTATAGAAAATTATTGAATACCTTATAACCAATAAGATTTGAGAATTCAACAACACTGTGGTATAATGGTTGCCTATATGATCCGAAATGTACTCAATCAGCTTCATCCAGCACATTTTGAATTAAAAACAACAACAACAAAATTCATTACAATTCACTGCTTAAACACAAGCTGAATTCACTGATCAGACCAATTTGAGAGTTTTCAAGGCATGGCCTAATATTTTAGTAAGTATGCTTGATTAACATCCCTCCCACCCTGATACAGCGTTCAAGCAGAACTAAACACATTAGCACAATAACAGAGAAGTATGATCAGTCAACCCTCACTAGGTCTTATTCTCTAGGTCTCAGCCTTGTGATGGGTGAAGGTGAAACGTACTCAAGCATTACCCAAATACTAGCTTTGCCCATTTTAGTTCAAAAGTTCATAAATACTTTGGGAATAATGACTTGCAGGACTATGCTGTATGAGAATAGTTTCATACATCAAATTTCTAGAACGAGTTGTGGTGATTTTGCGTCAGCATTCCCATCCCAAAGGAACTTACAACACTGCTATTATGAAGAGAATCAGAAAAGCCTGACTCAAACCAGAGAGTTGTATTTGTCCACATGCTTACGCAATTTTGTGCATTCCGGAAATCCACTGCACAAGAGACCCAACAGGAAGTGAAACAATTGGCTTCATCTGCAGCCAGTTGAAAATATCAATCTCTAACGGGTAACTGGCCGAACACAACTGTGGGAAACCCCAGATTCATTCACAGAAATTACCCAAAGTTTCAGTTAGTTGGAAACTTTAACACACATGATCCAAACTGAAGACTTACAGCCAGGGATGGCAGCAGCTTCATCAAGGATTGCAGATCTTTGTCTGACAAGAACTTATCAGGACCGAAATCGACCTGAAATAAGAGACAATACATCAGAAAAATAAAGTGTAATCGGATTTTTGCTGTTTTTAAAAAAAAATTTTTTTTACTTCATGCAAAAATATCTACAAGGAAGCTGCATATGGGCCAAGTATTTAGTCAGTGCAGACAAATAAATGGTGATTTGTACAAATATTCCTAGTGGATCTGAGCAAAATCAAGGTTGCACAATGAGCAGAATTAAGCAATAATGGAGCACAGTACAGGATTACACCGAGTTGATGGAAAGTGGTTTTTGCATGCATTTGAATGTTTGGGGTAAAAACAGAACTCACCCAGCTTAAGACTTGTCGCTCCTTGGGCTGCTCTTTGTTTTTAACTAAGAAGTACCGCTTTCGTAATCTCCAACCTGTCAAAAAGTTACTTTTAATGGTTACTCACTGTGGTCAATAATGAGAAAGCACAACAGACAAATTATGTACAACCATTTTATTAACCAGAACATCAAACGATTATGAAAATATTTTCACTCCCCTTGAATAGCATGCGAGACACAACCACCACACAAACCATATCCCAAGCTCAGGATCAAACCAGGGACTCAGGAGCTGTTAGGTGGTGAACTACCCGCTGCAGCACTATGAAGCCAGAGCTTATGAATATGAATATGCAAATTGAAATCACATCCAACCCAATATCCATCATTCTGCCTTTTCTCCTTGCTTGACCTGTTGAGCATGATTGGCTCTGACACTGTATGATGCAATAACTCTTTGCTGTCACATGTTTAATATTAACTCAGATTTTTCAATGCGATTTTAAGCTCCCAGTTTTCTAAACGTTTTCACAATTTGACTTTTTGCACAATCAAAATTATTCCCAGCAAGATTTAATCATAAAAAAACATTTTATAAATGTTAAGGTGATTATAATATTGGCTCATTACAGTCAGACTGTAAGGTTTTGTAGGACTGCCAAGCAGGCTGGCCTAGAAGAGCCATTTTCAACATCCATAAACTGGGTGACAGCGTACACTTGAAACATGGTTCAAGAGAACTGAGAAGCCAGATTATAGAAAATGGAAATGTACATCCAACAAACAGAGATTAATCAGAATCTGGGAATATGGAGAGAAAAAAACTAAGGCATCTCTGATGCTTCTCAAGTTCCACTCTTTTGCTGTAATACCGTGAACCAATTCTCAAATGTCAGACTGATGGACTACAGTCCAGCAAATGTAGGCTTGCCTAGTCTTCTTTTAAATAAATGAAATAATGGTTGAAATAAGCCAGTTCCAACTCAAGTCTCTAAACCTCGCACTTATAATCGCTTCAATGGCTTTTTATCATTTGCTCCAGATCTCAAGTTAAATTCATCAGACAGGCTCAAACATTTGCTTGAACAAATGTTAGTTTGAGATATAAACTCGAACAGCACAATGTCTTGTGGAAAGCTGGGTCATTGTGGACAAAAACAAAACTTCCTTCCAAGATGATATGGGGGTCAATAATACAATGAATAGAGGAGGATTTAAATCATGCAAAGCAGCCAATGATTCAGTATTATTCATTAAAAGAGGTAAACAAGTCAAACACCAATGGCATTGAGTCTAGTCTAGTGCTTCTTGTTACTAATTTGTGTGACAGAAATATCCTTAAAATATACTTTAAACATGAAGGAAGCTATTGAAGAAAAGCAGACATTTCAGACATTTGACCTTGCTGTGACCTTTACCCTGTTTGGATCAATTCCAAAATCTAATCAGTTCATCTGCTGGTTACAGTGATAATTCCATGAAAATCCTACACGCATTCAACCACTCGTTCTTAAAATACTGCTCTTACGAAAATCCTGAACATACACATTGATGGACCAAAGCAAGGATGGACACACGAACAGACCAATGGCAAAAATTGGAGCTAGTCAATAATGGGCTTTAAGTTCCTGAAGATGAACGTAAACGTAAACATGTAAGAAACATCTCTGTTTGACAAACAGGAAGGAAGCAATTGAAGAAAAGGGAACGGCCATTTCAAACATTTGGCCTTGCTGTGACCTTGATCTTATTTGGATCAATTCCAAAATCTAATCAGTTCAACTGCTGGTTACAGTGATAATTCATTATAAATCCTACAAATATTCAACCACTCTTTCTTGAGATATCACGGCTGGACAGACAGACAACCCAAAACCATAATGCCTCTGCCACTCAGTGGAGTGGGCGTAAAAAGCATCAGCTTTGAGGAAAGGAACTTTCACTTTAATTTGATTGGATTAAGTGTTAGCACACACAAAAATGAGTTCATACTTGGCAAAAAACAAAGAAAAAAAAAAGAAACAAACAAACAAACAAAAGGGTTACCAGACTGATGAGCTGAAAAAGCTTCTGGTTAAATACATTCACATTCTGCACTGAGTTTGACTGTCTGACTGTCTGTGTGGGAAAAGAGGATCCTTCCTTTCCTTCAAACAACCAAGCAAAGCAAGTATGAACTTAAAACTACAGTGCATAGAAAAAAAATGGGACAAGCATTATGGGACAAGAATAACACTCTATAACATGATGTTTTTGAATGGCTGTGAGTCGTCCTGACAGTCCTGTAATAGTAATTTAGCGCTGTGTCAGGTCAGAGTTGTTGGGTCAGAATTGGTAGTCAAATTGTAAACATACATCAGACACTAGCTTGGATCCATCAAACATAATCATGCCCTAACTTTAGATATGAAAAAAGTCCAATTTCACAGCGACAGACAAGAGCCAGCAGCTAATCAGGTGAGAAAAAATGTGTATATTTATTGTTGCATTGTAGCCAAACACAATCTGGCTTGTCCCTATATTTTTTTGACAGGCTGGATAACAAAATACAAAGATTAGATAATAATATACACTGAGAACACAGATGGGGTAATAAAAATACACACATCGGAAGCAACCAGAAGTGATATTTTCGTTCTCTAAGAACTTTTGCATCTATCTATGTTGGAAATGTGCAGAGCCATAATATCAATCTGCGCAATGGAGAAATGCACAGCACAGCCAAATATAGTAAATGTTCTTCCACAAGTATTTTACAAAAGCACTGCAATAGCAATAGAAAAGTGCTAGGTTAAATGCCAGCTCACCCTTAATGTTCTGGTGGCCATGGCCTGAGTCTGCCAAGTACAACCTCTTTGAAAAGTGCTTAGAAATGTGTATGGAAATTTATGTGGTATTTAAACAAAGTTTAAAAGGCTTTAAACAAAGCAAATATTTTCAAAAACCACAGAAACAAAGCCAATAAAAGCCATCAAAGCTGTCTTACTGCTCAATACTGCTCATAAATGCCTCCTGAATTCACACAATAACTATGGATTTTCTTCTTATATGAAAGAGTATAATGTACTGTCAGATATCTCACGCTTGTAACTCAATAACTGGGGCTCTAAAAGACCCGACGCTGACGAATGCTGGCTGTGCATGCAGTTGGTTTTATTTGAGCTGGATCATAAAAAGGCTTTATAATGGTTTCCTGCAGCATCAGCATTAATAGTTAGATTATCTGCTCTGACTTACCTATGTCTTTTAAAGGCTCAACCACTTCCCATATCAGGTCCGATCTGAAGTACATGGACACTTGCTGTAAGGCGATTTCTGAAAAAGATAAGTGAAGATAGTTAGGTTATACACCACTGTGTGGTTGAATGCTTGAATCTGATTGGCCAGAAGGTGTGCATTATTTTCGTACTGCACGGCTCGGACAGTAATTCCAGCTGTAACATGAATAAAATATTACTGCACTCCTTGTAACATGTTATTGATTACATGTTAACAGCTCATACAGGACTTGTACGGTGGACGCACCATGTGACTGAAGACTAATAATAAGCAGATTTTAAAAAGAGATGTTTAATAAAGTAATTCGCTATAATCATAAATCATTGATGTGATGGAGTTTTTTGTTCGGAGAAATTTATTTAACATTTATGGAAGGAATCTTGGTTGTAAGCATTTTCCATTTTCTCTGTAAAATAACAGGCTGTGTTTTGAGAGACAGAGAGAGAGAGAGAGAGAGAGAGAGAGACTGGTAAGGGAATGAATGTTTGTCACAGCTATAACTTGGTGAGAACAGGAACTAACTTGTTTCTCAGACATTCCACAACCTGAAATCTAAAAATGTGCGACATGTCGTGTCGCTCATTAATAAATTGAACGTTGTAATCCACCCCCGGTTGCATTATTTTCATATAACAGCATGGTCTGTTGTGTGTTATCCCTTACTTAGCATGTTCTGTGCTAGAATTGTAAAGGGCACTAAAACAAGGAAGCCAAACAAATTTATTCTATAAGAACATACAAAAAGACCCTGGGGTGTAGGATCAGTTCACCAGTCTCAAAACATTGCTTACTGGGCAAAAATTGAGTGGCAATTATGAGCGAATTGTATCAAAGTGTGATACAGCTCTTTTTATTACTGGTGTTATTCAGGTATTATTCAGAAGCGTTAATAGACAAGTTATAAAGGTTAAACGTTAATAGAGACAGATATGTACAAGGATAAATGGAAATATATAACAGAGATAAATGTTAATAGAGGCATTGTGCATGTCCTCTCTCTTTCTCTCTTTTTTTCTGTGCCTGTCAATCTCAGTGGTGGGGGCAGGGCATGTGTGGCTGTCAGTCTCAGTGAAGGCCTTCACCTCCTCCCCAAAGCTATTATCTTTAATTAAATTCAAAGTGTTTGCACTATACCAAATTACTGCACTGCATCACAACACTGCATACACTCAGTAGATCAGTTCATGAAAACAGTGTCATTTGATAATGAATCCTCATTAACGAACTATTTTGCTTCACATGTGATGTTTGCCCAAATTCTCCACATACATACCTGTGTAGTTTGCAGAATAATTGTTGGTGTCGAGGAACTTTTTGACAAGTTCACAGCTGGAGAGGATGTGATGCTGTGTGAGAAAGTTCAGATAGGCCTGTAGACCTTTTTGCCGCTCTGCTATGAACTCACGGTCCATGTTTCCGATTAACTTCTTAGGAGGAAGTGGCAGGTTCAGGCCTGAGATCTGAGGCAAGAAATGAGTAATTGTTGAGTAGGAGAAAAGACAGAAAAATTATGCCTGCAATCACTTTTACTGGAATGGGTTTTTCCGGGACTGAATGGGAAATGTGTTTGTAGGGGGTCAGCAAAATATGCTGAAACATCATTTGGTCATGCTTTCAACACTGTGGCCTGCGTGCCAGGAATTTCAAGTTACAAAAATATAAAATATTTGGTGGTTTTACTCACCAGCAGACTGTTATTAAGCATGTCGAAGTCACTGTATCTCCTGATCACCTGCAAGTACCGGAAAGCAAAAACATATTGAGTCACGGATTTCTTAGTGGTTCCCCTCTGGTCCTACAGTACTCATGTGCTTCATACTGTGGGGTTTTCTCAGCTGTAACACATCCACACACAAGCTCAGGGAAAGAGCCTGTTAAACACAATTTTCCCCTAACCCAAATGTAGTCAATAAGCCAAGACATGTTTGGTGCCTGAAGTCTGTTTTGTTAGTTTTGCAGTAGAACGACAAGCCTAATGTAACTAACAGGTAATTGAAGCCAGCAGACACCAGTTTAGCAAATGCAATCTGTCTAAATAGTCATATATTCACCAAAAAGTCAGGACACACTGTTTGGCTTAGTAATATTATAAATTAGCAGAAAATTAAATATGCAGAATAAATCAGAACTATATATCATCAGAATCACTTCTGAGAAACAGGTTTTTCCTCACGTGAGACTGATGCAGAGTCCACTGTTATAAGTAACAGCGTCATACAGTATCAGAAACCACATAAGCAAATCGATTTGAGATACTGAACTTTAAAACATGGCTTAAGGCAGGTGTATAATGACGCAGACATGCCGTTTATACAATACTAACCTGCTAACGCTTTCTTTATGAGTTAATTACGTCTTCCTTGTAGCTCCAGTGCAAAACTGAATCAAACTACTTTAAGAAAAATTGCAGACTGTTTTTACTTCTATCACTTTAATGAACTCTGTTAGAGCAGGCAAAACAGCAACATATTAGGTTACTATAAGGGTACTCCAGGACCAGGGTTGAAAACTGATGGATTAAGGATTTAATTAGATCTTTTGGACAAATAAGATGATTACTAATGAATTATCCTAAACAGACTGAAGTGATCAAACAAGGAACAAAGTCTAGTTAAGTTGCCTAATTTGGTCTGCTTTCATCATCATTCTTTATATAACTTCTGGAACTGCTGTTGGTTAAGTAAAAAAAATAAAATGTGACAGGGAATGCCGTTAGAGGATGTGGTAGCGTGATGGCGTTACCACCCCTATATTATTATTTTCCTATAACAGCATGTCATGAAGTGTTTTATTCCTCTTATTCCACAGGAATTCGCCAATGATTACGTTTTTTTTTATTTTTTATTAAAGAACAACTTTCTTTAATAAACAAACTCAGTTTATAGTTACATTTAATGTTGTAGAACATCTGTGAAAAAAGTTCCCGTTATCACTTACAGTAAATAAACACCTCGTTACAGAAATAATCACCATATAAATGATTATACTTTATTAGCCATTGGCACATTTTTAAAAATCTGTTTATTACTAGACTTAAATTATGTGGAGCGTCTGCCTTACAAATCTCTGTGAAGGAGTTGTTACTATAGTTGTTACTATAAAAGCAATAATGTATTAGAACAAACGCATTAATATAAACATGAAGTACAGCTGGCACTACTGTCAGAGATGCTGTTATAGAAAATTAAGCAACACCTTCTGACCAGTCAGATTAGAGAATTCAACGGCACAACGGTACAAGTCATACATCCTTTTATTTTGAGTCTGCAATGTGCAGTCTGGGATGAACTTGAAGTGAAACTGAAGTACAACCAATCCCCAGACTTCCATCACATAACTGAAATCAATGGGTGCCAGAATGGTGAGCTACTCATCATTAACTTGCTGAGTCTCCTCTGATATGGTAAACTATGCAGTAACTAGCCTCCAGTGGCGCAACTGGCGCAAACAGAAGGATGCAAGATATAGATTCTTAACTCGACACTAACTTACCGTCCAGCTGTTTTCTGTAGAGACTCCCCTCTGCACACGGATGATGTATTCCTGGTGATGAAAAGAGCAGAATTAAATAAAAACCCACAGAGGCATAACAATATGTATGAAAGGTAATGACTATGCACAAGAAGCTGTATGTTGGCAAGGGATATACTTCCTCATAGCAGTTATTTGAGTAAGTTGTAGTTATAAATGGCTAAAAACACATTTGCACAATTTCCCCTGAAATGCCCAAACATGTTTAATGTGATTTAGTTTTGCCCCAAATTGTGAAGGTTAATGTTTATATTACTGCCCTCATTCTTATACATTATCATTTCTTTAGTAACAGCTCATTCACAGTGACTTGGCCAGCCTCTCCACATAGTCTAAGATTTAAAAATAAACTTATTTTAAAAAGAGTATTGTTATTTAACAAACATATAATCATTGATATAGTGAGGATTTCTGTAGGGAAACGTATATTTAACATATAAAAAACGTATATTTAGTCTCCTGTGTCAGCACTTTGTAATAGTCTGTAAGTCTTCTGCCAAACTTTGCACTTTCCAGTTATACAGTAACATGACATGACGTTTTTTTTTTTTTTTTATTAAATTCAAGAGAACAGAAAAAAAGTGTCTACTGAGGGAATGACCATTTACAGCTGCTATAAATCTGTGATAACAAGAACTAGCTTGTCTTGTGGACATTACACAACATTAATCAAGTATGATGTCATGTTCTGTAATTAATAAAAAATTGTTAGCATTGACAAATTGCTGTGGTACAGGAGGAATAAATCACTTTGGGGCGTGCTGTTATAGGAAAATCATCAATTTTGCGGTTGTAACAGTAACTTTGCTTTGTGTTGGATTACATTCCATCCCATCATGGCTTATTTGCCTGTAACAGCATGCCCTGTGGTGTTTTACTCCTTACTTATAAACATTAATAATACTGTAATGTGATAGAGGCAGCCATCTTGGACAACATGAAATTCTTCATAGCACAACCCAGTGTCATTGTTTGATGGCTGAATTGTGCCCGTAATCTGGAAGTTATGCAGATGATAGCATAGTTCCACTTTAAACTTAAATCTGTAACTGATACTTTACAAAATAGTTCATTGGAAATTGAGATTATGTAGGTTATCATTGTCATCTGAAGCATGTATATAGCATGTTTGAGCATGTATTTATGGAAAACGACTAGGTGAGATAAGACGTTCATTACTTGTTGGCAAAACTAAAGAAGCAAACTTCAGAATCTGATCTTGCTGATCAACTACATTTGGTGTAAGGGAAACGTTTGATTTTTTGCCAACCTAGTCCTTTAACCCTGTGTAGTAATACCAGTTTGTTTGTGATTGTGACGCATTTGGCATAGCATGACTTAGAAGAGGGAAAGGAGGATAAATTGAAGGTCAAAGTCCAGCTATAACAGGCTCTAATGTGGCATGAACTTCCTTCATCTAGAAGTTTACAAACTTTTGCTTATCCCTTTTTGGCTCTGGGTAGGTTGGGATTAATTTCTGAAGGTAGTCACACAATTTATTTGGAAGCATACACTAATAAACTACAAAACTACATCAAAGAACAAGAGGCTTTTCTCATTACTGACTAATACAGTGAGGTTTTGTTCCTTAATAATTCCCTGTATTAAGAGACGAAAATTTCACACAAGTGATATTAAACATCACACACAATCTTGTTATCTGTATGTTTACATGCTGTTTTTTGAATAGTACATTATTTACAGGAAGAGTTGCAACATGTAAGATCCTCAGAAAAAGAAACACAGCTCACGGGAAATGTATAGTTATGTTCAAATATGTGAAATGTGCTGTTATGTTAAAATATCTAGCTGGTTGAGTTGTTGTGAAACATCGTAGCAATTTATCTGCATCACAGCTTCTTCAGAATTAGCTAGTCACCAGTGTTCCAGCAGGCTAATCATGTGAATGTCATATAGCTAGGCAGCTTCCGAGCAAGTTATGTGTTTAATAATAAGTTACACAAACACGAGCACGACTAACAAATAGCTGAAACAAGTCTTAAAATCATGTCTTTAGCCATCAAGCCAACTTGTTGCCAACATATTAAAAGACCCAGCTTGCTAACTAACCCGGCTAAATGGCTATACTTTTTTTTTTTTTTTTTAGCTTGGTAGTGTTGACTGTTGAACGTTTAACGTTACTTAAACCCTACCTAATTAGCAATGTAGCTAATTTTCGTGAAATGAAATTGTCATGGTTAACAAGCTAGCTAGCTAAACACATTAACATGCTAAGTAGCTATGGCACTCACATGATTTAGCTAGCCATCACTATGACAGCTAGCATAAAAAAAACAAACAAACACATATTTTCAAAATATTCATTTTGTCGCTTCATATTCAGTTTGTACAACCGCCCTTGAACCTAAATATAAATATTACGTTACATAAAAGGTTGTGTTGTGCGGAATATAGGAACATGCACAGGGCTCTGATCCAAACCGCATACTACAGAACTATGTAGTATGTATTACGGAACCACAGTTGTCTTTTTGGCGTACTATTTTGACACACTATTTAGTATAGTATGCGGTTATGGGCAGCCGCTGCTTCCCTTTCACCACACCTCGTTCACGATAATAATAATAACAATAATAGTAATAATATTATTATTATAGCTGCGTGTCGTGCCGGTGACAGTTTCATTTTAGGTTGTAACTTCATAATCAGGTTGTGAATTCCTCTGACCGTGTGAGACTGGAGATTCTGACTCGCTTCGATTACCGCCGTCAGCGACACCGTATCGTCCAGCAGGAGCTTCCCGGCCGCCGGTTTCTCCATTAAAGCCATTCCGCTCTGCGCCTGGCCTTAACACAGAGCAATCACTGAAACCCCACAGCTAGGAGACGTCTTTCCGATAAAAACACGCTTCATCTGTCATTGTGGCACAGGCGAAGAGGTGGACATGTATTTTACTGCAAAGATCCGCCCCATAGCGGTAAGAGCAAGCAAACACACACACACACACACACACACACACGCTTGTGAGGACCTTCTACTGACATGATTATAAATGCAGAAAATTAATGCTACACCTTAATCTAACCTTTACTTTTGGTTCTTTTATTATTATTATTATTATTATTATTATTATTATAAATAAAAGCTGCTGTTTTTGTAGCAAAAAGCTATTTTCCCACAAGGTCAAAACTGTCAGATATTTCTATCCTTTGGTCCCCACCACACACACACACACACGTTTGTGTTACTGTCCTTGTGAGGACCTTCTACTGATAATTATAAATATTATAAATGCAAAAAATTAATGCTACACCTTAATGTAACTGTTACTTTTGGTTCTTTCTTTCTTTCTTTATTAAATAAAAGCTGCTGTTTTTGTAACTAAAAAGCTGTTTTCCTCGTGGAGACCAACTAAATCCCCACAAGGTCAAAACTGTCAGATATTCCTATCGTTGTGGGGGACATTTGGTCCCCACCACACACACACACACACACACACACACACACTATGTGATGGTTCTTCCTATGAAACAGAAACAAAGGGTTCAAAAAGGGTGTGAGTCTCCCTCTTTCAGATAAAAGGAAACACTTCTATTCACTAAAGATCTGAAACAATTTGATTCCCAATCCTATATGATTTATTCACAGCTGTACTGCCCCCACATACTTTGGTTCAGTTAAGTTTAACATATAATGATGTGTCCTAGGTTTGATTTTTGTTTGTAAGGAACAATAATTTTCAAAGTATTTCTTTACTTTGTGTGTGTTTTATCTGAGATTTGGTACTCCATTAATCTCCCCAAATCTCCTCTCACTCAAAAAAAAAAGAAGAATCTCTTTCTTTCACTCACACACACACACACACACACACACATCAACTGGGGAGTATACATAAATTTTCGACTGCAATATTGGGTTTTAACCATGTTCCTTTTCTATTCGAATCTAGGCTTGTAAATCGAAGTAGCCATATTATAGACTGCTGGCCCGACTTTCCTGTTGGAATCCATTCAATCTGCTTTATAAGCTCTACCAAATACAGAAACACAGCTTGTATAGTTTAGGACTATAACAGAAATATGTATTCTAATACAACACAGGGTATACACTGTGCACACATATACGGACAGGTGACAAACAGGGAAAAAAAGCTTCTTAGTAAGGTGATGGACCGCTATGAGCCACCAGAACAGCTTCAATGTACTTTGGCACCTCTGGAACTTTACTGGGGAAATGAACAGCGTTCTTTGAAAAGATAGTTTTTGAGTTACGGTTACAAATCTCCCATAGGTGTTCAGTTGGCTTAAATCTGGTGACTGTTAAGGCCACAGCATATGATTTACATCATTTTTGTCCTCATCAAAGCATTCAGTGAGCCCGAGTGCCCTGTGGATGGAGGCGGAGTCATCCTGGAAGAGACCACGCCCAGCAGGATATAAACATTTCTAAACAACTGTAAAGCTTTGCTTCCATTTTATACATCCTGTTTTTTTTTTCATTGTGTAATGTGGTCATTTTTCCAACCCTTACATTTTGCACTGAAGTGGCCAAAAGTTTGTAGACACTTGACCATCACACCCATACGTGGGTTATACCCAGACTGTTGCCACAAAGAAGCACATAATTGTATAGGATGTCTTTGTATGCTTTGCACAATTTCCCTTCACTAGAACTAAGGAGCCCAAACCTGTTCCAGCATGACAGTGCCCCTTTGCACTGGGCACAACGTGAGCTCCATGAAGACATGGTTTGCCAAGGTTTATGTGGAGGAGCTCGAGTGGCCCGATCCCTGAATCCCTCAATCTCACTGAACACCTTTGGGATGAACTGGAACGCTGACTGCCTGACTGCTAGCATCAGTGCCTGGCCTCACGATTGCTCTTATGGCTGAATGAGCAGAAATCCCCACAGCCACGCTCCAAAATCTAGTGGCAAACCTTCCCAGAAGAGTGCAGGTTATTTTAACAGCAAAGAAGAACAAAATCTGGAATGGGATTTTCAACAAGTACATATGAGCATTATGTCCACAAACTTCTGGTCATATCATGTTCATTGTCTTTATTCCCTTTAACACACAATAATATATTGAAGATGAATACATGAATGAATGAATAATATATACCTTTACAATAATATATAAGTCCACTTTTTAGTTTTTTAGTTTAGTTTTTAGTTTTAGTTTAGAGCATGTTTTTCATGCTCTTACTTTATGAATAAATTATTAGGCACTGCAGTATACTGGTAGTTTTAACTTCTCTTTTTGATACATGCAGCTGTGCACAGACTTACTCACCTGGAAATCCTGCCTGTGCAAGCAGCCAGGTAAACAACCTCAACTGATTCAGGGTGCACAGGGAAAATTTGACTAAACCCCACGGCATTTCAAACATAATGATCAAGATCATCAGCCAGTGTTCCTGTGTAATAGTTTGTTGTATAACTATATGTCTTATATAGTATATGTCTTATAAATGTATAACTTATGTACAACGGTGCAGGTATGGACATCAGACTTTGTGTGTGGCTGAAATGTAAAGGCGATTCAGATGATAATATACATATGGAATTATGTACGCCAGCACAATGTCAGTTGTGCCTACGTCAGTGGATGTTTATGGATGTCCACTTCCCAGTTGGTCTGCGACATTTCCAGTCTTTTTGAATCTGTTAATAAGTTTGGCAAGAGTGTTGTGTGTGATCTGCTTCCTACGTTTCCTGTTAAAGTCCATCGCAACCTTGCGACAGCTTCCTGATCCAGCCATGAGAATGATTTCAACACGTTCTTCTTTTGTCGAAGGCATTCTTAAAGGCTATCTGAAAAAAATATATAATATATACTAAGAATGAAAAATTTTGGAAGACATGTTGCTAAAAAGAGTTAATTTCCCCTATGTATGGAGACTTTTGGGACACCCTGTAGTTTTCTAAGGAATAAAACACGATGGGGTGTGCTGTTATAGGACCATGACACAAGTACCTGTTATCACTTGTGTTACAGCAGCTATAAACAATTGTTCTCACACCAGTCTCTTGACATTAATAAGTCTCTTGACATTAATAAAACTTGACTTGTCCTGTTACTGCTAAATTGAAACACTATGTTATGAGTAACCACCTTAACATTAATGTCAAGCAAGTTTATTTGACATATCAATAACATTATTATTGTATTGAACTATTGAGGTAAACCTTCAAGTCATTAACTTGATATCCCAAGGGCTGTGGCAATCGACCTGATCGCATTCCACCTTGCGTTGCGGTTGGTATACATAGCTACACCCACAACATAAAACTCTGGCCTCTCGTCCCAGAGATCCACAAACTCCTCTTTTTTCTGATTCGTCCAGAAAGCTGCCATTTTACCCACAACAATGATTTAGACTGCCTAGCACCTAGCGTACAGGCTTTCGTTTCTACAGAGTTTTCAGAGACACTTGCCTCATTGTCATGGCAACGGTTCATGCCCAGATCACATTACGTCAGACCAACCCCAACAGACACCGACAGGGTTAACACACTGATCTGACAAAATCCAACAAACGTGTCTGTTGGTGTTGGTTGGCGTCTGTCGGTGTAGTGTGAACTAGGCTTTACAAACACACTGACACACAAGGCTCTTTCCATAAATGTTATATAAACGTCTTCTTACAGAAAACTTCACCACATCAACATTTATAATTTTTTTTCTTTGTTAAATAACAACCAATTTTTTTAAATTTGTCTATCATTAGTGTTAGATTATATGGGGTAGTCTCTGTGTAAATGACAATAGAACAAATGTGATGCTTGCAATTGTTAGCTATAAGCTTCTTTACTTGTTAGTTACATTAGCTTTATAACTGCAATACAAAAGTAAAGCAAACATCAGGCACCCAACATGCCTAGGCCAATGAACAACACTGAAAATTGAGGAAATCGCGTGCATTTTATTTCTGGCTGAACTCTTCCTTTAAGACAGAACCGTTCATGCAGTTTGTACTATATTAAAAAAAGGATGAGTAACAACATAAGCTTTCAAAGTACAAGCAGAATCTTATGCAAAGAAATGAAAGACATTTATCTAAGTTTCATAATAACTAAGCCCCGTGCATGTCCTCTGGTAGCATGACCATCACCTCCCCCTCCATCACCACTTTGTCTCTGACAGAACAGGAAACGGAAATGAAAGCAAATGACATTTTGATCTTCTTCACCTCTGCCTCAGCCACCACCTCCTCCCCGACAAACAAAGGTGCCGGGAAGCGAATTTCCTGGTAGAGAAACACACAGCCTCTGCCGGGCATTTTGGTCCCCAAAACTGCTGAGATGAGGCCATTAATCAGCACGCCGTGAACAATGGGGGCTTCAAAAGAGGTCTTTTTGGCAAACTCAGGGTCAAGGTGGAGCGGGTTCGTGTCTCCTGTTAGCTCAGCAAAAAGTGCAACATCTCTGGCACTGAAAACTCTTGTCAGTGAGGCTCGGGATCCAACATGGAGCATTCTGACTCCATTTGACTCTGGGATGAGGTGCTTCGACGTCCCAAATACTGCTGCACTCAGAACATGGCGCACACCTTTCCCAAACAAGGTTCTTCTGAGAATGAAGGCCATTTCACATCTAAACTAGTACAGCTCCATCTCGCGACTGTTTCCAGATAAAGCTAACAAGAATGGCGAGACCTAGAAGGACAGAAAATAAAGGGCTGTAACATTCATTAACATGATCCAATATTGTTAGTTTACTGTAAAATTGTCAGCATGATTCCTTCTGCTATGAAAGATGCATGGCCTCTGTGCCACTCCATCTTTTTGAAGGGGGCGTGGCCTCTGTTGTTCCCAGATGAAGCAAAGGAGGAATGGGCTCTGTGCCTGTCAGTCCCAGTAAACAATGAATAGCCTATGACTTCTTAAAATGTACACCCGCCCCCAGTTCAAATAATTTTTCTCTTCTCTTTTTTCTGCCGTTTGAGTGTTTGGCTACTTTCACACTAGGTCCTGGCATGAGCACCTGGCTCATGTGACACAGACACTGTGACCATAACAATGCTGTTACTGCTTCTGCTTTCCAGCTGGGTAGGTATGCAAATGAGCTTATTATTATCAGTTATGCTCAAATATAACACATACCAGATATGCCAAAAACACCAGCACCAACACTGTTTAAAAGTGGCTGTATTTTGTCTGCCTTGTTGCTGCTTTCCATAGGATGTAAAACACGCAGTTTGACAGTTGAGAAAAACAATGCGTAGTATGAAAGCTGCAATAGCTGGGTTTATACTTGCTTTTAACAATATTTAATGTGGGGGTCCATGAAGGTTTATTCACAGTTAAGAGGGTGTCTGGCTCCAATGATTCCAAAATCTTTGAGGACCCCTATTCTAGAGAGTTTATATTAGAATATATATTACTATTGGTGTTTGAGTTTTAAAAACTTCAAGCCTTCAAACCTACTAAAAAAATGGGTTTTGCATATTAATATACTCGATCTTCTAGAGTAGTAAATACTTTTAAATGTAAGGGCATTGTTTTAGAATTGAAACAATTCATGACATCAATCACAACGACAGGGGAAAGTTTTAAAGAGAAGTAAATAGAGCCCATCTGTGTGTTTTATCTCCGTACTTCTGCACAGAGACAAACCTGGCATTTTAAAGGGCAACATAGAAACCTGATGAATAGGGATGTTTTACCTCTGATGTGCCATCTAGTGGATGTCTTTGGACATGTACAGTCGTGGCCAAAAGTTTTGAGAATGACACAAATATTAGTTTTCACAAAGTTTGCTGCTAAACTACTTTTAGATCTTTGTTTCAGTTGTTTCTGTGATGTACTGAAATATAATTACAAGCACTTCATACGTTTCAAAGGCTTTTATAGACAATTACATGATATTTATGCAAAGAGTCAGTATTTGCAGTGTTGGCCCTTCTTTTTCAGGACCTCTGCAATTCGACTGGGCATGCTCTCAATCAACTTCTGGGCCAAATCCTGACTGATAGCAACCCATTCTTTCATAATCACTTCTTGGAGTTTGTCAGAATTAGTGGGTTTTTGTTTGTCCACCCGCCTCTTGAGGATTGACCACAAGT
>CM040994.1:13523467-13549857 GCA_022985145.1 Pangasius djambal
ACAGCAATGAAATGCAGTGGAAAGTTTTTTTCAGGATTAAGTTAATTTTCATGGCAAAGAAGGACTATGCAATTCATCTGATCACTCTTCATAACATTCTGGAGTATATGCAAATTGCTATTATAAAAACTTAAGCAGCAACTTTTCCAATTTCCAATATTTGTGTCATTCTCAAAACTTTTGGCCACGACTGTACATAAGATATATGCTTGCTACATCCACATGTGCAGTCACACGTCCAGGATAAACTGAGCCTTAGTGTGCACTCAAGAGGGAAGTACATCCACTCATGTGCAGGGAAAATCTGTGCACATGTCTTTTTGCATGAGAGCAAAAAAGGGTTTATTAAAGCAGAAGGAATCATGCTCACAAAGGAAATTACTGTAAAATAACACCATATGACATAATAATATGACAGAAAAAAGTAGCAGGATGTAAACATCTATCATAGGTCACCATGCAAATAAAAATTTGTGTTGAGTCATCCCTTTCCCAGAAAGACTCGTTACTGCCATCTGCTGGTATATCAGTGTTTTATGCGCTCTGGAAGTGTGGCATCGCTGATGATTCTATACACAGCAATGTGAGTTGACTAGGCTGTCATACAAGAGAATTACACTCACAGGTCACTTTATTACTAGCATACTAAAACTGGGTGGGACCATTCTTTGCTCTCAGAACAGCCTCAGATTTTCATGACATGAATTCTTCTAGGTGTTGGAAACATTGCTTTTGCGAGTCTCACCCATGTTGACATAACTGCATCACAAACTTGCTACAGGTTTGTCAGCTGCACATTCATGCTACGAATCTCCTGTTCTACCACATCCCAGAGTGCTCTGTTAGATTCAGATCTGGTGACTGGGGAGGCCACGGAAGTACACTGAACTCACTGTCATGTTCATGGAACCAGTTTGAGAATTTTTTGCTTTGTGACATGACGCATTATCATACTGGAAGTAGCCATTTTAAGATGGGTAAATTGTGGCCATAAAAGTATGCATGTGTTCAGAAACAATATTCAGATAGGCTGTTGCATTCAAATGATGCTTGATTTGTATTAAGCGACCCAATGTGTACCAAGAAAACCAGAAATGTGATCTTCTGCTGTTGCAGCCCACTGACTCAAGGTTCAATGCATTCTGAGGTGCTTTTCTGCTCACCACAGTTGTAAAGTGTGGTTATTTGAGTTACTGCAGCCTTCCTGTCAGCTCAAACCAGTTGGGTCATTCTCCACTAACCTCTCTCATCAACAAGGCTTTTATGTCTTCCACACACTGGATGTTTTTTGTACCATTCTGTTTAAACTCTATAGAATGTTGTGCATGAAAATCTCAGGAGCAAGATCAGCAGATTCTGAAATACTTCAAACAAGCCCATCTGACCCCAGCAACCATGCCAAAGTCACTAAGGTCACATTTTCCCCATTGTGATGTGTGAACATTAACTAAAGCTCTCGACCTGCATGCTTTTAAGCACTGTGTGGCTGACAAATAATTTGCTGACTGGATAATTGCATGAATGAGCAAATGTACAGGTGTTCCTAATAAAGTTGGCAGTGAATGTATATAAATAGTGTAAACATGTTCCCAAAAATGTGAAAATAGAGAGTTTAAGTACTATAATGAGAAATTTCATGTGTGCGCAAGTATTTGTGTAAGTTTAATGTAAACGCTTTAAACGTTACTGTGCATGTATTGTCTAGCATTACTCTGTATATTTGCTTTTTTAAACGTATTCTATTTATGTATATTCATATTCTATACATTACAATCCTCTATAGGCTGCTATACTTTTTTTTATCATATAGTCTGATTTTACTAGATTTTATTATATTCTGTTTTTATTATGTATGTGTATATCTAGTTAATTGTTGTTTGTTCATTGTTGCACTGTGGGATGCAGAACTAAGGAAAAACATTACACTACATTACATCCCATGTATTTCATATGTATGTGACAAATAAAGAACCTTGAACCTATGAGTGCTATAAATGCTTATACTAGAACCATATTTATATCTGTGTGAAATTCTTTTAAACCACTACAACAGTTGGCAAAAAATATCTACAGCTTATATAATTAGCCAAAGTCAGATATCTCCAATATCTAGTGACAAACCTACCTGTGTGACTCTAAAAGCACATGGTTCATTTTCGAATGCTCCAATCAGTGTTAGTGCACTCCACAATTTCACCAGACCCCTGGCAGAATATAAAGCAATTAGTTCAGTAAAAAAAATAAAATAAAATAAAAAATTAAATCATACAGTATATATTAGGTATGTGCGGATAAAAAGTCATCACTTCCCCTACATTCCTTGTGGTAAGAGATTGCCTCGCAAGGCAGAATCGTTTGTGCTCTTGAATTAAACTGAAATAAATCAGTGACATAAGGACAGACATCTGACTAGGTTCCTTATTTCAGACAAATCTGGATGACACCATTAAAGAAATATGATTCTGTTCACCAGACAAGTAACATGAAATCATCAAACTATCAAGCAGATGATTCTTTAAATTACAATTTTGTGATAATGATGTACACTTTTAGCCAAGGTTACACTAATTGTGGAAATTTAAAGGAATATTTAAGAAAAAATTCTGCCTTATACCAAATATAGTTGAAGTTAATGAAAAATGAACTGAACTGGACTGTATAGTATATTTTGTATTTTGTACATTATATTATTATTGTACTTATTGTATTCTGTTTTTAATTTTACTTGAATGCCAACATAGGCTACAGTTTAGCATCTTAGCAAGTGTAACATTACAGATACAGATTATTTTTTAGTATTTTACAAAGAAGAGAGAGAGTATGCCATCCCTCCCAATCTGAGAGAATGCGGCTCTCTTGGCTCCTGGTCACAGATGGCTGTGGCATCGTCAGCATTTCAACTCATGATCTCCAGACGATCTGCGAACGCTTTTCTGTTGTGCTAATTGGAAACCCCTATTTTACATTTTATAGCTTTACCTTTTACTCTGAAGGTTACAGAAAACAAAGTGTAGCGTACCTATTATACACACGCAGTATGGCTGATAATGTGCTCTGATCAAATGTCAGCAAATCAAATGGAAAAGCAGCTCCAACCTACAACAAAACACAGCATCAGTGTGATAAATACTCCCATTCAATGCAAATAACAGTGATATGAAAGCATTTGAAAATACAAACTTATGTATATAAAGTGCATACATTTTAAAAGTGAAGTTTGAGGAGTTGAGAGTCCTTACCTCTCCGTATAGGTCTTTGACTCCAGAGATTATCAACTGCTTAAACTGTTCTGGACTCAGGGTTTTGCTGCGGTTTTCACAAACTCTGAGCAAGAATGAAAAACAGCATGCGACAAGATCAGGCTTCAGACTACAGAAACTTTCTGAAGTGAATTGAAATGAAAAAATCAGGTGCATTCCATTATTAGTTACAAAATTATTTTAAAAAATTACTAGGATTTTGTCACTGTAAAGAAAAATCAATTCAATCAGATCTTACTGGGGAAAAAAACTTTTAATGTGTTTCAGGGTGGACTATTTCTTTAACATCAGTGTTTTATTGTCTAATTTGACATCTCAGAGTAATTTTCATTTATTTACACACACACTCATATTTTCTTGTCACTATATAGCCTGATTTTACATTTCTTAGCCATGATCAAAGTCTGTCACCATCTAGTTAGAAAAATATCCCAAATGGCTTTTATTCACTTTGTATGTTCCCTACATAGTTATAATGATGGGGCTATACATGCGTAGTGTAGAACCTTTTCATTCTGGCCACAGCAGGCTACAAAACACCACGCATTAAGTCCAAGAGAGACAGTTACTTTCCACTTACAGGTAGATTTTCATGTAGTGGTACTCTGAGAAGTTTTTGTAAACAACTCGTTCATAAGATGCAGGTTTCTCCTCCATAACGCCTGAGCATCACACTGCTGGAGATGAAAAGCTATTTAGAATCAGAAATTTTTTTACACTCACATAAACAACATGTATGAAGAGACAGAATTATACAATTGTACAGACTGAGCATGGAAGAGAGTAAAACAAAACCAAAAACAGAACAATACTTTAATCATAATCGTATACAATTAGCTTCTTAAAGATATTATACAGGGTGTCCCAAAATCTCCATACATTGGGGAAATTAACACTTTTTAGCAAAATGTCTTCCAAAATTTTTCATACTTTATATATATATATATATATGCTAACAGTATATTCAGATAGCCTTTAAGAATGCCTTTGACAAAAGAACGTATTGAAATCATTCTCATGGCTGTTGCAAGGTTGAGATGGACTTTAATAGGAAACATGGCAAACACATCACACACAACACTGTTTCTTATTAACAACTTATTAACAAATTCAAAAAGACTGGAAGTGTTGCGAACCAACCGAGAAGTGGACGTCCTTGAACATCCACTGATGAAGGTACAACTGACATGATGCTGGCATATAGTGCGCTATGTATGGAAACTTTTGGGGCACCCTGTAGAATAAGCTCAATATATATATATATATATATATATATATAAAAAGAAATAAGTAGAATAACAGAATATTGTTAGATTCATGTTTTTCATGCTTTAGTTTTGGGGGATTTCAAGACATATTTCTTGGTGGATTTAGAGTTGAAAATGACAAACTGTTTCACCCAGTTGGTCAGACTTTGGTAAAAAAAAAAAAATCAGTGAGTTCATCACTGTCACAATGCATCGTTGTTTCCTTTAGCTGAACAACAATGATGTTCAGTTGACAGAGTAAAGTGGACCGTCATTTAAAGGTTCAACCTGTGTGCATTATCGAAGTCCTTCTAGTAAAATCTCTCTACTAGGCCGCCATCTTGGCAATGTGCACAAGCAGTTATTTTCAGTCACATAAAACCAGGTTCCTATCTACATGAATGAGAAGAGACCCATATACAAAAAACAGACCAACCGGATGACATCTCAAATGGTTGTTAAAATCGACAAAAGTGGCATAAATAATGTCCTGTCTGCGGCTCTAATAACAATTTTTTTTTTAGGTTGCTCTGGCTACTGCATATTTCTCATAACTTATAGGGCCCTTCGCACCGCTTTAGTTCCAGAACTAAATGTACAGTACTAAAGTACTGGGCGATTTTGCGCGAACTGTTTCCCAGCACCATTTAAAGGGTTGCATTCGCGCCGATAGTGGGCACTAGGAAGTGACGTAAGCTGGCCGACAGCGACGTCATTTGTGCGCGGCGTTCAACAACGGAAACAAAGAAGAACAACGCAAACATCCGGAGGATGGAGGACGCTGTGATCGGAGTTGTGTTGGACTTCAGCGTCCGTCCATCTATCGCTGTTCTCCATACTGGTGAAATAAGTTGACACTACAGTATGTTTACACGGCGTTTTAAATCATGGCGGGTGAAGGCGTTTTCGTACGCGTTTGGCCAATCAACGTCTACTTACGTCACGGATAGTACCAGTTGTGCTGGTTAGACCCTGCTCCGGAGTAGGAGCTCATTTGGTTCTCGAAAAAGGCAGTCCGGTACTAAAATCGCACCAAGTTCCGGAGTTCCAAAAAGTGGGTAGTTCGACAATTAGTTCAGGTACTATGGAAAGGTTCCCGCGGTGCGAAAGGCCCCAATGAAGCAAAGCACCAAATACAGTGTCTGTGCATGGGTCCGTATTACCTTATGATACCCTATTTACTCTAAGTTACTCATGTCTTGAAGTTTGTCTCTTGTGGGTGTGTAGCAACTACTACTTGTCACTTGTGAGTGTGCGCTGTCTAGTGTTTTTTTTTCTGACAATAAATGGTAATATCTATGTATAGCTTCTAAAACTAAATAGTTAAATACAAATTAAATAAATTAAGTATTAAATATTAAGGGAGGGACGTATAATATAGCCACCACGTTGAACATCAACACCCAACAGATTTACAGTCCCCTCCAAAAGTATTACAGAGGGAAGACAGGTTTTGCTATAGACCTTTGGGTTTGATATCAAAAGATGAATGTGAGGCGATATAACTTCAGCTTTCACTTCCCGATATTTAAATCTAAATGTGTTAACCAACTCTGAACATGGCACTTTGTCTGAACCGACCCATTTTCCAAGTGATCAAAAATATTGGAATTCACAAAGAAATACAGAGATGAGCCACAAAAGCTCTGGAAACAAGATTAACCTCTATCAAAGTGATGGAAAAACCAAAGAGTGGAAGAAGAAAAGATCTATTCATGATCCAAAAACATACAAGTTCATCAGTAAAACATGGTGGAGGCAGTGTCATGGCTTGGGCTTGCATGGCTGCTTCTGGAATGGGCTCAATAATTTTTACTGATGTAACTCATGATGGTAGCAGCAGAATGAATTCAGAAGTCTACAGACACATTTTGTCTGCCGATTTACAGAGAAATGCATCCAATCTAATTGGTAGGACCCACATCATACAGCAAGACCATGACCCCAAACACACTGCCAACACAACAATAACACAGTATTTTAAAGTAACACTAACAAAATTCGATTCAGATGGACTTGTAAACCGGTTCGAATGATTCATTAAAAAGAATCGGTTCATATGAACAATTCATTCACCAGTCAGACGTAACTAAACGTAGTTCTCGCAAATGGACTACACGAATCTACAAGTATTTAGTAGAAATAGATTTTGAAATGAGTCGAAACAATTGCTGTGTTCAAATTCATCGATAATAAGCCATTCAGGCTAATCTAGGACCAACTCGGCTCATGAAATGAATCAGATTCTGATCATCTAAACATAGCAGCGGAGATGGCCAAGGTACCGTAGCAGTGTTAGCAATTTAGTAAACAAATAAAGGTCATGCTCAGAAATCCATATCACATAGACATATGAACTTGATCAGATAGTCAGATAGTATTATGTTGCACTACTACTATCTACTACAACGTCAAGAGGTTTAACTCTCAGGATGTTAACTAGCTAGTTCACCCATCTAGCAAAACTACACCAAAGTCCTTGTCTACTGGCACAGACTTCATACTGTATGATTACGATATGCCCTCGTGCAGCCACGGATATTAAGATTTAAAGACAAGAAATCTGGAAAATTACAGAATCATTTCTGAAAGCTACCTTGAAAGTGTCCCTCTTCAGCACGCGCACCGCCACGCGCACATTTTGCCATAGAGTTGTAGAGGGGTGCACTCACGAGCTTCGTGGATGCGCTCAGAAAACGCAGTCGAGTGTGGCCTCAATTGTATATAATAAATAATTGTTCATAATTATTGTCCATAATTATTTCATATAATTATTAATAAGAAAACTATTTATATTTAATTTAAAAAAAAAATAAATAGGCGATACATGGGACAAATGCCGAATAATAACGAATAAATAATATGTCCCAGAATTTTGAAGATTAAAAATACATGCTATTGCGCATATTTGTTTCCGGTATACCATTAAAATGTGTATAACATAAATCTGTATTCAGTTAATCACTTTAAGGGTTAATTCACGGTCGTAAGGGTTAAGTGGTTACAGTAAGAGTTAATTCAGCAGTGGGTGGTTTGTGTCCTCGGCGTCTCGTCAGAAGCTCATCTACTTCCTCAAATGTTACTTTCTTTCACTTTTCGTTTTGGTGTGGCTCGAACTCCAGAAAGAAAGCTAACTTCAACATTATTTGCATGAAGGTAAGTTAAAATTCCCTCTGTCTGCCCCTGTTAGTTGACTGGAAGTTGGACGTGCTGCTTGTTGTTAATGGAGCTGGATGCGTTCTCACTGTTGTTTAGTTGTTTACAGTTTAATCTCCTCCCTACTGAAAAAAACAAAACCAAAAAAAAAAAAAAAACATTCCAGTAGAAACCCTCATAGAATTTGTAATGGTTTTAATGGTTATAATGAGAATTGTATTGATTTTAATGGAAACTGTAATGGTCCCCATGGGTCTCTACTGGTAATTTGTTGCCTTCTGCTGGTGGCATGTTATGTCTAGTGGATACCATTATGTACCTACAATGGTAATGGTAATGGTTTTAATGCTTAATTGATGGTGAGTGGCATGGTGGTTTAGTGGTTAGTATGTTTGAAGGGTTGAAGGTTTGATTCCTGCCTCCGCCCTGTGTGCGTGGAGCTTGTATGTTCTACCTGTGCCTCAGGGGGTTTCCTCCAGGTACTCTGGTTTCCTCACTCAGTCCAAGAACAGGTGTTGTAGGCTGATTGGCATCTCTACATTATTCGTAGTGTGTGTGAGATTGTGCCCTGCGATGGGTTGGCACCCCATCCAGGATGTCCCCCACTTTGTGCCCCGAGTCTCCTGAGATAGGCCCTCCGCAACCCTGTGTAGGATAAGTGGTATGGATGGTTAGCTGATGATTTGTAATGGTATTTGTAGTGGAAACCATTAGAATTTCTGTATGGTTTCTATTTTTTATTTATTTATTTATTTTTTTTAAAAGCAGGGTTGACTGTAGTTTTCATATACTCTAGCCTATACTCATTATATTCATTATTCTGTATAAACGTTTACATTATTATTATTATTATTTGCATGAGCTCACAGTACTGAAAGGGTTCAGTCATGTTATGCTGGACTTTAAATAGCCTATCTTACATATTTAAAATATGTTTAAATAAGCAAAATACTACAATTAATTATTTATTGTTTTTCATATAGACTAAAGCATGGCTGGGCCCTACACCACCAGCAACTTGAGGAAAGGTAACTTTAACATTACTTATATTTAATTTACTAATACAGTATATCTATTTGAAAGCATATAAGATTTCAAATACTACTACTACTTATAATAATAATCATCATCATCATCATCTTATTTTTAAATTATTATATAGCAACCGCATATCTAATATATAATAATTGGTACTTACATGTAAGAATATTATGAAAACAACAATAATAAACAATATATGATAATAATTACAGTAACAATGTTTTATAATTTCTGTTATAAAATACATTTATACTGAATGTATACAATGAGGTCCAAAATTCTGAGATCACATTGAAAATCTAGGATTTTTTTTTTCATTTAAAATTGGAAATAAACAGAAAGTTTTAGAATTTAGAAATATTTATAAAAAAGAAAGTAAATGTTCAATGTCTTGCTTACATTTATGATATTGACCATGTTAAGTGCTTTGCACAAAAGGTCAAGTTTTCCTTAAGTCTTGTCCATTCCGTTAAAGCAGATGCTCAGATGATACAGCAATGGATTTGATATAACATGACTCATTAGGTTTACAAAATAGTGGAGTCTGTGTCACCTCATATGCACTGTCATTATAGCAAAAGGGGGAAATACTAAGAAATTCTGAAATTCATGTAAATATTTCTATCTCAAGTTACTGTTGATAATATAGTTAAATATTATTGACAACAGCTTGAGTGAAAAGGAGAATCTCTGAAATATTTACATGAATTTCAGAGTTTCTTAGTGTTTGGTAAGTGTACACTCGAGCTGGCATGGACTCCACAAGTTTGTGCAAAACCTTATGATCTGTTTTAGATCAAATCAATCAGAGTGTCATCTGAACACATGCTTCAATAGAAGAGATTAGGCACGAGGAAAATCTGACCTTTTATACAAAGCAGTTAACATGCTCAATATCACACATTTGATTACATTTAAATAGGGACCTAAAATAGTGCAGAATCTTATTATATTGAACATTTACTTTCTTTATTTTAAATATTTCAATTCTAATTCTCTATTTCCAATAAAATAAAAAAATCCCAGATTTTCAATGTGGTCTCAGACATTTGGACCCCACTGTGAACCCCCCAACAACCCCCCCCCCCTTTTTTTTACATAATATTAATCATAATTACAAACAAAGAAAAGTAATAAAGTGCTGTTACTTTTATTGCTGGTCTGTCAATCTTCATGCCTTAAACATGTTTGTGTAAATAAAACCTCAGCATCTGATTAGTCTGATATTTGTGATGTGTGAATCCCAGCGGAGGAAACAGCCCAGTCGCTCAGTGAGGCCATCAATACAGGGGACAAAGCCGAAGCCATCCGATGTGTAGGGCAGCTCCTTACGCTGAACGTGCCTGTGTGTATGCGACTTACTCCAGAGATCTATTCCCAAGAGTGCATCAGGTATATTCACAACATCCTTCTGACTTTCCCTTCATCTCGACTGGAGATTCTGAGAGCTGAACACTGTGCTCCACTGATCCACTGCAGGTTGAGAGTTGGTGTTGAGGATGTGCTGTCTGATGCCTACATCACAATGCTGGTAACTCCTGGCATGACGATCTCAGATCTGAAACAGAAGGTACAAACTACTCTCAGTATTGCGCTGTGATTCATGTAGGGTGTATCTTAATAAAGTGTAGTCCAATGACACAGTCAATTAACTCTGAGTATTTAGTTAAAGATAGGTAGAGGGATTTGCTTTGGTGCTACTGATCAGCATGGATTCAAATGCATAGGGATGGTGTGAGGTGGGGGTCATTACTGCGTTACTATAATATTGTGTGTTCTGTCAGTGTTTTAGGCCATGGCTGGGTTTTAAGAGAACAGGGGTGCATTTTGCTGCTGCTGTTACATCATTGGTTGGTAGTGTAAAGTTAATGGCATGTAAATTGCTAGAAAAATCTTCCTCAAGCCTTCTACCATGTAAAGCCTCATCTAAAGTAACTAAGGGGAACAAGGGAATGAATTTTGCCAGTTCTTTGAAGGAGCCATTGAAATATTGTTGAATACTGCCAATGTCAGTATTTCAGCTCTAGTTCAGCTATTTCAGTAAACACTGAAAAACAGATTGAGGCTAAAATAATTACATGACCCCTAAATTTAATGTTTTCTGACAGAGAGTTGAAAAGCAGCTATAAATATCCCTGACACGGACTTTACTGGCAGAGCCAAATAATAATGGATTGCAGTGTAAAGGTTGTTTTGCCATTGCCACTTCCATTTCTGTCAGTAAAACAGCTGAATTATGTTTCCTCTTTGGGAAATCCAGATGTTGTGCAACAAGAGTAATCTGCATGTCTCACGCTCTCTCACACTTCCTGGTATTTTTGTTTTATTCAGCTTTATTCATTGTCTGACATAATGCACATGTGAGATATTTACAATATCTAGCTTTAATTGAGCTTTTATTCAGGTGTG
Source organism: Pangasius djambal (assembly GCA_022985145.1). Classification (NCBI taxonomy): domain Eukaryota; kingdom Metazoa; phylum Chordata; class Actinopteri; order Siluriformes; family Pangasiidae; genus Pangasius; species Pangasius djambal. The sequence continues at coordinate 13,534,581 of CM040994.1, forward strand.
AATGGAGCATAGCTGTGTGTTTTAGACTTTAATACACATTTAGGTTGACTAGAGGTTTGAAATAATGTCATTAATAACAGTAATTATTAGTTATTGCTGTATAGTTATTGCTGTAGAGATCGTTTGACAATGTTCAGTAGTCTGGAAAAATGGTCAGGAGGACAACTCTCTCTCCATATGGCACTCTCAGAATGGCAACTTGAGATTGTGGATTAGTTTTCCTTCGACTGAAGGTCTTTGAGAATGTATTTGACAGTGTAGATACTCTTATCTTCACAAAGGTTGCACCAGCACAAGGCTTCAGCAATGTTTTATTTTTTAACCAAAGATGTATGGTAGTATTATTTTTCTCTTGTACTATATATTAATGTGCGTGTTCTAACACATTAGCATTTCTATAGTAGCAGCTTACACAATGACTTGTATTGTGGACGCTCCACATAAATGATTTCTGCAGGGAGACTTTTATTAAGCCTTTTTGGAAGGAGTCTCCAGTGTCAGTGCTTTGTAAGAGTCAGTGATAAAGCTATAACTTGATTTCTGACACAGGAACGTATTCGAGCGTGAAAGGCTTTGTGGTTTCTCTGTAACATGACAAGCTGCTTTCTTTTTCTATTAACTTAAAGAGAGAGAAAAATAGAGAGGCAGATGAGAGAAAGACTGTGTATAGCTACTATAACATAAGTGGTTCTAACTAGTTTTGGGGGATGTTCTAAAACATTAAACATAATTATAATTGGATAAAAGTATGATGTATCATTATTCAATTCATAAAAAATATAATAATTGGCAAATTGCTGTGATATAAGGGGCATAAAACACATCTGGAGAGGCTGTTACTGGAAAACAGTGAATTTTGGGGTGGTAACAGTAACTCCTATTACTACTTCAGGATTGCAGTTGGTCTTGCTTTGGGAATTCCCATGATATGAAAATGAAAGTGACTACTGTAAGAATGTGTAAGTGGGTGTTGCTTTGTCACAAACCCCACATGTGTATAGAAAGAAATGTACAAATATGAGTAATTATAGAGCTAAAAGGTTTGTGAATTTCTCATAAAATTGGGTGTGATCTTCATTCAAGGCATCCTAAAAAGCAAGCAAAAATAATTACACACAAATATTTGTATTTTCATGTCTTTATTGAACACAAAGTTTTAACTTTATTTGGCAAAGGTTTGTGAATCTTTTTGTAATATCTCGTACCTCCTCTAGCAGCAATAATCAATACATCATTTTCGCATATTTGACATGTGGGACTATTATTTTAAAAAAATATTGCTACTGTGTGCACAATACTAACAAGATGTTTCACAACCCCTTTGAAACAGTGTTGTGGGGAAACATGAAACTTTTTTGGCAGAAAGTTTTGGCATGTCATGGCACAACAACAAAATCTCATTGCAACTGTGAAGCATGGTGGTGGGAGCATCATGGTTTGGGGCTTGAAATCACCAAGGGATTCATTCATTCAGTCAGATACTGTAATCGTTTTATCCTGGTCAGGTTCTCCCAGTCGTTAAATACAAAGGTTCATATCTATTATTATAACTTAGATGATTAATTAACAAATGTTTTATTGCAGCTGTGTCTGTTGTTTCAGTGTAATTCAAACTCCTGAACCGTCCATCCATTTAAACATTTGTGTTCTTATCCTTAACTGTGTGATGATGTCTTTTTTTCTCGTTTACTCACAGATTAGCCGAGACTATGGCTTCCACCCATCACTACAGTGCTGGATCATAGGGAAGCGTTTGGCAAAGGATGGAGACACTCTGTTCAGCCACAACGTGACCAGTGATGATGATCAGGCATTTCTCTTCCTCAAGTCTGCCCATTCTGCCAATCTCAGCCGGGAACAGCAGAAACAAGAGGAGCAGGACAGGAAGATAGGCGGTAAACTTTCTCCTCGCTGTTCCTTTAACCTGTTATCCAGCTAACAATTTTCTGAAGGGTATAGAACTTTTGGTTCTTAGAACTTTCAATCTGTTAGGTTTTCTGAAAAAATATATATATATGCTCCTACGACATTTCTGCAACATTTTTTTAGTTGTAGGAACTAACTTCCTACATAACTTTTAACATTAACAAGAACATTAATAAGTCAAGCCTTTTATGTTTTTAGAACAATCCAAGACATTATTTTTTGCAGTGCAGTGGTAAGACACCAAACATGTTTTGGCTGATCTACATTTGAGTTATCTGGGCAATTGTAAAAATGGTAAACTTTATTTTGGGCTGGAATTTACCTACCAAATAAATCCAGTTCAGTTGTGCATGTTATAATCTGGACTCAAAAACTGTAAAAGGTCATTCGAGCCTGATGAATTATATATTATACTGAAAGGACAGGAGTGTGAGAGCATACCATATATCATTAGTTAGGTGTAAAAATCAAGTTTTACAGAGTAATTAGTAAGTCATGTGGTTTGTAACACAGTTATTCAGGGTTCCAACATAAATGAGAACTCTAATAAAGCATGCAAATAGCTAAATAATAAAACAATGACATGTGACTGTTTAGTTTAGTGTGACATGTGGGACTGCAGCACAATACATTTATCGTTATTCATTGTTGTAACCTTTTTAATGATACCGTACGTGTATAGTGACTGAATGAATATGATAACCTCTGCAATTGACAAGTTGGGTCCCGATACCCATGAGTCTCAGTGAAGGGGGTGTGGCCTCTCTGCCTGCCAGTCCTAGTAAAGGAGGTATGGACTATGTTCTTGTCAGTCCCATTAATGAGGCTACAGCTCCTTACAATTGCATTTTGCAGTCTCTCCTTTACTAGAGACTGCAGTCTCCTTAAATCTGTACAGCAGTAAATCACATTGCTCTGAATCATGTTGCCACTGAATTAAATCATATTGCACTGGATTTTAGGGAATCATTGTCCCTTTACTAGGACAGACAGGCTTCTTAAAGCCTATTCTGGAACTGTGCACAGCACCAAATCATATTGCAATGAAGCTCTCTATTTTAGTGTATTAAATTACTAGCTGCAATAAATGTATTTTTAATGAATTTCATTGTTACACAGAGATACACACCTCTTGCTTTTACAGTGTTCATGTGACAGAAGTTCAAGTCTGTATGTCATAAAACTGACTATAAAATGTCATACAACCCTGCTGTTTGACATTGAACATTAGCGACATTTAATACTATACCCTTAGTTGCAAATGTACTGGCACTGGTCTTGAATCAGTGGTGAATGTACTGCATGTACATCTGAAGCTGTGAAAATTAATATATAGCAGTCTGAATGCCGCCTTATTGCTTTCATTTGCTGTCTTAGGTATAATTGAGAATATTGAGGTGCTCAGTAGAGGTCCGGCAGAGTTGGGAGCACGACACAAACAACTTCAAGTGTCTCCTGTACAAAAACCTTGCCCAAAGCCTCCTTCCAAACCAGTGGTGAGGTTTGAACCATCCTTTTTTTCCACATAATATAAAATAGTCATAATATAAAAAGTATTAAAAGCCTGTGGGATATTAATCTGTAGGACCAACCCACAGCCACAAAATTCTTGTTTGATTATATTATTACATATTTCTTAGCCCATTTATTTTGTTGTAGTATTGTATTGTTGAAATTTCATTTTATTGACACACTGTAGTGACATGCCTCTGTTGTGCTGTTCTACATATGCTCTCTGTGAATATTGTGACAGTTCAAATTCCTGATCATAACCATAAAAACAATAAAGATACAAATCTCTAGATAGCATATGAGGAGCCTGATCAATCTACATAGTGCCAAGTCCAGTAAAGGGAGGGACACAAGGAATAGATCCTGCTAGATACATAGTACAGTATAAATACCATAAATTAAAATGTATCACAGTAAATATTGCAACCTGAAAAATTAACAGAATGGAATAATTTTATAATAATTTTATTTTTAAAAAATGCAGAAATTCATTTTGAAGTGACACAAACGTCTGTCTGTGTGGAGTTTTGCTTTACATCATACATTATTTTATGCTTTTTGAGCATTCTTCCTGTTTGTCATGTTTTGCACATAATCCAAAGTACTTTGAACTGAAAGTACACTGCTGGGCAAAAAAAAAAAAAAAAAAAAGGCCAACATTAACAACAAATTTACAACAATTGACAACAAATTACTGGTCAGGAAATTAGCAAGAATTAAACAAATAGATAACGGGAGTTAGTTTGGGAAGCTTTTCCCTTTGATTTCTTTAAATGTTTAAGCCTTGTGGCCCTTGATGGGCTGCATCAGCTGTGGCAGATAACCAAATAATGACTAATCTTTAAGGGAAAAAAAAAACGTCCCAGAAGATATTTTTGGTTAATGATTATCATGATTTTACCTTTGCACACAAGAAGACTATATAGGTTTCTAGCTTTTCCCCAAACAGTTCATTGCAGCAAAAATAAACCAGCAAATGGAGGCGCAGGAGCTCTCAGGAATGCATTTGTTTAATTCTTGCTAATTTTCTGACCAATGATTTGTTTTTAAGACCATTAAAAGCTTCATATCTGCCATTTTGAGCTTGGCCCATTTTTTGCCCAGGAGTGTATAGATGAGCATACAAATGATTACTACTTCTTGTAGTTCTGTTTTATCATTATGATATCACCATTAATCACACAGGCGAAACATCTGTGTTGTGGTTCTAGATAGGATGGTGTTGTTTGCAGTGCACATATGTAAACAAACCCACACGGCCAGGGTGTGCAATGTGCAGTGCTGCGAGACCAGAAGACTATAAAGTACCAGATATATACCAACCAGATGAAGAGGAAGTACACAGACTTCGGCAAGAAGAGCTGGCCAGTCTACAGTACCAACAAGTAAGACTTTTATTCTTCTATTATTCTTATTATACTATTTGGCAAGTTGTGTGTTTCTGAGATGCTTTTCTGATAGGCACAGTTGTAAAGAGTGGTTATTTGAGTTACTGCCGACTTCTTGTCAGCCTGAACCATTCTGGCCACTCTCCGCTGACCTTTCTCATCAAGAAGGCTTGTCTCACTGGATGTTTTTTTTTCCCCCGCACCAATCTATCTAAACTCTAGAGATTGTTTAACTGAAATTACTGGAAGATCAGCATATGGAGTTTCACGTATGGAGAAGAAGCGAACTCTTAGTAATGAAGAGACATCAGTAATTATGACCAGGAGCTTAGTGCATACTTGTAAAATATATGGAGTCAAACATTTTAATATAGGAAGTGAATGGAAACTCCAATTTATTTCAATTCAACACACTCCAAAATAGATCAGTTTGAATTGAATAATGCAATTGGGTCATTTCAGTTTTATATAATGCGTTTTAGTAATAATCTTTAGCCAATAATTTGTGACTGATGAAGTCACTGTTGACTATGAAATGACTGATGAAATATAAACACATTCTGGTGTTTGGTACCAGAATTTTGGAAGCTGGTGCATGTATTTAGTTAAGAATAAAACACTTCGGGATGTGCTGTTATAGGAAAATAAAGCAAAGGAGGACCACCCTGGAGTTGATTTTGTTTTATTCCTCTTATACCACAACAGTTTTCCAACGATTACAAACAACAACACATCATACTTTTTATCCATTTATAGTTACATTCAATGTTGTGAAACACTCATGAAAAAAGTTAGTTCCTGTTATTACTTATGTAATAATAGCTGTAAACAGTCATTTCATCACTTTAGCTTGAAGTTAAAAGAAAAACATGGCTTGTTAAAGAAAAATTTCAAATCACAGTCCTCCATCCTTAGACTTTCCTGTGGTGGATAACTTAAAGTTACCACTCATGCATTGTTGGAGATTGTGTATCTAAGGATTTACTAGCATATATTTGCAAAGCCTGATACTCAGATCTCTGATACTGGCATCATATTGAAAATTGAAAAAAAGTTGGAATTGAAGCATCTATAAGAATCGTATTTAGATGTATTGTAACTGTCTAATAATTACCGGATTATAAGAATCACACACTGTTGCTGTTTTCAATGAGTCTCTGTATTATTTTAATTTTGTTGATGGGATGAAATCTCTCAGTCCATCATAGAGGAGCGAGAGAAGAATTTCCTCAGTCTGCTGGAGACAGACAATCTCGACCTGGTTAGTAACACAGAGGAGATTTGCTGCCCCATCTGCTGCGAGCAGATCCAGGCAGGAGAGGGCGCCACTCTCCGAGAGTGCCTTCACAGCTTCTGCAGGTAATAAATAACCACCACTAATTACACCGCACTTTCAGTGGAAATCATCATCATAAACATGATAAAAGTGACTATGTGACAATTTTGTTTTCACAGAGAATGTGTGAAGATGACCATTCTGAACTGTGTGGATGCAGAAGTGGCGTGTCCTTATGCAGATGGGGAGTACTCCTGTGACTGCGTGCTTCAGGACCGAGAGATTAAAACAGTAAGCCCTGATGCTCAAAGTGCAATAGGGACTCGACTATAAAAATGTATTCACATTGATGGGGAAAGGTAATGATTTGTGTAGTCAAGCTATAAAAATCCACCCTGAACAGCTACACTACCCATAATGCCATTCAACTCCCTGCTGATAGTGGTGTAGTGGGATGTAACCCTTGTTTCATTTTTACATTTTAGTCTGTCCAGTTCTCTCAGCTCCTCATCTGTACACTCTGATTAAACAGATCAGCTTCCAAAGCTTCAACATTCATGCTAATACCACCGTCAATGCCATCACACTCATCATCTCGTAGCTTGCTAAGCCAAGTCTCTGCTGTAACTTTGGGCAGCCGAATTGCATGCTGGAACTTTGTTGTCACTTGAATTTTTTTTCTTCTGCTAAACACCCTGTGATGTCAGAGCCTCAGACAACGGCTAACTTCTCACAGAAATAATGAGAAAATTACATCAATCAACAAATTAGCGCCAAAATAGCTAATCACATTATAGATATTATTATAAAATCATATTTAATATGTTTGACGGTGGAGTTTTTCTTTAATTACACAAATCAACAGTGCTCAGTTATGAGCCGATGTCAGTTATGAGAACCTACTGAGGCTAATATACACAATATAATAGTAAAGCATTTGGATTTAAATAAATATATTTCTCCTAAACGGTAAAGTAGGTAAAAATACTAATTAGCATTCCGAAGCAAAGTATAATAGGTGCAAAAAAGGTGGCGTGGCCCACTGCGTTGTGACTGGCTTGCACTTTAGTCTTTCACTGTTAAAACAATTTATGATATTTTACAGCACGGTGTTGTTTGTGGCTTGTTCATAGTGGGAGTGGAAGAGATATAACACTAATTGGACACCACAAGTACACAAACCAAACTACTTCTTTAAATGTTTGTCTAAAGTGCAACTATACAACCAAGTCAGATCCAACTTTGAGGTATCACCCAAACACAACTAAAGAAAGTGAGAAATGCTTTGTGTCTGAAACTTAAAAATGATGTTAATGGCCACTGCAATATTTTTAATCTCTTACTTACACATACATCCCTCCTTTAATTGTGGGAATGGCATTTGGGTTTTAGTTTATAATGCTTATAATATTAGATGTATTTGGTATTTTACAACTGTATTGCTATGAAAGGTACAGACATTTTATTTTATATTTATTGCTATAAACTAACACATCCACAGCTGAGTAGTGAATGCAGTGGAAGGATTTCAGCACAGGTTTTACACTTCCATCCATACAGCTGTTGGCTGAAATTTCTCTTCCAGCTCCTGTCACCTGAGGAGTACCAGAAGTTTTTGGAGTTGAGGCTGAAAATTGCTGAGTCACGCAGTGAGAACAGTTACCACTGTAAAACCGTGGACTGCCCTGGCTGGTGCATATTTGAAGACGATGTCAACGAGTTTGCCTGCGACATCTGCAACGAGACCAATTGTCTCCTCTGCAAGGTGAGCAAGAAACCCAATCTGTGGCTCTTGGTTTATTTTCATGATTATAACATGATTGTAAAAATAAGGCATAAGGTATATAAAGGTGTGTGTCTGCTATAGGCTATTCACAAAGGCATGAACTGTAAAGAGTATCAAGATGACCTTCGCCTCAGAGCAGAGAACGATGCAGCAGCCAAACGAACCACAGAGACACTAGAGGTTGGCGAACAAAGACACATTTACACACCATATAAACTACAGTAGCTATATAAATGTAAACATACGTGTACATTATCACACTACATACATTTTATATATAAAATGACAAAACTAATGTAAACAATGACTATGTTTACATGGACATCAATATTCCAATATTAATCAGAATTTGGCAATATTCTAATTAGTATTGAATTATATAAAACGCCGCAATCCGATTTCCGATTGCGAGTAAGACAATATTCTGATTTCCCAAATTCTGATTCCCACCACTGGAATATGCTTGTGTTAATCGGAAATTTGTTGCATGTAAACACCTTATTCAGAAAATCTACTAAAAGGAGATATATGCACATGCTCATTCCGCAAGGAATTGTGGGTGCTAACAGGTGCTTAGCTTAACTTACTCGACCCTTTCCATTTTGAGGTCGGTGTTGTCGGGCATTTTTGATGGTGAGAAGTGTTAGAGTCCTAATTAAATTTGTGTGAAAAAGTAGTAATAAAACTAATAACTGAGCATACTCTCTAACCACCGGCAGCATGTTGACTCTCCCAAGAAATAACACCAGGAAAGGAAAAGCGCATGTGTAGATCGGCGTACTTACAACAACCATGTGTACAGGAATATTTCAAAGCCTGTACGCATGTAAACATTGTATTCGGAATATGGCTACAACCCGAATATAGACTTTTTAGGGAATTTGATGTGCATGTAAACATAGTCAAGTAACTGAGGAACTGGATGTAGTTTGAGGCAGAATTATTATTGTTTGGTCAAAAGTCTCATTAACGCCATACACATGTTTGTTGTCTTGGCTGATCAACTACATGTATAGAATATGGTGTTAATGAGATTTTTCACTGAACCATTCCTCAGATTGGTAACATGCTCTGTGTGTATTGCAGTTGATGTTGCAGAATGGTGAAGCCATGTACTGTCCTAAATGCAAAGTGATCATCCAGAAGAAAGATGGCTGTGACTGGATCTGTTGCCTCATGTGTAAGACGGAAATCTGTTGGGTGACCAAACAGGCCAGATGGGGTCCTCAGGTATAACTGCATTAGTGTTCCTTAATTCAGCATGTAGTTCACTTACAAAGACATTTCTTCAATTAGGGGGTGTGAGGGTTCACAGATATGCCTGTACTGAGATAAGGAAATCTAAGTATTGCTATATAATTATAGCATGGTTATGCAGTTATAGTTATACATTTCCTGGTGCAGCAAGCCTCTTGAAATATGCAGCAAGTTACTGTTACCACACTGTTGTTGATTATTTTCCAAGAACAGCAAGTTCCAAAGTGTTTTATTCCTCTTATATCACAGCAATTTGCTAACAATTAATTACTTACAAAAAATATGAGCATATCAACGATTATATGCTGTTTTTTAACTGTTTACATGGAGTGTCCACAATAGCAATAAGGTTTTACTATAGAAACTATAACATATTATGACGAGTGCATTAATATAAACCTGACAGTCAGAACAACTGTCAGAGCTCCTGTTGTTAAAATGAATCAACACCTTGTGACCAATCAGAATTAAGCATTCAGCAGTGCTGTTGTAGAATTTATTGTATATTTAGGTCTGGTTTCTGGTAGTCTATGTTTCTTTGTTGCTCAGATGGTGATGTTTCTATTGTTGTTGAATCACTGTCTCTTATTCGCCCTCAGGGTCATGGAGATGTCTCAGGTGGATGTAAATGTCACCTCAACGGTGCCCCTTGTCACCCAAATTGTCAAAACTGTCACTGATCTCTAATCTGCCCTGTGAGGACACATCATATTTCCACTAACACTGTGTCGTAAGGAAGTAACCTCTTCTGTAACTTAGCAGACTGAAGCTATTGATCCGTAAGCATCTGTCCATAATACAATCAGTTTAATCTGTGGTATTATGAATCATCAGTTGGGCATGTGATCACAATTTTCATAATCTTTACATGAACTGTTTACAAAAAAAAAAAAATCATCTTCGTTATAGGGGTTTGTTATGTGGGTATATTGATGAGTAAATTGTTTTTTTGGATAATGACCAAAGCAGACCTTGCACATTAAGCATCATGGCACTAATATCATTAGATGGATGAGAGAATTTTTGTAGCATTGCTGTGTTGAAAATGCAAATGAAAATTTTTTTTGGGAGGGGGGAGACTTTTCCTTATCTTCACTTGCAAATTCCCACCCACTAGCCAGCTCTCCTCTATCATACAAGAGCTACCAACAATGGAGCATTAAGTCTAACACTTCCATCAAGACACATGAAGCAAGCCAACTGCATCTTTTTGAACTGCTGTGTCTTTTTGAAGGGCAGTGTAACACACTCAGAGGAAAGTGCTATCTGCCCTCTTCCGCATACATGCTTCACAACGGACAAAAGACGCCCACAATTAGCTAGTGTGGCTGTGATTGACAGGGAAGCAAAGCATATGCCATCCCTCCCACCTGCCCAGAGAGTATGGCCAATTTTGCTTTCTTTACTCCCGGCCAAGATGGCTATGGCATCATCAGGAGTCGAACTCGTGATCTCCTGATAATATTGTGCCACTCAGGAGCTGTGCATATTAAACTAGTGCATTATTCTGTAAATATGTCATTTAATTCTTATACAGGTGCATATGAAGTCAGCCTTCAAATAGTTACTCAAAAAAACAAAAAAACTACAGTTAGCCATTAAAGGTAAGCATACGGTACATGTTAGTGGTGCATTAATAACATCTGTAAATTATGAAGCATGAATGTCATAATGTGCATCATTGTATACAAACTGATCTTTCATAGCATTTGCAATAATATTCACTTGTGACATATTCATGGTTTACTAGAAGTTTATTTGTTGGTCAACATACTTTGCAGATTACTTAAACATTAATTATTAAAGATTAAATTAAAGAATTACCAAGTCAGAGACACATTTTCACAATTGCAAAGTGCAACCAGCAAACATGAAGAATATATTTCAGTGCAAATAAATTACCAAAAATTATTTATTAATAACTTATGATCAAGTAAAAATATGGATTAAGCACAGATTGTGAATGCGTATGACCAGTGAGTGTTGGTGCAGTTCAGACTTGAGTTTAAAGTGACAATTAGTGAAAACGATATATTCTGTGCTGATATCTAAAATAGAGAAACCAGATATTTGTATGCACCATTTGTTATATTACATTGAATTCTATAACCATTACCATCAATTAACTAACGCAATCCCATTGTTTACTCTTTACATGTTATAATACAGAATTAATTAAGGCCTCTGCTTACAGAATATACTGTAATGGAACAGAAATTGTGCATAACGGAGATTGTTGCATAAAATTTTCTAGCTGTTAGTTTCGTGGTAAATTGTACTGTAAAAACTTTAGAAGAAAGATCACTAGGCTTTCAAGAATGATGAATTTATATTAAACGTCCAGACTGCTGATACTGATTTCACATACTGTTCAATTTGGTGTATTTTTGTACATGCAGTGAACGCATGTGATGAGAACTGTCTTTTTTCACCTTTTTGCAAAAAGTAGGATCATTATTTGTTTCATATCCATAGCTCATTAGCTATGATATGAGAAAATAACAGAAAATAGGGCAAATCTTACAGCAACATCTTTTGACAGTGTGCAGTTATTAAATTAAAAAAAAAGGCCATTGGATCATACTCAGACCTCTGTTTTCAGTATCATGTATCAAATCTGATGGTATACCATAATATACCTATAAATGAAATATCAATGTTCTTGTTTTTTTTTTTTTTTGCCTAAACAAAGAGTATAGAAACTGTGACAATTTATTCATATTCAGTTAAAGAGCACATATTGAAAATAATGAGCTGTTTTAATGACAAGAAAATACTAATAAAGATTTTTGGTCTCAATATTATTCTAATGTAAAGGGAAAACACTTCCTCTTTATAATGGACATATCAGCACTCTCTGCACATTTAGATGGACTTCAAAATAACTGTGCATAAATGCAACGTTGACACTGTAATCTTATGAAAATCCATAATCAGATTTGTGAATCTGTAATTATGTGAATAACCCAATAACCTGTTTTGCAGGTACAAACCTTTTATTACTATTACGAATCTTACTTTCAAATGTCTTACAATGTTAATGTTGCACCTACAACTTAATTGCTACATTTCCGAATTCCTGGTTATGCTGCCAAAGGACATGATTACAATGGTTATGAAATCTTACTTTTTGTGGGTTGGGGCCAAATGGATGGGCCAGAAAGGTAAGGTGGCAAGGTCAAGTGGTCAGCGTCAGAGAACTGATGGGGGCAAGTGGAAGAGTCCAGAAAGGTGAGGAGGTAGGGGCAAGAGGATGGGTCCCGAAAGTGTAAAAGAGTAAAGTATAAAGCCATTGTACAAGATGTAGTGTACAAAATCAATATCACATGATAAGGAAACAAACCTTGACAAATTAGAGATTTACAAAATTGACTATGGATTCAGAATTCATAAAATTACTAGTTTGAGGCTGCATTTACATGTGATTACCTCTGACAACAATTCAACTCTATATTTAGACAAACCTGTTCAAATAAAAACTTACACTGTTTCTCTCTCACAAGTACTTCTCATGGCTCAGTAGTGTGTTACTCATCATCCATTCCAGATCCTCAGCTTCGACTGATGGGGGGGGGGGGACACTTTGCTGTAATCTCTCTTAGCAAGACATTAATTAGGCCTCACAAATATAAATAAAAAAAGAAATGAAGACAGCCCATCCCAGAGTCCTCGGAGAGAGATAGGTCTGGTTGGTGCATGCTAAGGGAACAGTAGGTCGAGTTTAGGTGCCCACTCCAAAGCAGAGTTCACTACAGCCAATGCAGCAGCCCCCAGTGCCACGGTGATGCCCATCACCGCTAGTCTGACAAGTCGGCGAGCGGCAGGTCGAATCACGGCCATGGTGCCACGTTGTGTGTCGACGGTGCCGCCATGCTGCTGCTGCTGCTCTCTCCGTCTGCGGCGGAGCACTGTGTCAGGCCGCTGCTGCGCTGAGGCTAACTCAAAGTCTGTGAAGGTGGACACGGCCGTTCTAGAAGAGAGAATGAAATCCTCGGTCAGGACACTTTGCAATTGACCCATAAATAGGCCATCACAAAATCAACATATCTGCATGTTATTTAAAGGAACCGTTTAGGTGGGGGGAAAAAAAAAAGAAAAATTACAGTTTTTGGCTAACTCAGGGGTGTCCAATCTTATCGAGAAAGGGACGGTGTGGGTGCAGGCTATCATTCCAACCAAACAGAAGCCACACCTGAGTCTACTGAAAGCCATGGGCAACTGATTAAACACATGGAATCAGGTGTGGCTCCTGCTTGATTGGAATGAAAACCTGCACCCACGCCGGCCCTTTGTGGATAAGATAGGACACCCCCGTGATAGGCTAAATGTCAGACATGTTTAGTTTCCTAAAGGCTAAAAGCCAAAGAAGGACAGCAAGTCAGAGTGAATGGGTAGCAGGAAAGGTGACTCACTGCTGAGTGCGCTCCTGAGTCGTTCCCTTTGCCAGCTCAGACGGAGGGAACTGTACGAAAAGATCTCCGGCTCGGCTGATCAGGGTCTCGTAGGGGAGATCCTGAGGGATCTGAGAGAGCAGGTGGTGCATCATGGCCATGTCACACTCACAGTCCAGCACCTCCTCCTCCCGATACAGGACGATCTGAACATAGACATGATAAACAGATGAGGAATGGGCTGATCATGGGTTACATGTACAAGGCACTATATAGATTATACCTTTTAGTAGGTATAATCTCAGTTATACCTACTACAATATATGGAATATATAATATTTTGTATATAGTTTTTTTATACGGTACTTTTTATAATACTGGGAACCAGAATTAATGTTTAGGCAAATGAAAATGTAATATATAGGGCTGGAATCTGATCTTATTGTTTCTATAGTAACAGCTAATTCACAGGGACTTGTATGGTATACCTTCTACATAATTAAAAGAATTTTTTAAAGAAACATGTTGGATTAAAAGAAACATGTTATTTAACAAAAAAAACAAAAAACAAAAAAGGATAATCATTGACATGGTGACGCTTTCTGTAAGGACAAGTTTACTTGTCCTTGTTTACTAAGGAGTCTCCAGTGTCAGTGCTTTGTAATGGTCAATAAATTTTCCCCTGCAGGAAAGTCATCAAGACTTTGATCATGAAGGTTTTGAATTCAGAAGTGAACTGTAACTATAAACGGTTAAAAAGCACAAAGTGTCATTTCTTAATAAAATTTAAATTATAATCTTTGGCAAATTGCTGTGGTATAAGATGAAGAAAACACTTTGGAATGCACTGTTGTTGGAAAATAGTCAACTTTAGGGTGGTATCAGTAACTCTGCTCCATGTCACGCCATATCACACCACCCTGTTGTTGATTATTTTCTAATAATAGCACAGCCCGAGGTGTTTTAATTCCTTACATATCTAAGGTAGCCAAATCTTTTGAGAATGATGAGTAGGGATAGAAAAAATAAATTAATACCTTCTATATCAATGCACAAAATTATATTAACTATACTTTGTGGCATGTAGACTTTTTAAATCTTCATTTCTATAAACTGTATAGACTGTTTCATTAGCAGTCAAACATTGAAATTCATTCTGGCAGCCTTCATAGAAATACAATAAGCCTAATAATTTTCATGATGGATGAAAATGATATGTAGTTATACTGTAAAAAAAGTTATAATATATATCTTACAGAAATAAAAATTGAGAATGTTTTATAACCACAAAATGGCATCCTCTACTATCCTCTAGTACTCTATCTATCCACCTATCTCGATCAAAATGTAGGTTACCTATATATCCCCACCAATATTAGTAGGTCTAACAGTTTGTGCTTCTTTTCTGTCCTTCTCAAATGACCTGCATAGAAAGACAGTTTAACAAAAAATGAACGCAGGTGCCATGTCTATTAAAAGCGCACTCCGATAATGGTTACTGAAATATTGATAATACTGTATAAGCCTAAGCAAACACAAAGTGCTTTTACAAAAGTGAGCACAGTTGGCTGTAAATATTTGCTCTGTTAAACTCGGCTGTCAAAAGCTCAAAAAGAGCCTCCTTTGAACTTGTCCACTTGTTACTGCTTACCCAAAATAGCAGAGACTAAGAATATCTGTCCTGAACAAGAGAACACTGTATAAGTGTAACCATAGAAACATTCAGTAAGCTGAATGAGCA
>CM040994.1:13549957-13560687 GCA_022985145.1 Pangasius djambal
AAAAAAAAAAAAAAAAAAAAAAAAAAAAAAAAAAAGAGTATATTCATTTCACTTTAATTAACCATAAAATATGGAATATAAGATTAAATAATGAATAGCATTTGGTAAGAACATCATTAACATTAAGATCATAACTTCTGCCATTTCTTAAAATTACAGTAATTGTAATTTTAAGGTTAATTTTAAGCTTAATTCCATATATACCACATTAAAAGTCAGACAAAACTGTCATAACTGGAAACTCAACTTAACATTCCTTAGCAGTCTAAATGCACTTTCAACACTCATGAAGACTATTCAGGCAACTCACAAATATCTAACTAAGAAAACTTAATATACAACCATCTAACCATCCAACAGATTTACTCACTGTTGCATGAAGTCGTACACCTCTGGGTTAACTCGCTCTATAATCGGCATAAGGTAGTTGAGGATGTGTTTTGTGTTGTCCATGGTGGGGTCCATAAAGTCCCTGTAATGGAAAAAAGGCCCAGTTCTCAAATACAAATGATAAAATCTTACTTAAAATAATGTGGCACAAGTGAAGGCAAAGTTCATAATGATGCAAGTGCTTATATGCAGTTAAGTGTAAAGGTTCCATACATGCATGAACAATCAATCAATCAATCAATCCAAGCATTAAGAAATGAAATGTGTGGATGTCATGACCCTCTAAGTCTCTAGATGTGATCTGAACAATTTAGTCTGAACAGTTAGAACGTATGTCAGGATTTCGGTTCCTCAACTCATTGTGGCATGGATTCTACAAGGTGTTGGAAACACTTTGTTGACATTCTGGTCCATGCTGAAATCACTGCATCACATAATTGCTGCAGATTCGTCAGCTTCACAATCAAGTTCCCAATCTTCCATTCTACCACATCACAAAGCTGCTCTATTGGATTCAGATCTGGTGTCTTCAGTGCAATGTTTCAGACAATTCTACAGATACAGAGGATTTTTTTTTTTACTACTAAAGCTGCTTAAATGTAACTTATGTCAGAAATGTTCTGCATACATATATGCACCTGAAATGTATTTGTATGAAACTGTTGTTCTACCTGAGATGGTGTGTGGAGAGTTTCTCCACCAGCGCAGTGGCGAGGCGTTCTCCCAGCACGAGCAGGAAGGTGACCACGATGTCGTGATAGCCCTGATAATAGTGCAGCTGGGGGTTTTTCTGCAGCACGCGCAGGATGATGTCGATCAGCTCCTCCTGCAGTCCCATCCTCTGCTCATCAGGCATACCTGCACACACCGAACATCAAAGTAAACCTCCATTGCAATGTTTGGCAATGAAGAGATGTTGACAAAAGCTGACTGTTTCATGACGTCCACAGTTAAAGAAACATTCTGGCCAAAAGTTAAACGTATACAATTTTCTCCTTACCCCAAATGGAGTCATGTCAAGTTTGGCATCTGAAGATTCTGTTCTTAGTTTTTTAATGGAGCTACAAGACTAATAAGTAAGATTACAGCCACCAGTCCAGTGAGCTGCATGCATGCCATCATCACATACTGTTAGTTTGAATTTTACATCAAACATTTTAATCATTATCATGATCTTACCTTTGCGTACAAGAAGACTATATAAGTGAATTTCCCTGTTTCTAGTTTTTCCCCCCCAAACAGTTCACTGCAGCAAAAGTAAACCAGCACAGGAGCTCTCAGGAGTGCATTTGTTTAATTCTTGCTAAATTTCTGACCAATGATTTTTATTGATTTGTTGAAGCTTAATATTTGCCATTTTGGGCTTGGGCCATTTTTTTTTTGCCCCAGGAGTGTATAATAATAGACAATATACTATAGTAATGGCAGCATGTTTGTGTCACTGACCTGGGGGAAAACGTCTCAGGGATCTCTGCACATCCAACAGCACCTGGTTGTAGTCCTTATTATTCTCTCTATCCACTTCATCTGGAGAGAAACCGTTTTTGTGACACATCAACTACTTATACAAAGTATCGAACAATTTCAGCTTGCCTTACCAAACTTACAACTTACCAAGTTTTTCAGGGATGCTGTCTGCAGGGACGTTCAGTAGATGAGGCCAGACTTTACAGCGGATCTCATCGGTCATGAGCCCTCCTTCACTGATGGCCATTCTCCTCAGCGTGGCCACGTCGACAGGTGTTGCGTTCAGAGCCTGTGTGATCTCCGCCATCTTCCTCTTCCTCTTCGAGTCAGCATCTGCACACACACAGTCACAGTCTGTCAACAGTGCCAGGAATATTGCCTAACATTATTGCAAAAACATTTCAGTGCTACAGAAAGCCAAAGACAGACATTGTGAAATTAAATGTCATTCTCAACCTCTTCCCTCAATCTTGTTATTTTCCTGAAAACACTGACCCTGGGCATAAACAAACAGAGTCTGAATCCCAAACGCCTCCATGGTTGATAAATAGTGCACTATATAAGGTGTAAGAACTGTTAATTCACACCCTATATAGGGCACTTATATACAGAGCAGGGCGTCATTTGGGATTCAGCCTCAGAGGTGTCGTTTTCTCTAAGGTTTTCTTTTGAGTCATTAGAAAGACTTTTTACAAAAAACCTTTAATATTGACATGAAGTTATTTTCACACAAGTGCAAAGTTATATATCACTATACAAACTATGCTTATAATGGCACTTAAAAATAAAATTAAGACATTCGTTAATATCACGCCAAACCCGTGTTAAAGGTTTAGGAACATCTGGTAGCATCACAAGCTAACTGAAGCTTTTTACCTCAGGTATCACTGTTAAGATGGAATTATTTAACTTTTCTATAAAATACATGGTTTAAGATTATTCATTTAAACTCATTTTGTGCATAGTTTAATATTTAACACCAATAATAATTTACTTTTTAACAACATATTGATATTTATTTATAAAAGGAGAAAAAAACAGTATTTGGGACAGTAATGTATGTAATGTAAAAATGGCAAAACCGCCATTTTGCCAATATTGAAATTAAATATTGAGTTTGTTTTTTTTTGTGATACATTATTTAGCCAAGCAGCTTTACCTTGTTTTCCAACCCCATCCAAGGAGATGGAGGAGGCTCCGATATTTCTGGACTTTTTCAGGTTCATGATGTTATTGACATTTTACAACAACATGGCTGTGTTTTATTTTCAGCTCGCAGGACCTGCAGTGAAAACACCAGTGCCATCCGATTTCCTGCACATCACTGATTCTCTTCTCTAATATCAGCTAGCATAACAGCTCCGAAAAGGGCCACGACCACTCAGATAATAAACTACTGTTTTACTAAGCTTAACAATAATCTCCGATCAAACGCGATCATTTCACATATATTCAGATCTGTATAGAAAAATAGCCATAACTAACATTATTTTATGTGCATTAGTTACAAATATAGCGCTGGCTGTACTGTACAGCATCCTCTCTGAGCTGGCATTCTCTATGCGGAAGTGAGCTACAATAACATCAGCATGAACAAACTCTAGCAAAATAAAAGTCCTCTTAAAGCCCAACTCTGATGGCTTCCTATGTATCTGTCTATCGGTCCTGTTATTCCTGACACACTCCCTTAGTCCTTATGGTGTGGTACAGGTTCCCAGCCTTGATCCTGGAGTACCCCCTGTTTTAGTGTTTTCTCTACTCTCAAAACACCTGATTAAACTAATCAGCTAATTAACAACCCTTGCTAAATTGAAGTGGGTGTGTTAGACAAAGGAAAATACTATAATGTGTAGGACAGGGGGTCCTCCAAGTAACCTGTGCCTTATGGAGATAATTCCATGCCAATCAGAAAAGCATTCATACCAAGGGGGAAAATGTGAAATGCAATACAAAGACTGGAATTGCTTTTGATTTGTGAGATGAGGACAACGTGCCACACTGAAAAGCAGAACCTTAACTCTTCTAACCATTGCTGTTCTGTCACTTTATCTCTTCAGCAAGGTATTGCTTTAAAAAAATGTATTAAAATGCTGACTTCATGTCAGAAGTGAATGTAATTCACCCTTGCACTGTATTTCATTTTCATCGGTATGTTGCAATAGTGTTGCACTGAAATGCAGTTGCTGCAGAATCTTCTCCATAATTCCTGGGTCACACTCATTTTTGAATTTATACAATCCTAATCAACATGGAAAATGTGAGTGATCACCCCTAAGGTCATCAAACAAATTTTATCAAGAATAACTCACACATTGTCAGATTATGCTCACAAACCAGTACCGTCATATAATTCCAGAATTTAAGAACCTGGGACAAAATTTTTTTTTTTGCCATTTTTTATTTTATTGTAGTAGTTATACACAGTATTTGTCCAGCAGGGGGCTCACACCCCTCCCCTTTCCCATCGCCCTTCTCACCAGCAGCTAAACACAGAGTCATGATACTCTACACACAGAAACCCAACAGTGTCCTGACTAATTTTATAACAGACTTGCAGTGATAAAATATTTAATTTGTTTATAGTGATTGAAAATATCTGATAAGTCGATTTCCATTCCGATGGTGGAATGGAACACCAGTGTACTGCTAGAAAGGGTTAATGACGTTGGTTCAGCTCAGCTGTCTTTGGTTATTCATTTACATTTAAATTATGGCATCCCTCTCACACTACAGGATGCTGAGTTTTCCATATCTAACATATTTAAAGATTGGATTTTACACACCCCACACTTGGGTAGATAGATAATAGAATAATTTAATGCCAGTCTAAAACTGGGACACTGTTTGGATGAATTGGTCTCAAAATTAGCCAGCTTATTCTCTGGTGTGACCTTTTGTAACTACATAACATGCACAAATGTGCAGATTCCATTATTTTATGTCTTAGTGAGACTATTTAGGGAATCATTATAATGAAATGCACTATACTTTCTTTCTACTAAATATACTGTATAAAACCCTTGACTTGTGTGTTTTTGGTGCTATACCAACTCCGCTCTAACAGGGTTTTTCACATTATAGTAATTTTTAGACCCTGACCTATTTGTACTGTCATGAGGATGTGTTTTTTTATATGTGTATATTTTATTTATAACAAATCAACAGAAGAATTAACTGTTGAGATGAGTAGCATCTCACATAATACGTACAAAAGAGAACACAAAGAGGGGAAAAAGACCCCCCTTCTACAACCTGTCCTTCCCTCCCCAAACACACACCAGATATTACATGATTTAAACACCCTTAACAAAAATGCCGATGACTCTAGGCACTTAAACCCCACAAAAATACATAGGAAATGGGGAAGTGTAAAAAAATATAAAAGTTATCCATCGTATATGACAGGCGCACAATCCGTTTTCAGCTCTTAAAAAGATACTCGAGGAAAGGGCCCCAGATCCTGTCGAATGTTTTGGAAGCACCAATTTAGATTTTTCAGGATCTACAGGATCTGGGGCCCCTTCCTCGAATATCTTTTTAAGAGCTGAAAACAGATTGTGCAGCCATTTTAGAAAGCTAGGTGGCGAGGTGGACTTCCATTCCATCAAGATCACCCTCTTAGCCACAACCATATGAGGATGTGTTTTTAATGAAGACTATAAAGCACATCTATAAATCGTCTCTACATAATGGCTAGGTCAAATTCTGTAAATGTAATATATGGAATATATTCTAAAACTTTGTTTCATTGCTTGTAAATAGGCATAATAAATCCAGGCCCTGGATGTCTTCATTCTCAGCAAAGAAATTAGACTAACATAGAGTGTCAGGTCATGTATCAACAAGTGTTCTTTTAAAATTAAAACGCCAGGAAGTAAAATGTCATCCATTGGCATTTTACATTAAAATCTTTTTTTTTTTAATGATTTTATTCATTTTATTTATTCTTATAAATTCTTGTATCCTGTTCACTACCTACACGTTTCGAGACTTTTAATTTGACAAGTCGTTCGACCCACTGGTCTGTCACATGTATACCCACTGGTCTGTCACATGACTTTGGCCCAAACACCGTCCACAAATAATTCAGGGTGTTTTTCTTTTTTCTTTCTTGAATATATTGTGCCTTTTTTAAAATATAACGTTAATGCAATAAGCACTGTAGCAATGCTGTCGCGGTTGTTAAAGGAACATCAAGCAAAACAAAACGAAAGGAAAGAGCTTCAAGGTATGATGTTTATATTAGAGACGTGTTAAGATGAAGGATTTCCTGCAGTATGATGAAGGGGAATAAAGCCTGATCTTTACATTTCTCTATGATGAGATATTGATTTGTCTCTGAGGTCTCTGAGCAGTTAGAGCCAGAATGTTAAACCTAACGAGGTTTTGGTCAAACTACAATATTTTAGAGGAGCGAATGAAATGCATACATACATAATTACCACCAAACTGAGTCAGATTATAGTCATGTATAACTACAATCCAGCACAGGTGGAGCATTTTCCTCCTCTAACACATCTATAAAGCTTAATGATAAGTTCATATGGTTTGTGGCTTCCTGGAGCTTGGTTGTAAAATTAATGGGCTTGCTCTTTTACTGGCAACTCAAACACAGACTCTATTCAGGGGAAAGTAGCTAATGTAGGCTCCAAAAGTCCCTAGAAGTCACCAGATGATGTCACATAGCAATTTGCATATTCATTGAATCATTCTGATCATTTGCATATTAAACGATGTTACATGAAGAAGTCAGATTTTTTGAAGACACTTAAAACAGCATAATATGGAATATTTTATCAGAATAAATAATATATTATAACTTATTCATTATAGAAAGAAAAGGTCTTTGGTTATGGCACCACAAACTCTTATGTATTTACAAATTACACCAATTTCTATCAAGAACTCTGACAAAGAAGCAGTGGTAGTGAGTAGACAGGAACCAGACAGGAAAGAAATGGTCATGGATGGAATGACTTGCTTTTATTACTTGTAAAAATGTAGACAAGAAGAGAGTTTGAAACAAAAGATAAAGTTCACAGGTGATCAGTGATTGGTCATGTGGGAACAACGGTAATCAATGATTGGTCATTGGGAACAATGGTGATCAGCGATTGGTTGTTAGGAACAATGCTGATCAGCTATTGGTCATTGGGAAAAATAATGAACAGTCTTTTTTTAATTGTTACTTCAACAGTGGTGTTGTATAATAAGTAAAATAATTGTCACAATTTGATTGTTCACAGTTGGTCTTTGCATTTTTATGTCAAATGGTTCATTAAAGAAATATTCCAGATTTTTAAAAAAAATCATCATCCACTGAAACAGTAGCATTTGTGTGATTGCCATGAACAAGTATTTAAAATAACTTTTGTTTTAACTGCCCTTTCATAGCACTTTTCTCCATTTTTCCCTTTAAAACAGAGCGGCGGCGACGTGAAGCCATCGCAGCTGCCACCTGTTTAACGGAGGCCTTAGTGGACCACCTGAATGTGGGGTAAAAGTCCAGTAGAGCTATTCACTGTGAAGTCAGTGTGACATTTTGATGCTGGTTTATGTAATGAATAGTTTATTTATGAACCAGTGCACATAAATAGAAGCACAAAGCCTAAAGAATGAGTCTGTGCATGTGACATGAGGCCCGTGGTCATAATCATAATCTGGGATTGTAGTGAAGAAACTGCATAGGGTAGTAAAGATTAGAATGAAAAGCACCAAAATAGCACAAAAGCACTATTAGGCAAAGATTAAAAAAAGAAAAGAAAAGAAAAGAATTTATACATATATTACAAATATGTGTACAATTTGCCATGCTGTTTGTCTGTTGTCTTTATACAGATTTCATTTTCCTTATCCTGTTTATTTTATGTACCTTTTATACCATCCTGGCTTTTGTTTTATATGTAATATTTATTTATTATGTTTATTTTTTATTATTAATGAAATAAATAAGTGTCTCTATTTTGTTTTTTTCCCAGTTAAATAATTTATCCGCTCTGTATAGTGCATTTTTCAGCTTCTGTTCTTTAGATGCACTTTGGAAAATAAAATAAATCAGATTGTCTTGACTTGCAATTACCATTGGCTATATTTTGATTCTATGAATTCTGGGAACTTGCTGCATCTGCCAGTTTCCTCTTTTCAATCAGGTTCCTTCCCTTTAACCTGTCCACCACTCTGTCCCTCCTACCAGAGTGGCTCAGGCATATGTTAATCAGCGCAAACTGGACCATGAGGTGAAGACGCTGCAGGTGCAGGCAGCTCAGTTTGCTAAACAGACATCACAGTGGATCAGCATGGTAGAAAACTTCAACCAGGCATTAAAGGTACAATCTTATTGTTATTGTTCTCATGAGTTCAGGTGTACAGTTTTACATTTTGATATGCAATTATAAATTTTAAAATCTGGAATATTTCTTTAATGAACCATTTGACATAAAAATGCAAAGACCAACTGTGAACAATCAAATTGTGACAATTATTTTACTTATTATACAACACCACTGTTGAAGTAACAATTAAAAAAAGACCAATCACATAATGCTAACAACATAACTATTTCTAGTCACTTATTTCCTGTATTCTCACTTTCCTGTAAAAGCCTAAATGATGTCTTTGCTGCATTTTTGGGTCATGCCTCTAGGTTTATTGGATTAGTTGAAACTGAAAAGATCTTTTGTCTCTCCTAAGATTAAGTCCGACCTTACACATATCTATTTGTAAATCCATCCCAGGCAGTTTTTAATACTGAAACCTTGTAATTCAGCAGCAAGCTTACCATAAAAACTAACAGTTGGAAATATCGCAAACATACTTTTTGCGTCATTATAAGTTACAGCCACTGTTATAGGGAAAAATTGTGTCTTACAGGTTGGAAAATATGGTACAGGACAGATTTTTTTTAAAACTCCTCAACCTTGCCCATTTACCTATTCCTGCATTTTTTTTTTTTTAATCAGGAAATTGGTGATGTAGAGAACTGGGCACGCAGCATTGAGATGGACATGAGGACTATCGCCACAGCTCTGGAGTATGTACACAAAGGCCAGATTCAGACAGCATCGTCCTAGAATGCCCTTGCAGAGGGACAGCAGAACAGGGACAACACATTGCGCTTTAGTATTCTGCAGTAGTGTAGACCTTGGATTACCAGCTACAGGGACGGAAGAATGGACTTGCTTATGACAAACTGCTAATTTCCTGACTGAGACTTTCAGCTTCAGCTTAAACCTAGACATGTTTGCAGATGATGTTGTTAAAAGAATATGTATTTTGTCTGGAAACGTTTTTTTTTTACCCAAACAACTCATATCAGGAGCAGCTGTGTTTTTATAGCACTGAGCTATGTAAAAAAAAATGTTTGCATTACAAATGATAGCTTTGTTTTATTGTTTGTGTCTGTAAATATTTATTTTTTTTTTTTTTTTTTTTTATTATTATGCAGCATTTGCATTGTCGTATGTTAGTGTCAGGATGGAGGGTAACAGTCCTGAAGGCTCAGACACAAGTCCAACATGAACATGAAGCACAGATAAGCCAGATGGTGATTGCCTCGCTTGTAAGTCACTTTGAATAAAAATTAATAACTGTAAATGAAATGTCAACGTACTAAACCGGCAAGCTGCAGCATGTGCTTACTGGGTTTTTATAAATAAACAAGGCTGGAGGTAAAGATAAGTAAGGATAATGATTATTTTCCAATAACAGCATGTCCCAAAGTGTTTCACTCCTCTTATACAACAGCAATTTGCTGTGCTAATGAATGAAAACTCTTTTTTTTAACCTGTTTATAGTTACATGTAATGTGGAACGTCCAATAAACAAGTTATTTCCTATTATCAGTTATATTATATTAGCTACAAACAGCTGTTTCCTCACCAGCCTCTCTTTTTTTCCTCTTTCTTGAAGTTAATAAGAAAAAATTGCTGCTTCTCATGTTAGCGAGAAGCTACACAGTGCAAAAGTCCTCTGTCCTGAAGACTTTCCTGTGGTGGAAACCTTACTGACTGTTACAAAGCGCTCACAGTGGAGATCCATAAATGGCTCCTTACAGAAAACTTCACTATATCAAACATTACACACTTTCCTTTTTAAACAGCAACACATTTTATCTGGTTATTACTAGCCTAGATTATGTAATACAGTAACTTTCGAAACTTAGTCAACACCTTCTGACCAATCCAATTCCAAAATTTGACAGTGCTGTGGTATAAAGTTAACATGACACAAAAAGAGACACAACATTCATCCATCCATCCATTTTCTGTATCGCTTATCCTACACAGGAACCCTACCCCAGGGGACTTGGGGCACAAGGCAGGGGACACCCTGGATGGGGTACCAATCCATTGCAGTGCACATTAGCACACCCACTCTCACACTACAGACAGTTTATAGAGGCCAATCAGCCTACAGTCTTTGGAGTGGGGAAGGAAACTGGAGTACCCAGAGGAAACCCCCGAAGCACAGGGAGAGCATGCAAACTCCATACACACACGCGCACACACACACACACACACGTGCATGCGCGCGCGCACACACACACACACACACACACACACACACACACACACGGGAATTGAACCCCCGACCATAGAGGTATGAGGAACATGTGCTAACCTGTAAGCCACCATGCTCCCCCCGAGACATGACATCCTTTTTTAAATATTTTAAATAAATAATTTTTAAATACACTGCCCTCCAAAAGTTTGGAAACGCCTGAACAAAATAGGGTTTTTGGGCAATATCAGCATAAATCCTCTTTAGTTAGTGACCATTTTGCATTGATAATAAGGGACAACACTAGGCATCCGAGCAGTCAGTTTATTCAAACATTGACTTGATATATTACTCCAAGCCTCCTGGAGGATTGC
>CM040994.1:13560787-13577891 GCA_022985145.1 Pangasius djambal
AATCCAAAATTTGAGTATTTTTCTATGTTATGTTCATGTTTATGTTCATAAACTTTTTATTTAATAAAATATGTTTTCATAGTTTGTGTTGTCCCTTATTATCAATGCAAAATGGTCACTAACTAAAGAGGATTTATGCTGATATTGCCCAAAAATCCTATTTTGTTCAGGCGTTTCCAAACTTTTGGAGGGCAGTGTAAATATTTTCATAAAAAATTAGGGCTCACAGCAAAAATACTGATTTTTTCTAAAGCTCAAAATTCCAATAACTAATAATCATTTGTCTTCAGTAACCTGTTTATGCTGGCCTGGGTCTTGGGTAAATAATATTTTTTTTATTTCATTTTATTTGCTAATAAATACATCTTGATTAAAATTTTAGCTGGGCTAGTCTAACCATATATGTAAATATATGATTTTAGGACCTTTTTGAAAGAACTATTTAGGGTAGCTGCATGTTTTGAATACTGCCTGTTCATTGTCTGCTTATGTCACTGGAAGCCTAGGCCTGGCAACCCTGCTTATGAATCTAATATTAATATTCTAATTTATATAGCACCACACCACACAAGAGCACGTTCACAATTTGGTGTGTTTGGTGGTTATTCCAAATAAACTACAATCACATTCTTGGCTTGCAGATTCAAAACAGTTCAAACAAAACTATAT
The DNA here is from genome assembly GCA_022985145.1 of Pangasius djambal. Taxonomy (NCBI): domain Eukaryota; kingdom Metazoa; phylum Chordata; class Actinopteri; order Siluriformes; family Pangasiidae; genus Pangasius; species Pangasius djambal. The sequence goes on from CM040994.1 coordinate 13,561,457, forward strand.
TATTGGTGATCTGTGTGATTGCTACTGATGCTGATAAATCCACAGAATGTAATGGGCTGGTGTGTGGTGGTGGTATTATAGATAATACACTTAGTTTAAAATCCACATTTATAACCTCAGAATGTCTGTGCAAGCAGTAAAATCACAAGGAAGCATGTAACCAGGCTGTATTTTCATATAAATACCATACAGTTTCAACATACCATTTCAATAGTACTGTATAAAAATAGGCAAGTGAAGAACTGTTTTAATTTTTTTATTTATTAAAAAAAAACCAAAAAACTAAAATTGAATTTTACTGAGTTGGTAAATATTTAAGACCAAAATTCTTGAAATCATGCACAGTTTAAATCCATTTCAATGTCCATTTCACGTACTGTTTGATTCATTTTTTCCGCCAAATAGTAGAAGTGTCATGTATTTGTCAAATGGAAAATCATGCACACTATTACTGTTATGTGTTAATTGTTTTAGCTTAAGTGTGTTATACTTGCTGCCTCCACTCAGAAAGAAAGCAATTTTCGAATTTGCAATATAAAGCAGAATAAAATACTGGTTAAGAAGTCTAATTTGTTTTGTTTTTGAAAATGTTTGAAAAAGTAAAAGCAGTCTTTATTTGTGGCCATTTGTACTGTATGCAGCCTGCAGGGGTTATAAGATTCTGTGGTACTGCATTTTTTTTTTTAACCTCTCACATGTTCAACAGATTTTTTTTAGTGTTATACAATGCAAGTCCTTTGAAAGAAACCACACTGAGTTTTCGATCTGCTTTTGCTCCTTGTACAGTGTTCCCTTATTTAGAACAAAGAGTGCTCACACACAGCAATGGGATTTATCAGCTTCTTATTTACTGGGTTAATGTTCAAAGCCATGAGGGTCACTTATCCGCCCTCACTGTTAACTTCGAAACCTCACAGGCTCACTGAATTATTATTTGTGTCTTTACTTGCAAATTATTACTGTAGCCTAGTGATGTGTGAAAGCCTATATACACTCAGCCTATACACACAAATAGCAGTTTTATCTAAAATTGATAGTAGGCTCTTAGTATTAGTATTGTTTATGTTAAAATAAATACAAATTATTATTATTATTATTATTATTATTATTATTATTATTATTATTATTATTATATATTAATTAGCTACAAAAAAATCACCTTGAAAGAATCTAAAATGAACTCTAAAAACTGTCATTATGCTGTCTTCTGAATGGGACAGACTTTATCTCAGAAAGACCAGCAATACCCAAAAAATGTAACCTCCTGCTGAACTGAGCATCAGATTTGGCTGTAACATTCCCCAGCATATGGCTGTTGAGCCTTATCTTGAGTTCTGTTTTGTATTGTATAAATTTCTATTCCTAGCATTTAGGGGTGTGTGTCTGATATTCTGCTGTGAATTATAGTCTCAAAAACACTTTCCTGTGACGTGACGGAGAACGGTTGTGTGTGTGTGTGAGAAGTGGGATGAAAACAGTTCTCATGTCCTTCTCAGTTCTGCTGTAATATTTTGCTGTAAAAAAAACTCTAGCTTTTCACTACATTTTACATATTGATATCTGTAAAATAGTGCTAATACATTTTTCACATAAAATCACTTAAAGCTGTCAATTCTTATGAAAGCACAAATCCGTGTTGTAAGACCACATGTTCTTGTTCAGTGTTAAACTTTATAATCCACAAGAGTTTAACTCTTCACCCCTTTAGCAGTAGGTGTAACTTTATCTGTTGTATAAAGTATGCAGGCCCAAAGGTCACGGAAGGATAATGGAGAAAAAGAGCAGTAACACTACTAGTTTTTGTGTTTTACAGTGAGATTCCCATGTGTTAAATATATATACAGTCCCCTCCGAAAATATTGGAACGGCAAGGCCAATTCTTTTTTTCTATACACTGAAGACAGTTTGGGTTGAGATCAAAAGATGAATATAAAATGACAGATCAGAATTTCAGCTTTCATTTCCTGATATTTACATCAACGTAGAACATGGCACCATTGGTGGTAGACCATACAATTTTTAGGTGAGCTTTTTAGGTGAGCAAATGTATCGGAACAGATAGACTTAAAGTACATTAAAATAAATAACACTGTCAGGATTTGGACTTGTTTTGTTGTGTTTTTGTTGTGGACTTGTTTTGTTGTGTTGAGACTCCCCTGCCTCCCCCACAATGCTTCTTGGGAGACCCCAGTGCCTGTTGTGGATTCCTCACCCAGTGTTCCCTCACATTCAAGCTGCAGCCATCATCTTTCCCTTCAGACAGGGCAAAAATTGCATACATCACCCTCCTCTCAGGAAGGGACCTCTTGTGGGATACAGCCATCTGGGAAACTCAGAGTTCCTTCAGTTCCAGCTACTCCCCCTTTGTAGAAGAATTCAAGCGGGTTCTTGATCATCTCATCAGTGGTTGTCAGGCGTCTAAGTGACTGGTAAGCCTTCAGCAAGGCAGCCGCATGTGGGCCCTTCTGGACCAACTCAAGGCTGGGCCCGATGCCACGCGCCCCCTCTGGGAATGTTTTGAAGAGGGGCTCCTGCCCTGGCTGGAGACATCTTCCACCCACCCTACCCCACTTCGGACTTCGCTCCGCCCCCCCCCGATCGGCTGAGTACGTTACTCCGTCTCCTTGCTCGTCGTCGATTCCCCCCTCTGGTCTCACTGTAGTCGTCGTGGGCATTGCTCTATCCAGGGGTCTGGGCCCTCCTAAATTTTGGTCCTTAGGAGCTGTGCCTTAAGGGAGGGATCCTGTCAGGATTTTGGACTTGTTTTGGTCACTAGAGGCCCCCACTGTTCCCCCATGTTGTCTTCCCTCTGTATATTAGTTGTCATCATTACCACCTGTGTCTTATTTCCCTGTGTGTATTTAAGTTGCCCTGTTCCTTAGTTTCCTCACTTCGTATTTAAGTTGTGTTAAGGCCAGCCCATCATGTCTCATGTAAGTTCTCTTTTTTTTGCCTGTTGTACTACTGAAACCTTTTATGATTTTTGCCTTTGGTCTCTTGAGACATTTTATGTAGGAGTGCTCCTTTGAAGAGATATTGTGTTGCCTTTTTTCATTGGATCTTTTTTCTGGATTTTCCCAAATGAACTTTGTGGATAACCTTTGTTTCTTGTTTTTTGCCTTTTTTATATGTTTGCATTTTTGGACTTTGGACTTCATTAAAATCTTTGAACTTCTGGCTCTGACATCTGACTCTCATGCCACTGACCCCAGTTTGAGTCCCAGCCCCGACAAACACTTAATATTTGGTTGCATATCCCTTTCTTGCAAGGGAGACTCTGTTCAGTCTCCTCTTCAGAAGGTGAAATATATACTCAATTGAGTTTAGGTTTGGTGATTGGCTTGGCCAGTCTAAAACCTTCCACTTTTCCCCCTGATGAAGTGCGTTGTAGTGTTGGCAGTGTGTTTTGGGTCATTATCTTGCTGCATGATGAAGTTTCTCCCAATTACATTGGATCCATTTCTCTGTAAATTTGCAGAGAGAATGTTTCTGTAGACTTCTGAATTCATTCTACTGCTACCATCATGACTTACATCATCAATAACGATTAGTGAGCCAGTTCCAGAAGCAGCCATGCAAAGCCAAGCCATGAAACTACCCCCCACTGTGCATGACTGATGAGCTTGTATGTTTTGAATCATGAGCATATCCTTTCTTCCTCCACATTTTGGCCTTTCCATCACTTTGGTACCAGTTAATCTCAGTTCCAGAACTTTTGTGGCTCATCTCTGTATTTCTTTGTGAATTCCAATCTGTTTGCATCTGTGATACCTTTTTGAATGGTGGATTGTGATACCTTCATCCCTGCCCTGTGGAGGCTGTTGGAGATGTACTGACTGTTGTTTTTGGGTTTTTCTTCACAGTTCTTGCAATGTTTGTCATCAACTGCTGTTATTTTCCATGGCCAAACTTTTCAATGTCAGGCTGTTAATGCACCAGTGGTTCTCTTCTTTTTCAGGACATTCCAAATTGTTGTATTGTTTATGCCCAATACTTGTGCAATGGCTCTGCTTTTCCCCCTCTTTTTTCAGCTTCAAAATACTTGCTTTTTCTCCCATAGACAGCTCTCTGGTCTTCATAATAATAAGTTTATTTTTATATAGCGCCTTTCTGCACACTCAAGGTCGCTCATGTTGGTTTATCCTTTTTAACAACAAATGCAATCTTCATAGGCAAAACCAAGAGTAGACATTCAGAGCTATTAATTATTTAAACAACCACTCTATCAGGACACAACCGGGCAACAAGAAACACCTGTCAGTCACATGTTCCAATCACTTGGTACATTCAAACAAAAGATGCAGTGTTCTAAGTTGTTTAACACATCTAGATGTAAATATCGGAAACGAAAGCTGAAATTCTGGGTCAAATGCAGGGTCATAAATCTAAACTGAGAATCAGTGAAAAAAACTTGGATATATGGCCATAAAACTAAACTGAGTAGAAGCAAAGCCAATTAAACATGAATAGGAAATGACAATACAGTTAAAGACTGAATAACAAGATATTCCAGCAGTATCTTAAGTTTTAACATGGAGGAAAGACTGTTATATAAGCATTAGGAATTTTGTTTCTGAAATCTGTTCTCATGTCATTCTGATCCGCCCCTCACACACACTGACACACACACACATGCACACACAAATAAGAAGCATTATGCACAGCTTGGAGATTACAAATAGTGGACCTGCTTTAAGGGATAAATCCAAGGGATAAAGCCCTTTGTGAAACCTTCCCATTCTGAGGCAGCAAGTGGACCCGCACAGGAGGGCACACAGGACTTTAAGTAAGAACAGAGTGGGTAGGACAAATATGATACTTTTCCACTGATTGCAGTTTAGCCTTGTGTAAAATTTCTAACATGCAACATCTAATCATTTGTACAAATGTTGGTTCATGTAATGCCAAATGGGTTTAAGTTATAATATTTTTTGAATAATATTAATTTTACTGTCTGAACAATTAAGTTTCCTAGTCAAATCTGACTAACCAGAGATGTTCATAATTGCAACTGAAGCAGGACCAGAAAATATGTTATTAGTTCAATTTTAGTCAGTCCTGCTCTGTCTTGATTTAAGTGTATGTAAATCCCTAAATGTATTTTTCGGGAAAAAAAGTTCCCATCCAAATGTCGGTGACCAATCAAAATGATTGTTGACTGTTTAATTTTGCATATGCTTATGAATAAACATAAGGGATAGAAAGGGGTAATATGAAACTATTATTATCCTCATAACTTCCATCATTCCTGTACAATTCCATACAAGTCTTCAAACCGGGGTAGTATAAGAAATAACAAAAAACTAAGAGTAGTATAAGAAATAACAAAAAACTAGCAAATAACAATGATAATCACAATTGTGAATGAAGGAACCTTGAACTAAAATATAGGTAATGGGGTTTACAATTAGTTTCACTGTAGTTACTAAATAATTCACAGTGGTTACCAAATAACCTGCTTTAATCCTCAAGTGCTCAGCTCATTGCTTACATCACTTGTAAGTTGCATTGCATAAAAATATCTGCCAAATGAATAAATTGGTGATGTCAAAAGCTATTGCATTAATTAATTAATTACCATGAAAACATCACTATGACATTTTAATTTTTCAAACTGTTAAAATTACTACTATTATTACTGTAAAATTACTGTGAAATCCCACCAGTCATAACAATGGATGTGGGAAATAAATATATTCCACATTTGCATCTATACATCCACTACTTCTGATGAAATAATGTGCCTACTCGGAATACATTAACCTCTTCCTTTCATTCTGTTGTTCTTTGAATCTGTATGTTGAAAACACATATAGGTTTGAAACATTGAAAGACTTGACATTTTGGCCAATGTGGGAGAAAACAGTCAAGACATTCACATACTTCTGTAGCAATACCAATGCCTCTTTGTTTCATAATAGCCTTAGCTCAGGATTTGTCATGCATTCCAAAACTACTGTCTTGTGCATCTGCTCCAGTGATGTCAAATTTTATATGTACTTAGACTACAGTTTGTATGGATATGGAGTTTACACTATGTATTTCTAAGTCTCTGTGTTCCACATTTGTATTTACTATATACTCAGGGTCCTATAATCAATCAAGTGTTAAAATGTTAATGAACAACCATTTTCAAAGACAAAAACTAAGCAATAACTAAATGATAATTTAGCTACTCAAAATATATGATAAAACTTAATGACATTTCCTCAACTACAACAACCATAACAATAACAACAACAAAATCCCTGATGAAAAGACTTGATGAAAGTGTCAGGACCTCAGTTGAACATACCTTTTCTCCTCATCTTAGTGCTTTCACTTTGTAAAAGACGATTATTCAAGAGAATTGCTTAAAACATGATATTGGTTGAGAGACGCAAGAGGAAGCCATAGATAGATTCTGGATTTGTTTTCTCTGTTCTGAGTATGTACGCTAGTGGTAAGTCTTTGTGATTGGAGATGCTATAGAGTGCCGCATGGTTGACGTATTTTTGTAGACCAACCTGGAAGTTAGCATCACCCTGTTTCCCTCGACAAAAAGCCAAAAGAATTTTTCCAGTGGCTTTTGGACCAACAAAAGTTTATTCTTCTTACACGTTTTGTTCACAAATGAACACAACTTTTATAAATTTTGAAACCTAAATACAATTGCCAGAAGTTAAAAAGCTAAAGTTAGGCTATAAACAAACTACACCACAGTCTCATAACTTCAACGTCACCACCACTAAGCTTCTGACTACTCTATCAATCTTTATTTTAAAAACATGTTCCACTGTGCTCTTTTGTGGATGAATCTGCCCCCTACCTTTTTTGGGAATATGTCCTGCAGTATTTTGGACAAAATTCCATTTATTTATTTATTCCTATAGTAGATGTTTTCCTGTTCGTCGTGATGACGTTTAATGTCTCTGACAATCTCTGCAGTCCCATTTAGCAACCGCCTTTTTCAAGACACGTAAAAGCTTTAAAAAATCACAAGTGGGGTATTGCTGATGTATATTATGTCATAGAAACGTGAAAATATCTTGAGCCTGTGTTAACCACAGACCTTATTTCGGGTGTTTAACCAAAAACCCATTCAAAATCCCACTAACTTCAGGACGATAGAACCAGAAGTGCTAAAATGCTAACTCATTTCCAGGTTTCAGGACTCATTCCTGCGATACTATATTATGGTCCTGACTTTGGTGACGTTAGCAACTTTTTGCATATAGTGAAGTTTTTTTGTGATAAAATGTATTATCCTTTAGGAAAAACTGCATTTAACCAATACACATCAGAGAAAGCTGAAGGCTATAAGGCATATACACATTTGAAAAAAAAAATGCTGCATTTAAGCAGCGGTTAACATTTTTAAAAACTGTTCATTATTGTGTGTTGTAATTTTAAAAGTACGTATTATTAAAATTTGAGAAGAAAAAAAGTGAAACTTTCAATGATTCTGACCACTTTCGCTTACCGGACTCTGTACATGTATGCTTGTGACCCTTTTGGCTTCCCACTTTCCTTATATCCTTTCCTCTTTTAGTTGTTACTAACAGTCTGTTTTGATAGTTCCTCATTTCCCACTACCTTAATTAAGCTCCTTTAACTGTCAGTCTTTGCAATGACTTGTGTGCATGCAGCAGTTCTAAGCTATGGTTTCTAGGTCAAGTATATATTTTTTTCATAGTTGCTCCTCTGCTTCCTGGTTCTAAGCGTATTGTGTTTTCTGCTTGGTCATGAGTATGGATTTACCCTTGACTGTGTGTGACTGTTCCATTCTCCCACTTAACACTTAAATAAAACAGTGGTTGGATCTATACTGGCATGTAGTGTAAGTTATATGCTTGAAGTTCTACAGATTACAGATAATCTGATTACTATATACATTTGAAAGATTTAATTTGTAGATTTAATCTAGTCATCTATGCTAATTTATAATCTATTTATAATCTATCCATACTTCTTGTAGGTCTATGTGTGTGTCTAATGACTTGTAAGTGCAATTTCTTATCACTGTGTGCATACAGTAGGCATATATCAATAATAATGTGTATTGATATATCCTGCTCAATCATGTATGTGTAAGTTGTTAAGCAATTCAGGTGGCATGGTCACCACATGGCTGGCTTGGATGTGCACCTTTAACAGTGTACCTTTAAAATCGTTAGTCATAAAGTGTATAACAAAGCTACAATGCGTGTATACATTAATTCCATCCAAAGCAATGCTTATGTGACTGAATTTAGGTTGTAAGGGTGTTTTCAGCATAGGACATAGCATACAAAATTACACAAATCACAAAACTAATTACAATTTGTATAAGTTATGTTAGCCTACACATACTGTATATTATTAGTATTAACAAGGTCTTATTGGATGAATTCTGCAACAGCAAAAAATATAATCAGTATTAAATATAATATATATATTAAGTATAATTTAAATATACTCCCACACAATTACAAATATTTATATATATATTAAATTTTGCAATCTATTTCATTATGTAACTGAAATTGACAGCATCGTATGTTGCTTTTATTATTATTTTTACTTATTTTATGCTTAGTAATAAGCTCTGAATTAGCTGTATGCACAGGATGGGGGTGATTTGGGTGATGTGTCTGCTCCAGCACATGTAAAAGTTCCTTTTGCAATTCTTCAGTAATGTGATCAGGGAGGGGAGTTATTTTCTCAGTAAGGACTTAATATGTAAAAAGTTTTTAGATTTCATTCCAAGGAATTGCTGTGGCTGAAGCATATGCAAAATAGGCAACTGGAAAAATACCAGTCATTTCTGAGGTGGCAAAATACAGCATTTTTTTGATATTTTATATTTCCATGTTTTTACATTACTCTAATGTTGTGAGCTGATTATTTTTATAGCACATGAATGCACACATTTATACCAAATATATAAAGTAAAATCACATGCTTCATTAATTATCATACCTAAACAAAAACACAGGACGAGCAAGTGAGCTGAATAGCCTCACTTTTGTTTCTTTAAGTTTTACATTACATTTTACATTGACCATGCCAAGAAGCACAAGCATCAATAAATAAAAGTTCACATGCATTCTTACCATGGGTCTGGTGTGTTCTCTGAGGCCATGGTGCTAACCAAACTATCAAAGGTAATAATGGCAAAGCTATGTTTCTGACTGACTGACCAAAGTTAATGAAGGCTTTGGTGCCAACTGAGTGAACAGACCTAATTAAAGCCAGGCATTTATCAAGTAGTGGGGCTAATGAGTGAGCAATCTGTAGTATAGAAAAAGAAATGTATATAAAATGGATTTTTCGCATTTTAAATGGATGAAACATATTTCTCGAGAGGACTTTGTTTGACATGGTTGAATTTTTTTTTTTTTTACTTTTTTTTTATTGATATAAATATTTTTTCTACAGTTGTTGTTTGGAACCTGCATCATTCAGCACCCCCCCATGGGCATGGAGCTAATATACGAATATATCGGGTAGGAATGTTTGAAAAATATGATTAATAAAATCTCACTATAAAGTTCAGAATACCCCAGTAATTTTTTTTTAATTAAAGTCGAAATCTCATTTTCAACTCCATAACAGGTCTGCGTAATTATTTTTAAATGCCTTTGTAACCCCTAAAGACATACTCTATTGTATTTTAAACTATTCTCTATCCACCAGATCTATATCATACTACACGGAAGAATTTCAACACATTTGCCTGTACTGAGAAAAGTATGGAAAACCTTTCTACTCAAAACCCACTTATATAGAGTCTGGGGAAGTTGTTTTCCATCAATAAACATTTAAAAACTTTCAAAACTACAACCATTACAGTCTAGCAATAAGGATCTTACAATGAGACAGACATTAGAGAATGTCTTATCAAAGCTGTTCCTGTGGAGATTTATCCAAATTCCTAGCACTTACACTTTCCATAAGGTGCATGAAATACAATTGCCCTTTCATTATAATGATTTTCATTGTAAGTGAGTTTTGAGAAAATGGTTTTCTGTATTTTTCTTAGTACATGGAAAAGTGGCAAAAGTGTTGGTAATTGCACATATACTACACATGTAGTATATAGAGATTATGTTAGAATTTCTTTAAGATCTTATAACAATTTTATCTCTATTATGAGACAGTACCTTTGCATTCTGACATGACTGTACCTTTACATACTGACATGACTATATTTATGTATGATTTTTTTTTTTCCATGCAGTAAAGATCACCTGTTCACATACACTCTTGGTGCCTTCGTGCTGTTGTGGGCTTTGATATGGCTGTACCGTGACAGCCTGGAAATCGACAAAATCACAGAGAAGTACGTGTTCGTCACCGGCTGTGATTCAGGTTTTGGAAACCTGCTATGTAAACAACTGGACAAACGTGGTTTCCGTGTGTTGGCTGGTTGCTTGACAGAAAAAGGAGCAGATGACCTGAAGAGTGTGACGGGACCTTATCTGAAGACCTGCATACTGGATGTTACTAGAACAGATAGCATTCAGAATGCTGTGGAATGGACGAAGAAAGAGGTTGGAGACAGAGGTTAGTGTACAACACCAGGCTTGTGTCTTAGTTAATGTATAGTTAGTGTTACTTAAAAAAAACTCCTAAATACTTGAATGTAGAATCAGTCTTAACAAGACTTCTTGATAATTGTTATTTTCGAGTGCTTATACAGTGTAGATTTGGTGGTTGAGAGACCATGTGTATTATCCATAATACACTACTAGTGCATGGCAGTATAAAGACTGAGTAATAGTTAAAATACTAATTATCTCTTTTGATTGACCAGTGATTTAAAAAAATGTTGCTGTTTGACAGATATAAGCTGATGTTCTTTTGATTTGATCACCTTTCTAGTTGTTGCTAAAAATGGAAACTGCAACAAGCACTAATAGAGGCCCATTGGGGAAGAAATCACACTGCCCCATGCTCAGGGGAAGAGCAGGAGACACAACAGTTAATAAGGTCGCCAGATTGAGCTAGTTTAAAATAATCCACCTTCTTAAGTTTGTTACACCCCCACCAGTTTTTTTTTTCTTACACATCTTCTCAAACACGGCTGATGACATGTTATGGATGTGTCAGTGAACTGGGCTGGATAGTATTAGCCTCAACTGTACAAATCTAGGGAGTGTGTCACACTGTGTAACAATTTGACATGACTCCGATAGGCTGCATGAATCTGCAGTCTGAGCTAGAAAGAAATCAGCCCCAGTGTCACTTTTTCATACCGTTCTGTGTATTTTTCTTACAAAAATTGGTTGTGCTATTGCACCTAATTAAATTAAAGTCCAAAATAATCAGCCCAAATGCTTGTATTGATATCTTTTTTTGTTACTGAAATAAAGGGGCTTAGCCATGCTAGCCCATTTATGCTATTTATACCCTGAACACTAGCATTTGGGATACAGCCAGAAATGTCCAGGCTCTTCATCTGTCACCCAGTAGAGTTTAGCTCCATTACACATGGCTCTGATATTCAGATGATCTTGAATATCCTGAAGGCCTTTATTAGCTGAATCGTGTGTGTTAGATTCAGAATGGAAGTAAACTCCATAGGGGCAGATTTTGGCAGTCATGCCATACAATGTCAGAAAAAGAGGTAGAATAAGGCTCCACTTATGTTTGCACTTGCAAAATACATTTCCCCCCCAAAGGCTTAGTGTCTGTGCCCTAAGGTCGTGTGTGAACTTTTTGTATTTCTGAAAAAATAGACCTCATGCTCTGTGTTCTGCACATATGACAAGCACAGTACCTGTTATATTGTTTTTCTTCCTGAGACATTTAAACATGAAAAGAAGACACTTTGTGACACCAGTGATTCCATAATCCTAATGCATAATGTAAACAAATACAAATAGTTCAAGCGATTAAACATCAGACTGGACTGGGTTAAAGCAAAATCAATAACTAAGCCATCAAATGCGAACAAATACAAACAAAGGCATGAGGCAGACTCTACAATGATCTGAGCGAGTTGTGTAAAGGAATATGTGTGACTGGGAATGGGTGTGTCTAATCAAAAGTGATGGAGCTTGTGAATGGGGATGTGTGTCATGTGATAGGTAATGGTGTGGTTTGTAGTTCATGACTTGGCTGAGGATCTTGGGAGTTGGAGTTCACAGTTTCACTGGTGACAGACATCATTAGTGATGTTACATAGTACACCAAAATTTTCTTGGATGAATGACTACTGTTGCAATAAGTGGGATTTTGCAATTTACTTTTCCTCCATTCTATTCATTGTAAATGGAGATTGCTTTCCGTCACACAGTATTGAATTGATAGCATTATGCCGGTGAAATATGCTAATTGGTTACTTCATTGTTAGCTGTATTGTTGAGTTCTCAACAAATTTGCATTTATTGCAATGGCAGGACTCTGGGGGATCGTGAACAATGCAGGATGCTCGTTACCCATGGGTCCTTCTGAGTGGATGCAGATCAAGGATTTCCACAGCACTCTAAGGGTCAACCTGACTGGTGTGATCGAGACGACCATGAATTTTCTGCCACTCGTCAAGAGAGCCCATGGCCGAATTGTTAATGTGGCTTCAGTTCTGGGCAGAGTGGCAGCGAACGGAGGTGGATACTGCATTTCCAAGTTTGCAGTGGAAGCCTTTTCCGATTGCCTCAGGTATTTCCAAGTTAAGAGCCACTGAAGTATACTTTTAAGCACCTGCAGCCACAACAAGAAGATCTTGAGTTTAAATCCAGGTAGCAGTTAATAGCAGTATGCCTGTAGTGACTGTCTGTCCAGCCAAGGCTGGATCTTTAACCTCAAGCATGTCCTCCGACGCAGTATATTTTTCCATGTGACACAGGAAAAGTGAAAAAAAAAACATTTCTATATAACAATACACTTGCCAAATTAAGGATTAATTGTTTCTTATGAGAATTAGATGGTGCTATGAGTTTATCATAAATACAAACACTTCAAGTATTTGTTTCAGGAGGGACATTCAACATTTTGGAATCAAAGTGTGTATAATAGAACCCGGGTTCTTCAAGACCCAGGTGACAAGCCTGGAACCACTCGAACGGGAACTTCATCGCCTGTGGAACCAACTGACGCCTGAAGTGAAAGAAAGCTACGGAGAAAAATATCTGGATAAGTGTAAGTATACCTGGTATTATATTTAAGGTACTCATGCACCTTGAAGTATGATTTTAAATGATTAATTTCTCTTGGATGCCTTGGATGCTGAACTAACCCTAGTTTATTTTCAAATTTGTTAACACAGAGATAAATTCACATTTTTTTATGTGATGGTTTTAGAGAATAACATAGTAAACAGAACACCTTTTAGCCATAAAACCTGCTTGCTACGTTAGATAATTATCTACCATATTAATGTTATATTTATGTTAAAGTGAAGCATAACCATGAAAATTCATGGTACTTATGGTTATTTATGGTACTACATTGTGACGTGTTTGAGTACTGTTAAATAAATCCAGCTCATGACTGCTTGAACTAGTTTACTAACGGTTATTAATTAGCCAGTTATTAATTATGGAGTAGATAATAACTGTATCAGAAATGCATGCTCACCAAGGTGAACAACTCTTCCATAGCAAGGCTGAGAAAAAGGAGAAAAAATGTGTCTCTTTCTTCCAATGCCCAAACTTGAACTAATTTCAGATGTTTTTGTGTGGTTTTGGGGACATAGTTGGGCTGGGACATTTTGCTGAGACCTGGCAACCCTGCACGTATTATCACCAGCTTCCAAATTACCAGATGGTCCATGGTGCTTTTTTAGCCTCTAAAACACTGGTCATTTCTTAACCTCAGTGTTTTCCTTTTCTTTTTGCTGTTCTCAATCCAGACGTCAATGTACAGAGGCTGATTATGAATGCTATTTGTGATGCTGATTTGAGTAAAGTGACCAACTGCATGGAGCATGCTCTGTCTGCTGCTCACCCAAGGACCCGATACAGTGCTGGCTGGGATGCCAAACTCCTCTGGATCCCTCTCTCTTACATGCCAGCTTGTGTTGTTGACATTGCACTAAGGCTGGTGTTGCCGCGGCCTGCCAAGAGTGTTTTATAGATCCAAACTTAAGTTGAAATTGACCATATCCAGTGTTCCCTAACTAATCTAGACAAGAGTTTAAAGTAGTATACTCAAAAGGATGATTGACTTGTATTTCCACTGTATTTAAGTGATGCAGAGTAACTGATCTTGCCTGTGTATATTTTGCCTTGTTTGATGAAGTTGAGAAATTGCTATCGTTTGTTCTTCTATGCTACAGATGACATCCTGATACCTTCAAAATTGTCTTAGCTGCCAGAAAACCAAAAATGTCTGACCAAATATTTTGTTTATAACCACCTTGTGCCTTTTCCTCACTATAATGTTTTTTGGCTGAGCAACAGCAATATTTTAATCAAAGTATAATACAAGTTTCAGAAACACTAAAGATGTGAATAAAACCATTATTTAATACAACTAAGTCAAGTTTATGTGATAAAGTAAATTTATACCTGTAAATCAATAAAATTGAATGAAACAATATTACCAACCCCTCAAAGGTAAAATTGTCAGCCTACAACTCTTTATTCAACAGTGTGTATGCCTTTTTCATTTAAAATGATTCATCCTGATATACAATATACAATCTTTTTTGTCAGATTCCTCTTAAATTCATCCATTATCAGTATCCATTGCCACACATTAACAACCTTTTCAGAGCCTTGCCACATAGCCATTGGTTTAAGTTTTCTGGTGGAATTGGTGGAATATTGGTGGAATATTGTAAATAATCTAAGAATAATAATTTGGCCAAATTATTAAAGGAATAATTCTGCCAAAAATCTAATTTACCATTTAACCCAAATGTAGTTAATTAGACAGACATGTCTAGTGTCTGAACTTTGCTTCAGACATTTTGTATTGGATCTATGAGGCTAATGTTGCATTGTGCAAACTGCATGCATAAGTCACTAGACACTCACTTCAAACTGCATCAAGTTGTTCATTACATCATATAGATTTCCTTGTGGCTTCCCACACTGTATGACACATTCTGATCGATAAAAACAGACAAGGTAAGGTAAGGGTTCTGAAACTGCCAATAATTGGGGGATGGAGCTTAAATGTTTCAAAAGATAATCTATAAACTCGTGAAGCTACAAATTATGCTAACTCTACATGTAAAATGATCATCTATATTCCCATAGAGTGAGATTTAAAGTACAAACAGAACATGTGAATAATATTAGCAAATGTCATATGAGAAATTTATATATGAAATCTGTTACAAGGTAAGTATTTAATAAATATTTATTAAATTGCCCTAGGGGTATGCAAATTTGCATTCATCATTATTATTTGAGACCAAAGACTACAGGAAATTACTTTCAGTAATCATATACACTACAATTCTATTTTAAGAAACATAAAAGATCACAAAAGGTACATATATCTCTAGATCTCTTTGCCACATTTTTAAGTAGAATGTGTAAGTATCATATGTCTATACTGTATACTCACATACAATTAACAGCTAATGTCTGTTACACAGACAAAATTTGTTTTATATGAACACGTTTTTGGGAGGAAACTGGAGAACCTGAAGGAAACCCACATGGACATGGGGAGTGCAAGCAGAGAAACAGTGTAGAATTGAACCTGGGACCCTGGAGCTGTGAGGCAGCAATGCCACCGTGCTGCCAGGACATCTATTTGCACTTGCTAAGAGACACAACCTTTAATCCCCCATCCCCCCACCCCCCCAGATTTTTACTTTAAAATCACAGCAGAAGAGTTAGACAAAATTAACTAAAAATATAAAATGTAAAAAATTTAAGGGATTAAAAACTTTTAACTCTACTGCACCTGACCACAACTGTACAAATACCACATAATTACAACCAACAGAGGTCACATGTATGGTAAATGTACTTGATAAAATGATTAATATACACTGCTGGGCTAAAAAAAAAAGAAAAAAAGGCCAGGCCCAAAAATGGCAACATATTAAGGTTTTAATGCTCTTACCAACAAATCCTTGGTCAGAAAATTAGCAAGAATTAAACAAATAGATAAAGGAACTTAGTATTGGATAGCTTTTTTTGCCCTGGAGTGTATGCAGACATACCTCTGACCCAGACAAATGCTGGATGTAGGGCTGTGACAGTACACTAGTATACTGCAATGAGGAAATCTGGAATAATTATGCCAATAATGTTACATCATACAGTTTTAATTGCTGCACATCCCATGAAATATAGCATACATTTTAAAGAACACACATACCAGCTGCAATTAAGAGAATATTTTCTTAATAATAATAATAATGGATATAAGAATATTATCTTCTCTGTAAAGTATATGTCTTGAGGATTTTTCTGTGTAGATTGAAGCTTAAATGTCCAACATAGACTCTTTATAGATATTCCCACAAACAGAGCAGCTCCATGAAGTCACATCGACATAGTCTGAT
>CM040994.1:13577991-13588416 GCA_022985145.1 Pangasius djambal
TTTTTTTTTTTTTTTTTTTTTTTTTTTTTTTTTTTTTTTTTTTTTTTTGCCAAGGTCTGAGTCCACACCGAAAACCTGGGATTTTTCTTTTTCATTTAAAAAATGGAAATAAACAGAAGGTTTTAGAATTCTGAAGTATGTAAATGCTCAATCTCTTGCATATTTAATATTCCAGATTCTGCACTATTTTAGGTCCATATTTAAATGTAAGCTGATTTGTGATACTGACCATGTTAACTGCATTGTACAAAAGGTCAGATATTCCTCGTGCCTAATCTCTTCCAGTGAAGCACGTGCTCAGGCGACACTGCTGGATTTGATCTGTGCATATAAACATAGCTGCTGTTGAGTGCCGCACGCGCGCACTAGTCTTCCGCACGAGCCCCTTCTGCAAAGTACAGAGACTGTCGACAAACTGTGTGTTTAATCTTCGTCTGTGTGCAAGTGGATGATGATGTCCTGTTTGAGAACGTTTGGGCGGATTAATGTCGGAATGGTGGAGTTTCTTGTGGAAAATGTCGCTAAAAACGGCGCACTGGGCTTGTACTGCGGCAGCGCGCGCCGAGTCTCGCGACAGAGGCGGTGTTTCAGTAACGGTTCTTCACAGCTTTACTTCAGCAGAGCAACTACTGAACATACTGAACACCAATTACCAGAGGGGTAAGCTAACACAGTTTGCAAAAAAAATGTAGTTCAATGTATAATATTCACAATTTTATATTAACCTTTATTAAACTTTGACAGTAGAATGTGTGGTGGCCTGGGAAAACCCTTCACAAAGCCAATTTCTGACATTTTCTACTATATATAGTTCTTAAAACTAGCTACAAGTTTTCCTGAAGTGAAATGTTTCATTTTAAAACCTGGTTACCCCAAAAGTGAAAAGGGAGAAAATCCAGGGTAAAGATTTCACTCCACTATACACACCTAATCTTATGGTACTTACGGTACTGGAAAAAAAAAAATTAAATTGAATGAGATATGCTTTAGCATCCTCCACATCAGCCTCAGTGTCAAGACCTGAGGTAAAAGTCCCTCACAGCGTTTAAACATGAGCTTCATCACCGTCTCCTCTCTTGACCGAGCTATGTTCATCTGTGGGGAAATAACTGCTGATTAATTTATTCAGTTCTGTTCTGTTGGCTAAATTTCTTGCTATTAATTTGAATTTGGTCATAGAAACATTTAAAAACTTTGTCCGCTGTCATTTGTAGAGAGTGTGTAATCGCTCTTCTGTGTTTTGATGATGATGTGAAGGTGCAGGAGTATCGCTTATCATGGACAGTCGGCATCTATTTACAAACCGATAGGATTATTCTTATGTCCATTTCACTATGACATATAACAATCCAAAAACTTAAACAAATTGTTCCACTCATTGCATCAGAAAATCACACACGATTTTAGAAATCTTTAAGCATACTGACTGTTTTTACCACTGTATTTGTTAGGCTGATTTCTTACACAGCATGATTTTTGCAGGAAGAAAGTCAAGGAATGGTTAGAAAGTAGCCTAAATAAAAACATATCCACATATTTATATTTATCTTTTCTAAAGTAGAGATTTCAAACTATGTTACTGTCAGAAAAATTCAATTTTGGTCAAACCCAGATTTTTCTTGATTTTTTGCCGATTTTCCAGAATTCAGTCACAGCGACATCCGACAAGGTTTTGTAAATATGGATATTGTTTATATATTTGTTAGCTACATTAGGACTGTAGCTCAAGTGCAGAACTAAAGAAGCAAATGTCAGATACCAAAACACCATATATCTCATGGCCATTAATGTTTTCTCTATGTTTATTCAGAGGTAGGGCAGGTGAAGGTCTCTTCTCAGGACTGGAGGCTTTGCTATTCCACACCATAACTGATGGGCAGGACAGGATCCCCATCTCTCATTTCATCAGTGTGAGTCAATAATTAACTACACACTGTCAGCTGTAAAAGACAAAGTTTGAACACTCAGAAGATGGTGAGATTTCATCACTCACCTAAAAACTTATCAGTAAATTCAAAGTGCCGATGACTGCAAAATTTGCAGGGTTTAAATGGACTTTTAAATAATACATACAGTGCATTAACCTGTTCAGTATTTCATTATGCACTCAGCTGCCATATTATTAGATACGCCTAAAAATACCTATACATTAATTTCTAATATTATCAGGTATGCCTATCAGCCTATCATCTAGGTGCACTTGATAACAACACTCACTGGTGGTCCTAAGGTGGTCTCTTTCCTTTGGTGGATGGAGTAGAGTGTCACAGATATTACTAGTTTGGGCAACACTATAGGCTACTCTAGTTATTAATTCATGTATGAATGTATTTGTGCTAACCCTGTTTCTCCTCTGCTTCAGGCTATTAAAAGCACAGGTCTGCTGACCTCTGACCCCCGTCTGCGGGACTGTATGGACAAACTGCGACAAGCTGTCCGAGAATCCAATGGTGATGTCATGATGGACCACAAACTATTTCGCAGGTGTGTGTGTTACTCCAAATTGTATTATGTTTTAATTATGTGTTTTGTAGTTTGACTGTGAGACACATTTTGCTATATGCATTCTGGTTTGCATAAAAATGTCAGTGATTTAAATGGTAATGATGAAGATGGATTAATTATGGCATACATTTTAAAAAATCAATTGATTTGTGCAGGTAAAAGTTCTGAATTATAGTTTTACACAAACCTGTTGATTGACTGTTCCTTGGACGCTATTGACTAAATTTATATGTATTTTTGATTAATTACCAGAAAGAATTTGGTACTAACAGTTGAACTCCAATAAGTTTAAATAGCTTGGAATAAGACTAAAGTTGATGTTTGTTTGAATATTGATTGGCTAGCACTTCACTTTGAACAAATGAGAAGATTGGAATGGAGATGAATGTCCAGTTTTTGGTGATGTGAAGAACGTCTCAAATGTCTGAGTGGCAGACTGCTTTCCACCCAAGCTAGACTCTCCTAGTCTATCCATTCTATCTATTTATTCTATAAGTATTCGAATCATTGTATCTAACTATAGTTCTTGACTTGAATGTAAGAATGGTGAGATAACTCATAACTCAGGCTCTCTCTGTCAGATGTGTAGGCAGAAACATCGTCCTACTCTCCCAAGCTTTCAGAAAGAAATTTATAATTCCAGAGTTTGATGCATTTGTTGGTGTCATAAATCAGATCTATAACAGAGCTAAACAGCAGCACGAAGGTCAAGTGAGTAGTTATATTCTTCACCAAATCTTGTATTTCTGTATGATTTATGGAAATTGAATTTAAACATTTTGTGTCAGGTAGCAGACTACATTCCACACCTTGCCAAGTTCAGTCCCAGTCTTTGGGGGATTTCACTGTGCACAGTGGACGGTCAGAGGTAAAAAGAAGAATTCATTATTGCACAAACCTTATGTGTTGCCACCACTGCCTGTTGCACATCAGTGATGTTGTTATGAATTGTGAATTCTATCTCCTTAAAAGGCACTCAGTAGGTGACACCAAGGTGCCATTTTGCCTGCAGTCGTGTGTGAAGCCGCTGGAATATGCCGTTGCTGTACATGAGCATGGAACAGAACATGTGCACCATTTTGTAGGGAAAGAGCCCAGTGGGCTAAAGTTCAACATGCTCTCCCTTGATGACGATGGTGGGCATGAGATCAGTGCTACTTCTGTTTTAATAATAACAAAATATTCCTCAACAAGGAATGCTTACCTTACTAATATGTGTACGCCAGTGGTGAACTTTTAACATTCTGCAGATGTTAGACTCATGCTAATTGCCTTACACTTGGTGGACACATTAATATTTTTGGGTGAATATTTCCTCATGTAGCATAACCACTAGCATTATTCTACTAATATCCTGCATCAAAAACCAAAAAATGTCTTACTGAAGAAGTGTAATTTCTCTTCTAATGACACTAGCTGGGAAGAATTTGATTCATGCAAGCCATTTCTGATTTTGGGCAAAATGCCTGATCAGTGTTTGGGGAGCCCTTGAACACTCAGCTGTCCTGCATAGTGGCCTTGAAATGAGCTGTTTGCTCCTATTACACATAGACAAACATTTAGAAAGAGCATGTTTACACAAGTACATACCAAATTAAACAAATTATTTCAAATTTCATTGATACAGCTCTTTTTTAGTGCCAGCCATCTATATTCAGTGATAAATATCATTTATTTTTCATCATGAATTTCAAATTGTATGAATATTCAAATCAGAAATTCCCTCAAAACCTATATAATATATGCTTGCTCCCATCCCTGGTTCAATTGCTTGCATTTGCATACACGATTGTTTGTATTTTATGATGCAATAATTTTTGCCTGTCACATGTTTATTACTAACACAGATTTTCCAATTCAGAATTTTAGCTACAGTGATAGTTTTTGCACTTTGACAAACCTGTACATTCATATTCATTCCCCTTAATCAAAGACAGCATGTTTTATGCCGTTTATGACTTTTTTGATTGGTTGTTTTATCGCTATGTATGATTTTTTTTTGTACATATACCCCAACCCCCCTCTCATAAACAAAAGGAATTGCAGGGCATAAAGGGTGCAATTCGAGTTTAAGACTCAGATAAGGGTTTAAGGGCCTTTTATTACATCACAGGTTTCAGAAGGTTTGAGAAAATTAGTTTGGTATCTGTATTAACAAATGTTTTTTTTTATTCTAAGATAAACCTCACAATCCGATGGTGAATGCAGGAGCAATTGTCATCAGCTCTCTTATCAAGGTAAACACATATCCCTCATGCTTTGATTGTAGCTAGTGTACGTCATACTGGCGAGTCACTGACCCCACAATCAAAGATGACACTGCACTGACTGATAACCTGAACGTGGCTAGGTGTAAGTATATAGGCATCTCTCCAATCAGTTAAAGGAGAGGCTTTGATAGTATATCAAATTTTTTCATCTATCATCTGTGTGTTCCTGTCTTGCTATCTTCAGTAGAATATAAGTACAGTTGAGAAATGTATGTATATGAGTGGTAACATTACAGTAACCCCACCAGGTTTGTTAAAGATCTGACAGGATTCACTGTAACTGTCTCATGTTCAAATATAATTTTGTTTTTAGTTTATATATTAATTTGTACTGTATACTGTCCTGTTTAAGCATGTAAAATGTTTTTTTTTTCTTCCCTTCAGCCTGGGGCCAACAAAGCAGAGAAATTTGACTATGTAAGTAAGTCAACAATAAATTGTGGCTGAAATAGAACTTTCAAATTTTTCTTAATTGGGACGTGATGGAGACGCTGGCAACTGTATTAATAAAAAAAATAAACAGATACATTTGTTTAAAATCATATTTTTTTTAATTAAAAGATTTAGTATTCATTTGAACACCAGTGCCCACATTATCAGTTTCATTTGCATAAACGCACAAATTAATATTGTGTTTGTGTAAACAAAAAAAAATCTAAACCATTACCATAACCATTAACCTGCACTTATACTGTCAGCAATGTGACAAAGTTTCCAAAAGTCATTTGTTTTTACTGATAGCAGGAGATTTCCAGAAACAGTAGGTGAAGCGACTGTTAGCCATGCAAAGCATTAACCATGCAAAGAATAAAAAAAAAGGAATAAATGCCATGAAGATATCCTGAGGTCTTTTTTCCACATGAACTGACATAGAAAAAGTTAATGTAATGTGCTATGATAGATTTACTTTAGGTAACTAAATATAGAACATGGGATCTTAAACATCTGAATGTGATTTTTTCCCCCTTTTTGTAAATATAAAGAATGTGAAAAATATTCAAACTAGGAATTTTGTTCTAGCAGCACTAGTCTGAATATAAAAGTATTCTTACTGTTATTTTTGTGATGCAAGTTTTCTAACAGATGGTCTTATCTTCTCCAGGTGATGGACTTTGTGCAGAAAATGGCAGGCAAGGAATATGTAGGCTTCAGTAATGCCACGTGAGTCCTTAACATCTATATGCTGCCTTTAACTGGATTTATATTCTTGGCATCGATTTTGTGTAAAGCAATTTCTGTTTATAGGTTTCAGTCAGAAAAGGAGACAGGAGACAGAAATTTTGCAATAGGCTACTACCTGAAAGAGAAAAAGGTTTGTTCTGTAATTGCCTTTCAAGTTTTTGATTAAACCACTCAACAAAACAGTTATTGGTTACCTGGTTGTGTTTGTTTGCAGTGTTTTCCTCATGGGGCAGATATGATTGATGCTCTAGACTTCTACTTCCAGGTGAGCATAACAGGAAATTGTATATGAAATGATCATTTGAAACTGATGTAAAATCATCCAGGGTGATTGGAAAAGCAGAGAACAATCTTAATAAAGACTGCCATCTTTAAAAGTATATCTAATAATTAATTTTAAAGATAACACCTCTGATTTGCTATATTGCCATGCACACATTTTACTATCACAGAAATTACTTCTGGTTGCAGCTGGAGTTCAGCAGTAGCCCAATGGGTATGATTATGATCTGATTATATGATTATGTATATATATCATATATTATATGATTATGATCAATTAACATGGATAAGAGATCCATTGTCTTCACAGTGTAGGCATATTCAGCACATTTCATCTATATTTTATTGTTCTATGTTTTATTTAACTCAGCCAGTACTTGTTTTTTTTTTTGGTTTCAGCAGGAGACATTAGAAAAGCCTGCTTCCTGGGGTGTCTTTTCCCCCACCTTTCCATGAGTAACTAATCCAATATGAATAGGCTTTAAAAAAATAAAAAAATCTTTTTTTTTCTCAACACAGGTTGTAATGTCTAATAGTGTACTGAAGCACATGGATAATATCACAGCACTGAAAATGGAAATGACTGCAGGGAATGTAAATGACTAGCTATTCTATGATAAAACTTAATAATTACTTTTCATGGCTACAGAAATAGCTGCAGATGCCCTTGTTGAATTCTTTTAGCCATTTCTCCTTTGCTGATTTTTTTTTAATTGAAAGTATGTTTGTTGGATGAGCTGTTGGAGGCTAGAGGGATCAGGTCAAAAGAAGAAGCTGTCATCATTTAGTTATCATTAGCTAAAAGGTTTTGAATAACTTAAATTATTTTAAATATTCTGAAATAGTAAAATCATAGTAAAAAACACTGTTATATAAACTGTGATATAAACTGAGTCTTACAAATGATACTAGCACTGTCTCTGTGTCCTTTGTAGGCTTAATTAGCTTATCGTCCAAGTGCATCTGCATTTAATATAGGCTCTTTTACAGTCCCAATAGATCTGAGAACGGCCAGTTAATAAGTCCTTAAATACAAATATTTTGGTCTTTGGTGGAACACTTGTTTAATATTTTTCCTTATTAAATGAATAATTATTTATTTATTGAGTCTGGGAGGAGTATAATAGATTAATGAGATAAATTGATTGAGAAATTAGTTGATACATACTTCTAAATTGTGAAGAGAGGTCAAAGAATGGGTATTAAATTTATGATGGCAAGATAGAAACATCTGTGTTTTATTCCCTGTTCAGCTGTGCTCTATTGAGGTGACATGTGAGTCAGGCAGTGTGATGGCGGCCACGCTGGCCAACGGAGGAATCTGTCCCATCACTGGCGAGCGAGTACTGAGCTCTGAGGCTGTGAGGAACACACTCAGCCTCATGCACTCGTGCGGCATGTATGACTACTCTGGCCACTTCGCCTTTCATGTAAGTCCCAACTGGATTTGGATGAAAACGTGGGGAATTATGAATTTATTATCTTTTTCATTTGATCATTTTATTGACTAAAATTGGTTGTAATTATAGAATATGTGGGAAGTGTAAGCTGATAAGAGTATAAGAAAAAAAGCAGGCTAGGAATGCAGCGCTAGATCATAAACACACACAGGAAGGATCAATGAAGAAGATCTTGAGAGTTTATTGGAAAGGAAAGGTGCTGTATAATTAAAGCTTATGTCATGCCCTATTGTTTAGAACTTAGATATTCTGTTTATTAATTTTGTAAAAGTATAAAAATATAAATGTGTGAGCTTTGTGCTTTTGTGTGTCAGGTGGGACTGCCTGCTAAGTCGGGGGTGTCAGGAGCTGTGTTGTTAGTGGTGCCCAATGTGATGGGGGTCATGTGCTGGTCACCACCTTTGGACAGGCTGGGGAACAGTGTAAGAGGCATCCGCTTCTGTCAGGTCAGCTTAAACTCTGATTTCTCCTATATATAGACTGTGGTCCATTCTGAAGTTATTGTAAAAATGCCCTACTTCCTCTGAATGCTCAAAACTTCACAATGAGAACTGTGATGGGTCCCCTCTGTAGGAGTTAAAATTACAATTAATTTGGACCACGCTTAAACATTATTTTATAAAGCCAAAACCAGTATTTTTTTTCCACACGATCACTGACGCTCATGCAAACAAGAACACGTATTGCAATTAAATAAGGAACAAATGGACTAAGAAACAAACATTTCTTGATGCTCCCACCAGTTTCATTTAGGAGCTTCTGTTCACTTAGTCTGCTTTTTTAAATTTGCAGAGACAAACAAATACAAATGCTCTGGGTTTTAACTTAGAAGAAAAAACTCCATAAAATCTACATCACAGAGATTATTTACCACAGAACTACTACTTGCAGCTGTTTTTTATATTTTAGTTACAATTTAATATTACTAAATACACTGCTAAGCAAAGGTTTTTGAACACATGGAGTTCATTCTCTAAAGTTTAATCACTATTATTGACACAGACCTCACAAAATGCTACAGAATAGAAATTAAATAAGCAAACCTAAAACCGATTGTTCTTAGATCCTGTTGGGACTGTAAATGCATGCTTTATTAAAGGCAGGCAGACTCAGAGGGTAAACCCATTTAGCCTATAGATAAAAGATGCATAAAGTGCAGCTATTAAAGCGCATAAAGTGCAGCTTTAAAACATAAATAGGTGGTGTGCTACAAGTGCCTGATTAAAGTGCTAGATTGTTCCAATAAAATAGTCACTTCCAACATTTCTCAATTCACTGAACATTTTATAATAAACTTTCCCTTTATTAGGTTTTCAAATTTTAGAGTATTTAAAACGATATCCTTTAAACAAAAATGCAAAAATATGGAGTGTTTGAAAAGTTTGACTGGCTATGTGAATTGTTTTTCACTTGAATGTGACCTATACTTAATGCTGAATGTTTGCTGCAGCCAAGATTTCAGTGCAAAAATTGCCCAGGGGCAATGTGTCCATTAGTTGTTCCCTTCAAAAATGACATTTTAAGGACCCTTCGAAGTAAACGCCTTTCATCACTTCAGTTTGTAACTACACTACAGATGGTTGCCACGGGTGGTCCTCCTTTGAAGTTCCCTGTGTAGGGTACATCACTTCAGAATGTACTGCAGTGATAAGTATGTGTGTATCAATATGCTCTTTCTTCATTACACCGAATGTGTGTTAATGCATGTAATTATTATCTAATATTTGTAGAAGTGCATCTGCAAATACAAAAGATGTTTTTTTCAATTACTATCTGAGTCATTCATTTCTGCTGACCTGGAGCTTTAAATGCATGTAACGAATCGTTGAATGAATTATCTTTTTTCAGTTATTATATCACTTTGAAGCTGTAAGCATGTTCACTTTTTTAGCTAACAATCTATGCTTCATATGACATTAGATTTGATATACTGCATAAACATTTTCTTCAATCAGGAACTGGTGTCCCACTTCAACTTCCATAATTATGACAATCTGAGACACTTTGTTAAGAAACAGGATCCACGTCAACAATCCGGTGATGAAAGGGTGAGACCAAATATTGAAAACCATTATTGTTTTTGCAAAATCCTATCAGTTCAATTGGGATTTTTGTCCAGCAGATGGTGGTGTAGCTCTGATATAAAGAATCTTAAGGGTCTCAACAATGTGTGATGGCTGATTAACGCAATCCACATTTTTAGATTTTACAGCAAAAATTTATATATAAAATATATTATACAATAATATACAGTTAGGACCGGAAGTATTTGGACAGTGACAGAGTTTTTGTGATTTTCCTTTATACACCACTACAACGGATTTGAAATAAAACACTCATGATGTGATCGAAGTATAGACTTTCAACTTTAGGAATTTTAGGAACCATTTAGGAATTACAGCCATTTTAAACAAAGTTCCTCCATTTTCAGGGGCTCAAAGGTATTTGGACAAAGTGACATAATTGTAAATATAACCATAATTTTAATACTTGGATGAAAATCCTTTGCAGTCAATGACTGCCTGAGGTCTGGAGCCCATGTTCTCAAAACTCAAATTCTGAGTTTCCTCCCTGGAGATGCTTTGCCAGGCCTTCACTGCAGCCACCTTCAGTTGCTGCTTGTTTGTGGGTCTTTCTGCCTTCAGTCTTGTCTTCAGTAAGTGAAAAGCAGCTCTATTGGGTTGAGATCAGGCGACTGACTTGGCCATTGAAGAATATTCCATTTC
>CM040994.1:13610315-13620863 GCA_022985145.1 Pangasius djambal
ATTATATTTACAATTATGTCACTTTGTCCAAATACCTTTGAGCCCCTGGAAATGGAGGAACTTTGTTTAAAATGGCTGGAATTCACTTAGATTCAAAGTCTACCCTTCGATCACATCTTGATTGTTTTATTTCAAATCCATTGTGGTGGTGTATAAAGGCAAAATCACAAAACCTCCGTTATTGTCCAAATAATTCAGGACCTGACTGTGTGTGTGTGTGTATATATATATATACAGTATATATGATGACTAACAAAAAAAAATCACAATTTTGAAATCATTTGCTCAACAAGTTTGTTTACTGGTAAATATTTGTTTGGGAGTTTTTAAGGTTGCAAATTCCATAATCTGATGCCTGCGACTCCTTATAAAGGAACGATAATTTACCTGCCAGCGCCATGAGTTAGGTTGGGCCACCTCTCCACCCACAACTCTCTCCCCTGTATTCTCCAGGTACCTGGGTGCAGGCCTCTCTTCGGCCAGAGCTACACACAAACACACACAATACACAGTTATATACAGTCGCAGCCTTTCATACACTTTCAGTGAAAGTACATTCTACTCGTTATTCAGGAACAGTAGTGGTCTGATGCAGCCTTAAGCAAAAACAAGTACAATATGAGCAAAAAATATATGTAAGGTAACTTAAGATTACATCAATTACATTTTGGTATTTTTTTTTGCTGAATGTATCTAATTTTCTAGGTTTGTATGAGAGTGGTGGCTTACCCAGGGCCACTAGGACACTCAGCAAAAGGAATCTCAGCATGACTGCAGTCAGTCAGAACTCACATAGTTCAATATTGTTATGCCACTTCTTTATATACTATCACACAGAGAGGAATGATCGATTACAGGCTTAAGTTTTCCACCACAGGTGCTCACAATCTCACGGTTATCACCAAGGTTATTTTCCTGCCAGGCTGAGGGTGATAAACCCTGAAAGCTTTTCCTCCTAGGTTATAAAAAAACTGAACAGTATTTACTCAGGGTTAAATCCACATGCAAAACTGTAAAATAAAACTTCACCTACATTTGAACCCATCTAAGAGCAGTGTATAAGTACACTGTATATGTATTTACGTTTACATTTACAGCTTTTAGCAGACGCCCTTATGCAGAGCATGCTAAAGAAGTGTTTATAACCCTGTTATAGAGATGTTAGTACAGCAAGAAAACACAAGTCAAAGTTTTTTTTAAACTTAAATTAGTGCTCACTGCAGTGCTTGTTGAAGAGGTAGGTCTTCATTCTTCGTTTGAAGACAGCCACCACCTGGGTGCATGTATAGAGAGGAGTCTTGATATATGTTTTCTTTGTGCCTTGAGGAATAATGGGTCCAGTCGAGCCAAGCTAGAGACTTGAAGGGTGGTGCAGAGTGGGGTGTGATATATACCTTCAGGTAGGTGAGGTTTGGTCTATTTTTGGCTTTGTAGGCATTTTAAAATATATACTGTCTTTGTAATTATTCATTCATCTTCAGTAAACACTTTATCCTCGCTTACTTTCAGTAACCACTTTATTCTAGTCAGGGTCACAGTGGATCCAGAACCTATCCCAGGAACATCTTTATCTTAGCCAATAGACCTACT
This sequence comes from Pangasius djambal, assembly GCA_022985145.1. Classification (NCBI taxonomy): domain Eukaryota; kingdom Metazoa; phylum Chordata; class Actinopteri; order Siluriformes; family Pangasiidae; genus Pangasius; species Pangasius djambal. Next base: position 13,611,906 of record CM040994.1, read on the forward strand.
GGTATGTTTTTGGGAGGTGAGTGAGAACCTAGAGGACATCCATGTGGATAACAGGTACAGAAATTCCACAAAGACAGGAACCTGAGGATCAAACCTGGGACCCTGGAGCTGTAAGGAGGCAGTGCTACCTGCTGCACCATCATCCCACCCAGCTTTAACTTGATCAGGTTTAGTTTTCTGACACAGGATAGTCTTCAAGATGGAGGGCTTTGCAGTTTCTTGGTAGCATGGCAGAGAGAGAAAAAGAAAGAGCATGGTGAAGGAACTACTGTTTATATCCACTGTAACAAAAGTAAGTTGTTACGGTGGATATAAACAGTAGTTCCTTCACCATGCTCTTTCTACAAATATTACAGTGCTCTGTTCCAGATGCAGCAATGTAGCTCTGGATTGGTAATTTGCTTTAAAAGAGAGTCTAAAACTGCTTCTCCCTGTCTTATACATATAGAACACAACCCACAAAGGGTTACTATGGGAAGATTATTTGGCATTCATTAGCTGGGAGATTGCGCTGGAGCCACAGGCAGCTGGGTATACTTGCTAATTTATTTAAGCTTTCCTGAGAAACATCATCAAACTCCACACCTGGAGTCATAACTCTGCCAGATAAGGTGAATCAAGGTAAATCGATAATCACGTCCACAACTGGGCCTCGGGTTAAGGCTACAAAAAAAAAAAAGGGGTAGGAATCCAAGCCAAACTACACGGGATTGTGTCCCTGGGAGAAATGTTACTTTGTAAGAACTTGGAGGACTGAGAACATTCTTGTAAGAGTTACTGAAGTGGTGAATTCTTGCTTCCAGCTTCACAAGCTAATAGGTGTAACTACCACCACTCACAGTCATGCTTAAGTTAAGTTTACTGATAGTGATAGCTTAGTAAACTAACTAAAGTTACCACAGGACACTTTTGTGAGGAGAGTTATTGCTAGCAAGCTTAGCTTCCAGACCCTCCAAAACAAATTTCTATATTAGAAGAAATCTTTGCCTAGTATTTTGTCAGTGATAATTTTAAAAGAATTTTTGTTTAACCCGTCATTTAGGTAAACTTCAAACTGAACATGTACACCTCATTGATTAATGATATGTTTTACATTTTTTGCAAAGAATTATTAATGGTTAATTAATTATGGTTCTTTCAATTTGCTCTCCTTAGCAGGCGACCAACTAATGCCACCTCACCTTGATCAGGTAGAATCAGTTGCACTTCCGAGTATTTTTAATATTTATGTTCTTCAGTTTTTGAACTGAAGGTGAACGGGCAGTGAAAAATTAATCTAAGCGAGTATTTGAGAATGTGATTTAGAATAACATACTGTATACTGTTAAACACTAATATTGTACTGTATTGTGTTAAAATTGTTCTTTTTAATAAAATTATTCATAGGTCAATGTAAGACCTAGGATTTACTTAACAAATTACTTAGGCTTCAAGTTTAGAAGCAGCATTTATGAATTAAATTCTTCTCACTATTTATTACAGTATCATGCCGTGTTTTCTGGTTAGCTCCGCTCACTAAGGGTATCTGTGTAGACATTTTATACTTGGGTCATATAAATTTTTTAAATTTTATATTAGAACTATTTATAGATATTACATAATTTTCCTCTTGGGTCCCTGGAAGACTAGTGGTTAGGCCACCGATGCGGCCTGGGTTTGATTCCCGAACCCAGCCACTGGGGTTGCACACAACAGTGCGCTCTCAGTGCCGGTCCAAAGCCCGGATAAAATTGGGGAGGGTTGCATCTGGAAGGGCAGCTGGGGTAAAAACTGCAAAGTCAAATATTCGGACCAATGAACTGCGGTGGCAACCCCTAACGGGAGCAGCCGAAAAAGGAACATAATTTTCCTCTTATTCTATGCTGTCTCATAAATTAATCACTATTCTCCTGCAAATTTTCCAAATGATATAAACTTGTTCATTTTCTTGTAGCTTAATGCTTTGGGTACCATCAATCCAAACCTGCTTACCTGCTATATTCATATGCGTGGTGCCTGCAGTCTTGACTCATATCTTTGGTGAGTATGAATTTGGCAAAAATGTGTCTGGACCCTGAACTGAAGCGTTCAGGTCTTCATTCATTAGGAGCAAGTAGAAGATTAATACAGCCTCTTAGTCATCAGTGAGTACAATATTGTGCTGAACACATTACTTATGTACAGAAAAGTGGAGACGAGAGCCTGGTAAGAGAGTTCTTAATTAATTATAGAACTTAATTCTTAAGTTCTTAACAAACACAGAGCACTTTTACTTTAAGAAATTACTGAAAATTGAAAGGCGGTATTTAACTTTCAAAAAATATTTTAACTTTACTTGACTGAATCAGGTGAACAACTGAGTGGCTAATAGTCTGAAAAATACAGTTGTTATTAAACTGGAAGAATTAACTTTAGTTCATCCATTTAATGGCTAAAGTAATGCGTCAACCCAGATAGCAAATGTGTGATGAGCCAGTGACGGTCAACACTTACCACTTTCATTGCAAAATGACAGTGATGAATTTGCCATGGCACAAGCACAACTCAACCCTGAAGACAGCAATCTCAGGCAATGGATCAAAAATTACATTTGGTTTGTCTTTACCCCAAAATTTATATCTTGCATTGCATTTACTTGATTTTTGAGCCAAACTATAAAATGCAGCTGCTTAAAGTTGGATGCCATAGCCATAACCCAATGTCAAAAAATATTTAGAAATATTTAACCTTTTTGGTACTGGGACAGATTAACCGCAGACTAGTCTACACTCTCAGAAATAAAGATATCAAACTACACCTTTCCTTGTTGCTGAGGTCGACCATCAAGGATACTTCTTTTGTACCTTCAGTATCTATATATGTATATATGTTTTAATATAAGGTACATAGTTGGACCTTAAGGACCACTGAAATACCATTAAAGCCTTAGTCTAAAGGCTAATTAAATTTACCACATAAAGTGAATGATACCATTCATGGCACTACACCAGTAACAATTAAAAGTACTGGTTGGTACCTTTATTTCTTGAGAGTCTTGGCTAAAGTTTAGTGGCCCCATTTAAGATTAGGGCCCCCGATTGGTTAGAAATGTTTTAGTTTTTTTTTTCATAAATAATTCACAAGTTCATGATTGGTTATGGGGCGAGTTTGTACAGGATGAGCGCAGACCCCAGTCTGTTTTGACCAACCAGAGATTCGAAGATTTTGGAGCAGTTGGAATCAAGTTTTGTAACTGACAATCAAGAAATGTGAAAGGGCCACCGACTCCAGATTGAGTTTATGCACAGCTGGAGTAAATCGAAGTGTTAAACCTGTTTCATTTTTTTTCAGCCTGACTCACCACGTGTGTTAGTGCATGACTCGAAATCTAGCCACTAAAAATAAAAAATGCACATGCAGGAAGCCAAAACCCAGAGCCTTGGGTGAGACTAGGGGCTAAAAATCCTGAACTCCCTGAGAAAAGCTTACACTGAGCCCCTGACTCCTCTCTGCCCATAAATATGTACTAGTATTTTATAATAGTATTATGAAAGCAAGCTCTATAGCGCTATATGTTCTCAATGTCATTTCAAAATATGTAGGATATATCTGTAACATTTATAAAGTTACCAGAACCTCCTTCTAACATTTCTGCATAATGCTACAGGGATTATCATCCAGCAGACCAAAACTGAATGTCCACTAATGTTATAGGGATGTCCCTTGTCATCTCACTTCCTCCATCTTATTTTCACTCCCACCTGCACACACATTTGCCATTAGAAGGAGCTTCCACAAGCCACGAGTTTCCCTAAATCTTTTGAGGCTGAATTTTATCAATATTGTTCACATTTCTGGGAACTGATGAAAAAATAATGGGTTTCTTTTCTACCTTTTTGTATTGCTATAACTATCTAAATAGATGTCCTAGCTTAGTTTGTCCCATCTACACTTCCTGTTTAGAACAACTCATTCATTTTAAAGTTTTTACGTATGCTTGTTCAGTTGTGCCCTAAATGGATTCTCACATCTTATGATCTGATATAATGGGAACGTAATGACTCATGTTTTGAGACAGCTTTCATATTGAATGTGATTGATGTGGTGAAAAGCCATTAAATGATACGAATTTGTTCAAGATAAGCGTGAAATCTAGGGAATTCTAATGACCAAAACAATCACTTCATCAGATTACTCAATCATGGCCGTGCATTAGCAGCATAAACAAATCAGAATCTGGACCTGCTGAAGAATTTCTTTAAGAAGATAAATGATTTGCTATATTTATATAGGGAGGCTGTTTTTTTTTCATATTAAAACATTTGTCCGGGAAGTTTCATATCATGAATGATGTCCTGATTAAAGCAAAAATTAGCCTTTATTGTAATATATGAGATGCTTTTCTTCACATATTGAAAGGAAGTTGGTGGTCAGAGCTTGGGTTCAGAGATTGTAGTGCCCTGGAGCAATTAATGGTTAAAGGACAACTGTGGCAGCTTGGTGACCCTGGTATAAACCTTTCGATTAGTAGCACACAATGACATCAGTTGCCATATTGACCATGGGTCTAACCATCCTGGAAACTATTCAGGAGTTCCTCTGTTATGGGTGTATTCAAATGCGAGATAATAAGATGAATGTTTTCAGTATGCACAGTATTTCCCGTGATGAACTGAGCTATGAAATGAGAGAAATGTGACAATACACAAAAACAATGTTAAAAAAAAGAAAAAAGGGGGACATTTTCCTATAATCCTAGGTGTGATTGAGTGGCCTGAGACACAATTTTAGGCAAACTCCAGCCCCACATGCACAACTTTCCCACAACTTCTGAATAGCATCCATTGTTATGTCTGAGACCTAAATACAAATGTGCCTAATTTTGGTATTAAATCCTTAATTTAATATTTAATAATTTAATCTCCTGCGTGTTTGATTTTTAGTACTCAAACGTAGCAAAGGTTTCACTTTCACAACTCTACACATAATGCCTGAACATTATGGTTTTATGGTTCGTTATGGTTCTATAAGTGGATTAGGATCATAACATTCTTGTTTCATCCACAAGTTTAAGATTTGCCCAGCTGTACCCTGGCATCATATTTGTTTTTTACAGAAAGACTTCAAATTCTTCATCTCTGTCTCTCATTTTGTACTTCAAATCTATTTATCTTTTTTTTTTTTTTTTTTTTTTTTTTTTTTTTTTTTTTTTTTTTTTTTTTTTTTTTTTTTTTTTTTTTTTTTTTTTTTTTTTTTTTTTTTTTTTTTTTTTTTTTTTTTTTTTTTTACTATTTGGTGTATTATTAGCATTTATATTAACCAAAGCAAAATCATTACAGACTTTACAGACTTTAGTTTTACAGAAGTTAAATCAATTAGAGATTTCTTTAATCATTACACTAAAGAACATACACTAGGACACAATACTGAGCCTCCCGAATCCCCAGGCTACTTTCATGGGCCAATCCAGTCTCCTAACTATAAAGAAAGTTTGAACTGAATTTTATCAAAGGAACAGTGCTATATATATATAATTTTTTTTCAGTGCCTTCAGATAATTATGTGACCATGAGAGTGTTATTGCCATGGAGTGGGAAATAAAATGAAAGGAAGGCCACAAATTCCCTTGGCAAAAGGATATGATAAACAGACCTACCATTCAGTTGTGTGTCATACAATGCCTCATTTTGACAAAAAAATCTTTGAGTGTCCATGTAGGGCAAAAATATTATGGGTACTTGTGTGATAATTCTTGTTTTCAACATAATCTTCTACTTTTGACACTAAGTAGTTTTAGATGTTGGCGGAAAGAAAGTCATAAGTAGGTGAAGTTGAAGTTAGAGAAATTCTCATGCTTTGACATTGACTTTGGCATTGGCTTAAATTACTTCTGTTCTCACTTTTAGCCCATCTCTTTAAAGAATGTCCTTTCAGATTTTCCTTCTGCGCCCCATTAGGGCCGAATGCGTGATCTCCTCAAACAATGGAGCCGAAGACAACCAGGGACCACTACCATTACCATCATCATTGTATTTTTGTTAATTAAAGCAAAAGTCATTAAATCAGTCTGCATTTGGGATTATGCTGTTATCTCCTTCTATTAAAGAGATAGTCGTCCTGCACGGTAATTGAGCCTGAAGTGACACATACGTGAGGGCCATTGGGTCAGGTTAGCCAAAGAACATGGCTCTCCTAACACTTTCACACCGATTTGTTGGCTTTCTTTTCTTTTTCTCTCAGTCCCAATGCACAGGAGGGATGAATCCAAAGTGCACATGAAAGGGAAGGAAGTTGTGGGGATGTTTTAATTAAAGATGTTTGTTCTTGATAGTGCACCATCTCTCAATGAAGGGAAGATTCGGATTCATATAAACGAGTACAGTGCGAGGGAGGAAATTGAGGTTTGAAAGTTAATGGCTTGCGGTGATGGGCTCTGAGATAGGAAATCTTAGGGGGCGTTCGCTGCTGCTCCACTTCTGCCACTGTTTTAATGTGGACAAAAATAAACTGTGCTTGGATTTTGTGCAAGCTTTACTTTTCAAATTATAAAGAGCTGTTAAATGACTCGGAAAGACTGGAATATGGTACATTAGTTTTAGAACTTTTAATTTAATAGTGAGTAATAGTGAGTAAACTATGATGTTGTACAGGTATCTCAGCTAAACCTTTATAATGATAGGAGTCAGGGACCATGTATGATGGTTTTCAGTATATCGCATGAAGATCACATGAAATGCAATATAATAATGTGGTGGCTTTCAAGCAGTCAATTAAGTGAACAGTGAAATATGTTCAGTAATTTATCAGTACTATAAAACAGAAAATACTGTTTTCTTTACATTTTACCTCTTTGAAAAGTAGTTTGAATCACTTTTCATTATATTAATATGCTGGTTTGAAAATAATTGCTATAATTTTTACAGTACATGTAGAAGAATAGCAAACATGTTGAAGAGAAAAGTTGTTCAGAACTTTGGTGTAATGTTTACTTTGATTGGACGATGTGTGTTTAGTCTACTTTTAGGTTCTACTCCAAAGGCATTTTGGCGGAAAAAAGATGACAGAGTAAATAATCCACCTTCTTTGGGTTCATTACATCCATGAATGTATTTCACATGCACCCTCTCAATCACTGCTGGTGATGTGTTACAAATGTGTCAGCGACATGGGCTGAAAAATATCAGCCCAAATGGAGGTCAAATCTAGGGGGTGTATCACTCTGTGTAATCACTTGACACGACTGTCACTGGCTGCATGAGTCTACACTCTGGGCTAGAAAGAAATTAGCTCCGGTGTTGTGTCTTGACCATTCTGTGTATTTTTTGTACAACCATTAGTGGCCTTAAGATATTCATTAAAAGCAAATAATTTGATGCAGAAGCCAAAATGAAATCTTATATTTGATGTTGTTGTTGTTTTTATCTGAAAGGCAGAAGGGTTAGCCCTGCACTTACACCAGCTGCCCCTTTTGTGAGGTAAAAATAAATAAGGAAACATCAATCAGTATATATGGCTTCACATTTTAAATACACTTGGAGTAAGGAGAAATTGGTGTAAATTTCCTGAAATACTCTGTTCTCCTGTAAAAAATTAAATACAAACACTGGCCCCAGTGAACAGAAAACATGCACACACTTCAGCCAGTCTTCAGCATCTATTTCAGAGTTTTTTGGGAGCTGCCTGCTCTTTGGACGTAATTTAGTTCTGAGGAGTGAGTCATCTATTTTCTCGTCCTATCAACCTCTCTGCTCCAACTCTTTCTCTGCAGGTATCTTCCTCTCCCGTACCGTCACATCCATGACAGCAGCAGGAGCCTTGTTTTGCCAGATAAACCAGGAGGCCATCAGATGACAAAAACATGAGAAGAGCTTCTTCCACAGCTGATAGCATCCTGCTGCTGAGGAATCGCAGCAGGAAGAAAAGGAAATGAGGAACGAATGCTGGTTTTCATGTCAGGGGTTTTGGCTGCCAGTCCAGCACACAGGAACAATTCTTCTTCCCACTGTTTCTTCTGTTCACTTTGTCCACCACAGTGGAAAATGAACAAGCACACTCGAAAAACCTCAACAAATGACTAATTTCAGCAGTTTGTTTCAAACACTGCTGTGGTCTGAGATCTAGTAAGGTGCTTACTAGGTCAAAATTGGAGCTTCTGCTTGAGTATCAACAAAACACATCACAAAATCCCTCCCCTGGACAATTGGTCCTCCTTAAAATGCAGTGTCTGGATTTGAAACATGAATCCTTGTTCTTTTCCACACAGAATTTCATTTGTTCATATTACACAAACTCAGCACGAAATGCATGGTATTAATAAGCCCTGCATATTATATTCTATGAATTACTGTTAAGACATATTTATGGGATGGTGTACGAATACTACTTACCTTCTGCTGTGTATTAGCAGTAAACATGTCAGCCAAACTGCATCATGACACATGAAGCATGAGAAGAGTGAGAAGGAAAGTCATCTACATGGACAGGATAAAACAGGTCAGAACCTTCCACCCACAGGATTTATATCCACATCGCAAATGTTGGATTCACGAATGTATGCAGTATTGCATTACATTATCCTCATGACCTTGACTTGAAAGCTTTATTTTTCCCCACCAAGATTTGTTTTGGCTCAGTTAAGATATTGATTTTGACTTCTGTTTTCTTGTTCTTCAGTCTGATGTATTGACTAAAGTCTAGAAAGACATGAGATTGCTTATGGACATGTAGCCATGTGGCATTTGTTGTAGTTCTCTGAACAGAACCAAGGACATTTCCCTGAGCACTGAACCTAAAACGAGGCATGTGACAACATCAGATGGGATGTACCACAGAAAATATGATATGCACGTCATGAAGAACATAAAGACTACATGAATGGAGCTTAGTGTAGTCACACAATGACATGCAGACAGATGGACAGACAGACAGACAGATGCTGACATACACACATACATACATGCATTGTATATATACATACATACATACATACATACATACATA
>CM040994.1:13620963-13662544 GCA_022985145.1 Pangasius djambal
CATCTTTGGGCAATCCTCCAGGAGGCTTGGAGTAATATATCAAGTCAATGTTTGAATAAACTGACTGCTCGGATGCCTAGTGTTGTCCCTTATTATCAATGCAAAATGGTCACTAACTAAAGAGGATTTATGCTGATATTGCCCAAAAACCCTATTTTGTTCAGGCGTTTCCAAACTTTTGGAGGGCAGTGTATACTTACAGATATATAAATAAATTCCTAATTCCCCAGATTCCTGTTCATGATTGACATTCCTGTCAACTTGAACCAGACTGGCCATTCTTTGACCACTCTCATTGGATGTTTTTTGTTTTTCACACCATTCTGTGTAAACTGTGTGTGAAAATCCCAGGAGTTAAGTAGTTTCTGAAATACTCAAACCAGCCCATCTGGCACCTACAACCATGCCATGGTCAAAATTACTCAGATCACATTTTTCCCCATTCTGATGTTTGATTGAACATTAACTGAAGTTCTTGACCTATATCTGCATAATTTTACTTAATAAGTAAAAGGATTGTAGTTGGAAGTTGGAACTTTTCCTGCAAGTGGAATCTACTTTTGAGAGGTTCTACACAGAACAAGTACAAGTTCCCCCAGAGGGTTAGACAATGTCAGACAGTGTCTTAAATGCAACAGTGTATTTCATACCATTGAGCTGCTCTACTTTAAAACCCCAATTTTCCATATAATTTTTTTTTGCTCCTTGTGCTTGTGGTGTTGACCTTCCACACTTATATATCATCCAGGTGGTGAAATTCTCAGCATGAAAAATGGCCTTCAAACACTACTTGAAACACAACTACTGTATTTTATTCCATTTTTACACCTTGTATTTGAATTGAAACTGGACTGCAGGTTTACTGTAGTTCAACCTGCAAGAATGTCTCACTCTGAATAAATAAGCTCCTTCATTTCCTAGCACAATATTCCCTGCACACATTATCATTTGGCAAGTGCAAAATAATTGTTTTTCGTCCCCTTATTTTCTCAACACAACATTATCATGAGCATATAGCAGAGGTTGTTGATAACTGAGAGAATTGCTTGGTATGCTGAAGCAATCAAATCTCAATGGGTACAATTACAGAGAAATTTCAGTGGCAATTTTCAGAACAGAGATATTACAAAAGAATACTGTAAATAGTGACTGGTATGGATGTTTCTTTTCTCTCCATCTTTCTGTAGAACAACCGGGATTGTAATATTGTTACCAGAGGGCTTCAGTATCATTATACATGGCAAAATTTTATAATACATCTTTGGATGAGTCTACAGTCTGTTCTCCCGGAGAAACTTGGAAGTAGGTATATCTATCTATCTATATATCTATAGCTATCTGAGGGGTGTGAAGGAAGTAATCATCAGTAGAGACTGAAACCATTATTGCTTGATCAATGGCCAAGTTCGCTGCAATTTTGTTCTCACCCAGAGTTAATACTGTTAAGGTTATAGAAAAGGTGAATTTGATTGCGACACTGCACTGCAATCATGCTTCTACAGTAATGCTTCTTTAATTGTGTAGCTTTCTGAAGCAGCTCCCAAAGAAGCAAGTGTAGCCCTTAGATATAGCCAGATTTTGGGGTATGCAGTAGACTAGAGAAATGCAATCTAGGAAGAGATTCATCCAAAATAACACCAATTCAAGCTGTCTGCCTCACAGATCATCCTCACTGGTGTGAACAGAGGTAATACATAATGAAACCAGACATCAAAATGAGCTGGATTTAATGGTTCACCATGCAAAATATATGATAAGCTATGATTGATTGCTTGTGTTAGCACCTACTTTCATATGGGGAGATTGTGTTCTGTTATCACATAATTTCATTAGGAGCTGTTGGTCTGAGTAAGATCTGGAGCCACTGTTTTGCTTTACTTTTCCGAAACAAAGCTTTCACTGGGTAAAATCATACCAGACCAAAATCATATATTGTTATGTTCGACAGGCTCTAAGACTTTCATTAAAATTGAGCATTGCATCAACTTAAAAGAAGTATTTCAGCATTGTTCATTTCCAGTTTACCCACCAGTCAACATGTATTTTGACTGATTGAATTTGCACCAGTAGTTTTAAAGAAAATGGAAAATGTCCATCAGTATTTCTAGGCAAACAGTGTATTTCTTTTCACTGGGACCTTATTTTAATATTTGCTTCTTTGATTTGTTTGATATCTTATAATTTATTTAAAAATATTTTATTTAATACATTTCCATACATTATGAATAATAATTAGTAATTATGAGAATTCTGGCTCAGCTCACCAATAAGAACCGACTCTTTTGGCTCCCAAAAGATTCATTGCCATTTTTCTTTTATACCGCACAGTTCATATTAAACATTAGAATGGGGGAAAATGTGATCTTAGTCACTTTGCCTGTAGCATGGTTGTTGGTGCCTGATGTCATCAAACATCCAGTGAGTGGCAGTTCTGCGGGTGGAAAAGCCTTGTTGATGAGAGAATGGAGAAAGGACAATGGCCAGATAAGTTCAAACTGATAGGTAGGCTAAGCTACTTCAAATAACCACTCTCTACAACCATGGTGAGCAGAAAAGCATCTCATCCCTGTCAGTCAAGAATCTGAGGCTATAGTGGACACAGGCTTACCAAAACTGGACAGTTGAAGATCCCTGGTCTTTTTCCAATATTCATCTGTAAAAAAGAAATAGTGTTTTTTTTTAGGTAAAAAAAAACATTTACTAAATTTACACCAAATGCAATCAGCCAAAACCAAAGTGTGCAACTTTAATCTGGTACCGGAGCTATGATGTGGATAACAAGTAATGGAAGTCTGTCATACTCAAAATCTTTCTGTAAATATCAGCCTCAATCTGTATGCAGTTCATGAGTGATATTACACAGACATTCTGATATGGTTTAGGACACAGTTTGTGGTATAACCTTCTGGAGCAGCCACCTTGGCCACTCAGAATCACTTTTTTGTATCATTTACCCCTAGGCCCAGTCTTCCAAAGTAAAAAGGAGCAGAAGAAAGCTGGAAGTGATACGCATGATTATAATACAGTATTTTTCAATTGTTAATTATGTCACTGCTACCTTTTTTTTTTCTTGACAGTGAGGGTAGGCAGCTTAACAATACTATTTGAATATATTAAGTATATTAACATAAAAAAAGATTTGGAGTAACTTATATGCAACATTCGCCTCATACCTCGGGGGCACCACTAAAGAGGTTAATGTTGGACACCAAAAATCTGATCCAATACGTTATATTATATAAATATATTAAGATAAAAAAAAAAGATAATAATGATATTAAGATAAAAAAGATTTTGGGTAACCTGTATGCAACATTAGCCTCCTAGCTCTGTTTATGTGGGACACTAAATGTCTGATCAGCTACATTTGGGGGAATTCTAAGTTGTAAAGTTTGTTTTGTTATTAAACTATTGCGATAAACTTTATTTTATCAGAAAATGCTCATATTTTTTATTATAACACTGAACCCCTAAAACATTCTCTATAAATAAAATGGTTGTTCCTTCCTAAAAATATGGTCACAATTTATTTTCTACACAGTTGCCTAAATACTTGCGGTGGCTTATCTTACCCCTTTCAGCTCTACTCGAGTAAATTATATCTGCTAGTAGGCTATTTAATGGCATCCCGTGGTTCGTAGTCTGCCATCTAGCTAGCTAATTCAGAATATGCTACGTGCTCACAGGGAATGCATTAGCAGTGGATTTCCTGCCAGGAGTCGACATGCGTTCAGTACTCATCAATGCTGCATCCTGCACCGAAGCAGCAGTGAAACAGATCCACAAGGCCTTGGGCAACATTTAATTGCAATTAAACCATGATGAAAACAATCAATAGCTCCGTACTCAGTCTTATCTGCCTCACTCTCTCTTCATTTCCCTCTCTGTCTTTTTTCTCACTCTGTCTGTATCAGTTACATTTTTTTTTCACCACCTTGATCTTCCTTTCTCAATTTTGCTACACAAACACAGGGATCAGTGCACTGGAATGGCCTTTGGGAGATGAAAGATGATCTGAAGGGCTCTGATTGATCTTGGGATGCATCGTCCATTCGTCTCTGTCCCCCGTGTAAATGTTACTTCTTTAGCAACCGAATGCTTCGTCATCGCTTGGCTCCTCTGACATCAGCCCAAATGGTAATTAAGAGCAGGTCCTTCTCACTGATTTATCAGCATCTCCATGTGTCATCAGGCCTGAAGCCATCGGCATTGATTTGTTGTCCCACCTCAGAGGAGACGAGGCAATATATTATAAAATTATTTATTTAGGCAGAGCAGCGTGCAAAGTGGTGCTGCAAACTCATTCCTGACTCCTTGACAACTTACTCTGAGATTTAAAGCGAGTCTGATTATTATGCCTGATCCAGCCAAAGTTGGGACACCAACTTGTTTTGCATCTGTCTTCGCAAAAGACTTGATTACTTTTCTGAGCTGGAGGAAAAAATAAATGCTATTTAGCGCTGTGTAAGTTTAAATTTTGCTCTAACAGAGGCACTTGATTGAGTAAGTTTTCAGCATAGCGGATAAAGAAAATCAATCAATCCAATAGTGATTAATTTTCTCTATTTATTTACTTATGAGCACAAAACTTATTTACATGACAATTAAGGCTGCCAATGGATGATAATTGCAATACCAATGACACAAAATATTTTTCCGGGCCTTCAATTTCTAGACTCACTCTTTGCAGAAACAGTAAAGTCACCTTATTTCAGCAGTGGAAAGCAGGCTTTTGTTATCTTATGAGGATGGAATATTAATGTTTACTCATGCTGGGTTAATTAAGAAAACTAATTAATGGAAGCTGCTCAAATCCTGTGGAGGAATGAACCCATTACTCCATGATGAGGATGGTTTGTGCATTCTGCGCCTTAATCCTGACATTCAGGGAACCTTTGTGCTCCAAATCTGTTGTGAATTCTGTCAGTCAAATTTCTGCTTTGACATTTGGCCTGGTCTTTTGAAAAAAATGCAGGCTCAAGCTTTGTATATTCTGAACATCTTTTTTTTTCTTTGTACGTTGCATTATTAGTAACTTGTTATAGTTGGCTCAACACACCCACAAAACCATATGTGGAGAAAATCCTTATTTTATCACATTCAGAGTTTCTTGCTTTTAAATATCCATAAGTTTTGAGGTGTTTTGGAGATATCACATAAAATGGATATAGTCTAAGCCTTTGGGGTGAGCTCTGATAACAACAGGAAATGTTTCAGCTGTGGTGATCTTTTCATTGCAAGCATGAACCAATGCATAACCTGACATTTCTGTGTGAACTACAGTTGTCTGAAGTGCATATTGACAACGACACGTTCACTCTTCTGTCAAAAGCAGCAAGGGCAGAATAAGGGTCATCTAAAACAAATATCTCTAAATTGTTGCCTAGAATACTACAAAGTTCCAGGAATCTTGCATATATACAGTGGAAAAAAATTAAAAGTCTTCACACACTGTCAAAACTGCAGGTTTTTGTGATGTAAAAAAAATGAACCCAAGATAAATTCACCTTTAATGTGATATGGCAACCAACAAAATTCAAGTGAAAACAAACAGAAATATTTTAGGGAAAAAATAACAAGAAAAAAACTTACAATAACCTGGTTGCAAAAGTTTGCATACCCTTTTATAATGGGACATGTGACTGTGCTCAGAATTAATCCATTACATTCAAACTCATATTCAAAAGTAATTATCATACACTGGTCATCAACAAAGTGATTCTGATTAACCCCAAATAAAGATCAGCTGCTTCTCTAGCATTTTCTTTACATCTTCTTGGTTTCATCTGACTGCTGAAGCCATGGTCTGGAAAGAGTTTGCAAACCATCTCTCTGTTGAAAGGTATCAATCAAGAGAGGGGTACAAGAATTTCCAAAACATTAGTTCCATGGAACACTGTGAAAGCCACCATCAATAAGTGGAGAAAATGGGGTGTCACCACAGTGACATTACCAAGAACAGGATGTCCCTCCAAAACCGATGAAAGGACAAGAATAAATCTTATCAGGAAGGCTGCCAAGACACCTACAGCAACATTAAAGGAGCTGCAGGAATATCTGGCAAGTACTGGTCACTCCCTGCATGTGACAACAATCTCTTGTATTCTTCACATGTCTGGGCTATGCAGTAGGGTGGCTAGATACAATATTTACAATATATTTTTTGTGAATCCATTTATTTCTGTAAAGCTGCTTTGTGACAATGTCCATTGTTAAAAGCGCTATACATATAAAACTGAATTGAATTGAATAGATGCAAGCCCTTTCTCACAAAAAAAAAAAACATTCAAGCCTCCCTCAATCACCCCAAACTATGTGGCACAAAGTATTATGGTCTGATGAGACTAAGGTAGAACCTTTTGGGCCTCATTCTAAAAGATATGTTTGAATCAAAAAGATAACACAGCTTATCACCCAAAGAACACCATATCCATAGTGGCAGCATCATGCTATGGGGCAGCTTCTCTTCAGCTGCAACTGGGGCTCTATTCAAGATAGAGAAAATAATGGATGGGTATAATTATTGTTAATTGTTACTAAGTATTATGTCACTCACAAAAATCACTTTTTATCAGTTTCAACCCTTATTAATTTGAAGGAACCTGAAACCCTGGTTTATGCTTTCATAACCTCACACTTAGAATATTATAATTCTCTCTTGTTTGGCATTTCTGGTAAAAACCTAAATAGACTCCCACACAGTAACAGCTAGCCATGATATTGAAGCGGAGGGCAAAAAATTTACCATTACTTTTAGGAAATCATTAGGAGCCTTATAGGATGGGGTCTCATCATAGGTGTAGGCATAAGACTATTATGCATACACACATCTTCTTTATCTATAACTGTCACTGATAACTTGCATAAATCTACAGTATGGGCTAGAAAGAAATCAGCCCTAGCTTCTACTTTACATGTGTACTTTTTTCTTATGACCCCTACTGGTGCTACTATTCTGAGTAAAAATGAAAGAATAATTCACTCCAAGCCATAATAAGATAATGTGGTTTACAAAAACTGAACCTTGTTTGTTATTGTTGTTTTTTTTTTGTTTTTTTTTTTCTTGAAAGGGAGCAAAGACTTAGCTTTTCTAGCCCATATATACCTTCCACATATTTAAAATTCAGCTGCTGGAGTCCTTACTCATGCCAAACGTACAGCACACATTACACCGACAGTCCAAGAGTTACACTGGCTCCCTGACTCACTAAGAATAAAATACAAACTCCTTTTTCTTGCTTACAAAGCAATACATGGCTTTGCCCTGCCTTATTCTCTATCTCTGAGCTGTACAGCCAGACACTGCTGATCAGACTCTCAGGTCCAGACATCAGTGGGAGGCAGATCTTTTAGAGCCATAGCTCCCAAACCTTTGAATATCACACCCCAGGACCTTTGTGACTGCATTTCCTTCTCACATAAAACATTTCTTTTCTCCCAACAGTTTTCTTCTTCCTACTAGTTTTTTCTATTGAGTGTTGGAAAGGTGCTATTTTACAGAAACCCTGACCCACAAGTTGTGAAAAAAGGTAAAAAGTGCTATGTCCTTATTTCCACTTAATAACTCATGTCAACTTTTCCAAAGGAACATGAAGGTTTTCGTAGTTATTATTATTATTATTATTATTATTATTATTATTATTATTATTATTATTATTATTATTATTATTATACATTTAAGTAACAAGGGTAGAAAATACTTCAAAGACAAATGTTGTTTGAATGTCACAGATGCAACTTTTGTTAGAACGTGCCTTGAGGCCATCAACTACTGATTAAAATGCTTATTTGTTTTAACCAGTTTCACCTCTGATTAGCAACAAAGCAATTAGCCTTCGAAGGCAATACACAGTGCAGTGTCTGGAACTCTTACAGCTCTGTTCTTCCATAGCTTTGAAAAATATCCTATTTCTATGGATGAATAATAAAGGATAAATATCCTTTGCAAAAAAAAAAAAAAGAAAGGTTCCTGGTAGAAATCTGCTTTTATGTGGATGTGCAGAGTATCCACTTTAATTACAGAACACACAGGGTATGAATGAAATCCCACAGTAATTATTTATGACGCAAAATGTAAGTGGGGAACATACTCAGTACTCCAGAGGAGTAAAAAGAAGACAAAGAGCTGCATCTGGAGGTGAAATGCACAACACATGCTTAATTATCATTCCCTGCGATTGATACAGATGAATTGGCCAATTAATTATAAAGATATGTTACTCTGTATTAAGATCAACAGTAATTCTATTTTCCTGACAGCCTGGAGTGCTTCTCTTGAACTAATTATAATGAAGGACATATCTGATTAGTAAGTGAACCAGTTCCTGATAGTTAACATACAAACAACAGACGAGTCACGGTATTTCTTTATGCTGTGTGTGAATGTCAGGAAAATGTCAGGAGCCTCCTGTGTCTTTTACAAATAATTTATTTAGTTGATTTTATGTCAAAACCATTAAAAGTTTTATCAGGTTATCAGGTTTCTCAAGTAAAATACTAAGCAGCAATTAATGAAAATACAAACCAATAAGCTTTAAATCAATCTTTAATTAAAAAAATACTTGCAACCTTTAGTGTTTTTTCCTCTTTTTTGCAGGATTTATTCTGGAATGTATCCTGTTTTCACATGACTGATTTACTTATTACGGAATAAAACACATTGGAAACGTGCTCTTACCACCCCAAAATTGATTATTTCCAGCATGACCTAAAGTGTTTGATTTCTCTTACAACATAGCAGTTTGACATTGGTTACAATTTAATTTATTAATGAATAACACATCATGCTTTTTAACCATTTATAGTTACATTTACTGTTTAGGAACATCTGTGAGACAAGTTAGCTCCTGTTATCACTTACATTACAGCAGCTATAAACAGTTCCTTAACACATCTCTCCCTTTTTTGACAAGACAAAAAAAACAAAAAAAAAAAAAATCACAGCTTAGCATGTTACCAAGAAGTCAGTCCTCTGTCCTGAAAACTTTCCTGTGGTGGAAAACTGACACTGGAAACTCCTTTCATAAATTTTAAATAAACAGCTTCTTACAGAAAATTTGAAAATCATTTCACATAGTACACACTATACATACTTTGTATACCTACTTTGTATACATAGTTACATATTATATATAACTTTTTTTTTAAATCTGTTTATTTTTAGCCTTAGATTATGCAAATTGTCCTCCATACAAATACCTGTGAGTGAGTTGTTACTATAGAAACAGTAATATATTAGAACAAATGTCTGCTATAAATCTATCATTTGAATTACAGCTAGAACTATTGTCAGAGTTGCTTTTATAAAAAAATAATCAACATCTTCTGACTAATTAGATTCAACAATTCAAAATTTCCGTGGTATAAAGTTATTTAACGAACCGTTAAGTAAAACATGGTGTTTCAGTTGCTGTCAGTTAGCGAGCTAGTCAAATTAACACTGGTAAGGCAGCTAACATTAAACTTAGGGTAAAGTTTGTTAGCAGAAATAAATCAAACAAAGCTAAGTCTGTAATCACAACATCAGCTGGATACTACTTGGCCCAAAATTCTTCATATTTATCACAGATCCTAATAATTTTGTCTGACATCAGCTTGTGTTTACCTTTTTAATAAATACTAAAACAATTATTAGAATATTTACATATTATGGACATACTGTTCCATATTTTCTGTACAAATTGCAGCTACTGTAAAATAGATGTCATTTGCCACATAGTTTTGATGCCAAACAATGTTTTTTGATTGAGCCTGCTATTTTTCCACCATTGAAACTTTGCTTGCATTTGTCCTTCACTTACTTTTAAGCATTTAGAAACTGTTAGACAGCCTTTGGAACTTTCTATCTAGACTAATATTCAGTGGCCTTATTCATTGGGCTTCCTGTAATTTCCAGACCTAAACGCATTCAAAACACAGAAAATCGGACCATAGAATTTCTCTGGCTTTGTAAAGCCTAATTGTTTCATATCTTTTATCAAGTTATTTAGCTTCAAAGCACTGCATGGTCTTGCCCTTGGTCTTGAGCCTCCATTCTTTTACACATACTTTAATATTCTCAGAATGTGGTTCTTAGACATAGGCTCCAGTTAACGGCAGTTCTTTTTGTGTCATACCACCCAAAGTTTTTAATTCCCTCCCAACAATCTCTTTCATCAAAAAACTAATCCCCTTGCTCTGTGTTATCAGTTTATTTCCTGTTACCTTTATCTTTGCTCATTGCAAGTTTATAATAATAATAATTATTATCCATCCATATTCTGTACTGCTTATCCTACATAGGGTTGTGGAGAGCCTGGAGCCTATCACAGGGAACTTGGGGTACAAGGTGGGGGACACCCTGGACAGGGTGCCAACCCATTGCAGGGCACAATTGCAAACACATTCACACACCACGGACAATTTAGAGATGCCAATCAGCCTACAATGCATGTCTCTGTATGGTGGAGGAAACCAGAATACCTGGAGGAAATCCCTGAAACACGGGGAGAACACACAAACTCCTCGCACACAGGGCGGAGGCGGGATTCAAACCCCCAACCCCGGAGGTGCGTTTATTATTAAAGAGGTATTATATCAAAAGCATGTAGTAAAGAGAGCCACATTTCATGAGTGACTAGGAAAGACATACTGTATTTTTATATTTTATTTTTATGCATTTAATTGTTTGTCAGGTTAGTAAAATTTTTTTAGCTTCTTTTCATGATCAGGGATCTTAACACAGAGACAGTATACAGATCACAATAATCCATCTCACATGGTAACTAAGCCAACTTGTGCTGAAAATACACTGACGCAAATTGTTTATTTGTAGCTTTTGTCAGACTGCAATTAAAGAAGCTAAAATAGTTTTTCTTGTCAGATTTAAGAACAATGTAACATCTTTTGAGCCTGGCTTACATAGTGCTTGCATAGTATATATATATATATATATATATATATATATATGCAGCCAGGTTCTTAAGTATTTGGACAATGACACAATTTTGGTCATTTTGCTTCTGTACACCACCACAATGGATTTGGAAATGAAGCAATCAAGATGTGATTGAAGTGTAGACTTCAGCTTTAATTCAAGGAGTTTAACAAAAATATTGCCTTTAGGAATTACAACCATTTTCATTTTCCCTCCATTTTCACAGGCTCAAAACTAATTGGACAAATTAACATAATCATAAATATTAGGTCACCAAATGCTGAGATTCCTCCCTTGAGATGCTTTGCCAGGCCTTTACTGCAGCCGTCTTCAGCTGCTGCTTGGGTCTTTTGGCAAAATTATGGAAATTGTGTCACTGTCTAAATAGTTATGGACCTTACTGTATATGTGTGTGTATGTAACACATTTAATGTAATGTAATTTGACAGATGAATCCTCTGAGGTGCATGAGACATAATACAGATTGAAAGCCAAAGCCTGTTACCACTTCAGTTATTGCTTATGGTTATGGTGGATCTGGAGACTATCCCGGGAACACTGGCGTGAGGTGGGAAGACATCCTGGATGGGACCCTAGTCACACCTAGAACACCATGCACACATATTAACAGCTATGGGTAATTTAGCATAACCAATCCACCTACTGGCATGTTTTTGGAGTTGGAAAGAAACCAAGGGGCTTCAAACAAATTTGGAGAATATGAGCTCAGGATTGAAACAGGACCCTGAAGCAGCAAGGGAGCAATGCTACCCACTGTGCCACTCGACATCACATTTAGTCTCATATACATTCACATATTCTGGAGAATGTTTTAAATTCTAAGGGTAGTCTTATACCCTTGGTTCCCCAAGTGCTCTTTGGACAGCTAAGGGTTTATAGCTTTCTTTAAAATGTAGATCCCTATGTAGGACCATCTCTGAAAGCACTCTATTGTAGGGTTCCACACTTGGGGACAGACCTGAGAATGCTTTAGGATTCTAGATTTTACTTTAAAAAAAATTTTGTATTGCAAAGAGTTTAATTTGCATCTAATTTACTTTAACACACCAAGTGATTACTTTGAAAGTGACTCTAATTATATAATTAGCTACCGACCTTGTGTCCACACTCATTGGTCATTTCATCAGATGAACCTACCATACTAGTGTCCGTTATACAGTATATATAGAATAAATGACTATAGCCCATTTATGACTATGTACATTGTGTCTGTTCCCACCATTACTGACCACCACTCAGTAAGTAAATGCCAGTGAGTGTAGGTATAATGTAGGTTGGAGGTGAACTGGTTGCTATAACACAAAGGGCAATAGCAAACAATGAGCATCTGAGAAAGAAAGAAATCAATTCTTTTTTGCCTTTAAGGGCCTGATTTACTTAATGTAATGCAACACATGCAAACGTGTTACACCTACAAAAAAACGTGCAAGCTGATATATTAACAGTGCAGCACAGTGGCACAGCAGACATCCAGTGTTCCTGGAATGGATGCCATATAATAATAATAACAATAATAATAATAATAATAATAATAATACATTTTATTTATAAAGCACTTTACAGAAGATGAACAAATGAATAAACAATCTATTAACAGAATCACACGTTTTAAATGAAGAAAATAGCATGCCATGTCCAGTTTTTGTGTGATTTCCTTAATGAATATGCATTATATAGATTTCTACCTAAAAATGCAAAATTCATGGCAGTGGCTATGAAAAGATATCAATTTAGCTCCTGTAAAGTGTTTTACTCTAAAGTGTTTTACTAATTGCTCAAAGTGAAACAACCAGACTGCAGGTATTATATTTGTACAAGTCTGTTTCCAACTGCTAAAGACAAAGTTCTAATGAGAATTTCCTCAGGATTATACCGTAATATCTCATATTGATCAGAAAATGTAATTAATACTGAACAGTTGGTTTCATATTAGGTTTTTACAGCATTCATATTGTTGGATTTTTTTTGTTGTTATTGGATTTTTCCCCATTTTATCCCCAGTTTGGTCAATTGCCACCAGATTCACAAAGGTTTAGGAAATGCTGATGTGTATGTGCATGTGAATGAATGTGGAAGTTATTTTGAGTCTTGCCTATGCCAATAAAAAAAAACTGTTTAGCAGCGTAAATCTGGATCCAAATTACAGAAAAGGCGAATTATGTGTGAATTAAGTGAGGTTAAACTAGAATGGTTTGATATGAAAACTGGGAGAAATAAATGTACTGTACACAGATCATGGTCACCGAGCATGGACACTTTTTATTCAAAGCAAAGTGTCCTGCGACCGGTGACTAGAAGTATCCCCAAAAACAGGAGGACATGTGCCATAAGGAAGGTGATGTAGGCGCACAGCACAATAAAGAATATATGGCACACTGCAGCTAGAGACATACCAGATCAGTCACTTATCAGCCACTTAGTGCTGGCTCTAATGAGTTGTTGCACAACAATAAATAAAGCTGTCATGACAAATGTGCAATCCTTTCATACAGTTTTATTTGTCTTAATTTATGGATTTGTTTCTGCTTGCTTTCTGTTTTTTTTTTTTTTCATGTTTAATATTACTTTAATTAATGTCATTATCATGAAACGACTGGGTTTCACAAAATCTCCATTACATGGTGTGTGTGTGTGTGTGTGTGTGTGTGTGTGTGTGTGTGGTGTAATAAAAATGTTATTTCAACTTAACATTGTAATCTGTATATAAAAGTGCAGGAATTCGTGATAACTATGTGATTTGAAGATGATCGCTCAAGGTTTACATTAGTTAGTCTTTGTATGCATAAATTTACACACACTCAGGAGTACGAGTAGGATACGACGGTTTTTTCCCCCCCAAAATTATGGGATTTTCATGAATACCAAATTTCAAGTGTAAATGTTCCTATGAACAATTTAAGAATAAATTAATTTGTACCCAGCTTGATAAATGCAGCTCATTATTTGGGATCTTAGTAAATCGGGGCTTAAAGGTTCTGTCATGTACAGCGCATAATTCATATACAAACATCTTTTGAATTGCTCTTTCATTTAACATGATGAATGCTATCATGAATAAGCATGTGATTTCTGAGAATATTATATTTCTTCATTCCACAGCTTCCACGCAACTTTTATTCCATTATCTTTTCAGAATATTTCCCCTAGGGTTCTGGTTAGAAGTGATATGCTGTTTCTTCAAGTAGAAGGTAATTTAAGTAACCTTTCATGTAACAGGCCCACACAATGGTGCAGTTTAATATTTCTCTGGCTTTAAAACAATAACTAATTATCAGGCTGTGATTATCTTCTCCTAGTGTTACTTTATTACTCTTCTGCTTTGCAGAGTGTATTTGTGTTTGTCTTCCAATTTATGGAACTTTTGACATTGTAGTGATATTCAGTTGAACATACTTATCTGGTAAGTGCTAGATTCTCTTTTTAAACTTTCAGTATAGGACCAGCTCAGATTCTCTTCCTTATTACAGGGGCATCAGTTTTAGGGTCTGTGTAGGTTAATTTCTCTATGTAAGGGGTCTGTCCTTGATGTTCCTCCATGTGCCTCTTGTCTTGGCTTCATCTCCTGGAGAACGCTGTAGGGCCTCATTACAGGAAATTGTCCATCTGTCCATTTCTCCAGGCCCAGCCAAGATCCCTTCTGCAAAGCTGACAAAATCTCAGATTATGCTGCCAAAGAAACAGTTGTTTGGAGAAAGTTGGTGGCTTTCTCCTTCTTTTTTTTTTAAGTTCAGGGATCACAGTATGGTGGGGTCAAGAGCTTTTTGCTCAGTGATGATCCATTTCAGGGCCAATTCCCTAGGAACTGGCAGGCCAAAGGAAGAAAGGAGCATCTGCTATCATTTTGACCATGGGAAAATGTAATGTAAATCAGCATGAATGTCCTAACCACTCCAGAATTTATAAGATGCTTCTGATGACACTTTCAGAAAAATTGTTTAGGTTGCTGATAAAACTTTATGGATTAAAATTTATACAGTGCTGTGAAAAAGAATTTGCCCCATCCTGATTTCCTCTACTTTTGCAAATTTGCCACCTTTGGCAGCAGCAGCTGCAACTAATTGCCTCAGATAACTGGAGATCTGTTTTTTTTTTACATCACTCTACTTTGCAGAATTGCTTTAATTAAGCCACAGTGGAAGGCTTTTGAGCAGGAACTGCCTATTTAAGGTCATGCCACAGCATCTCATGGAGTTCAAGTAAGGTCTTTGACTAGGCTACTCCAGAAGTTTAATTTTGTTTCTTTTGAGCAATTCAGAGGTGGATTTGCTCTTATTCTTTGGGTCACTGTTTTGCTGCATAACCCAATTTTCCTTGAGCTTCAGATCATGGACTTATGACCAGACATTCTCCTGCAGGATTTTCTGGTAGAGAGCAGAATTCATGTTTCTGTCAATTATGGCAAGTCACCCAGGCCCTGCAGCAGGAAAGCATCCCCACACCATCCACACTACCTCCACCATGTACCTACACCACAAGATGTTCTTATTGTGGAATGCTGTGTTAGCTTTAACAGGACCTATGTCTTCCAAAAATATTTCCACAATTCCACTTTTGCTCATTAGTCGACAGAACATTATCCCAAATGCTTGAGGTTTCATCAAGGTGGGTTTTTTTTTTGGCAAATGTGAGATGAGCCTCTGTGTTGCTCTTGGTTAACTGTGGCTTTTGCCTTCAAACTCTCCCATGGATATGATTTTTGTCCAGTCTCTTTCTAATGATGCAATCATGAAGGCTGACCATATCCAAGGTGAGCAAGGCCTGCAGGTCCTTAAATGTTTGTCTGGGTTTTTTGAGACTTCCTGGATGAGCCGTCAATGCGCTCTTGGAGGAATTTGGTAGGTCAGACACTTTTGGGAAGATTCACCACTTTTCAACTTTTCTCCATTTGGAGATAATGGCTTTCACTGTGGTTCATGGGAGTTCCAGAGCCATAGAAACAGCTTTGTAACCCTTCAGATTGATGTATTTAAATTCTTTTAATACTCAATACTTTCTTTCTCATCTCTTCTTTTGATTGTGGTATAGTGTGCTGCATGTAGACACCTTAATCCTACTTCACATTGCTGGAAAGGTTCTAATAATGTCTAATAATAATGGCAGTAATTAAGACTGGGTGTGTCTAGTCTAATTGAACTATCAGTTAAATTTGGTTAATTGTTTGACAGAGTTTTTCATACAGGGCAAGTTGGTGTTAGATTTTTTTTTCCTTCAAAAAATGAAACAGTCATTAACTGTCATAAGTGTTGTTGTCTTATATAAAATTTAGTTTGAAAATCTGAAACAATTAAATATGCAAAAACAAACAAACAAACAAAAAACAAAACAAGAAGAACACCATGGTCTCAGGATTGCAAATTTAAACCAAATAATGAAGTTACCAGTGGTTACCACATATCATATGATACTCAACAGCATTCCACAAATGACATTGCTTTGACTGGGCAGACATGCAGTAAGATGTTCTTACTCTCTACAGCTTCAACTTTACAGTTGTCATACTATTTTTTTCAAAGCATTATTACTTTTAGACACAATGGGCCTCATCTATCAAGCTGGATATGGAATTTGTTAGTAAATCATTCACAGGAGCAGTTACACAAGAAATGTGTTATTCATGAAACACCATTTAGTTCAGGAAAAAAACATTTGTATCCTACAAAATCTCATGAGTTTGTGGAAATTTACATGTAAAGAGACTCACTAATGTAGACTTGATTGATAGGCTTCAAATCGTATACTTGGCGTGAGTTACTGCCATTTTATATACGGAGTTTTAAATAGCTGATTTATTTTGCCTGCACACCTGAATTTAATGAAAATTTTGTGAAAGAAAGCAATCCAAATGACATCCATAAATTAAGACAAATAAGACTTACCATTCAATTAGGAAATTGCTGCCGTATAAATAGATGAAGAGTTAGTGTGACTTAACACTTTTGTCACTATTTTGTTGTTCGTTTTTAGCTCTGTGAGCTTCACCTTTTATGGAGTTTTGTGTGTGTCAAACATATCAACATACGCACATGAGTATGAAGAAAATCAGCATTGCTACAACTTGTGTAAATCTGGTAGGAACTTTTATTTAGGTTTGACCTATGAAAACATCTACACACAACTTTAAAAAGTTATAATGTGGACCATTGTCCACAATGGCAATTACATAAAGTCTCATGAACTTGGAAATTAAATACTCATATTATTCTTACTGGTAAAGCAACAGTGTGTGATGCATGCATTCTGGCAGTGTACTTAGTGGAGCTTAGCTTGGACGGGGATGGTTATACAGATAACTAATTAACCCTTTCTTATGTATACCGATTATTTCCACTCCTGCAGTGGTTTATATAGGAAACATCAGTGAAAGCAAATCAAACACCAAAAATAAATAAATAAATAAAAGCATATCTTTTCCCTGTCACTTCTTTGAGTTCTAGCTTTTCTCCATCAACACACAGCTGAAATAAGAGGACAAAAATAAAGATGTTTTTATTCTTTATTTCTGTCCGAATTTTTATACTTTCTTTTACTATTTTTCCTGATCTAATTAAATTTAGGAGTAAATTTCAAAGCGTAGCCACTCTCATTTTAGTTTTAAACCAGTTCAAACCATTTAGTAGTAAACTTGCTGAAGCCCATGTACTGTATTGCTTGATTGCTAAAGAGATCTTCAGGCCTGCGTGTGATTAAATAATTGTATTTAGTAATAGCAGATGTTTGGAGTGGATTCATCTTGTAAAATGCATGCCACAGTTACCGTCAATCATCAGTAATAGGGGAATAACGTGATGCCACTATCTGTATCTATAAAGAGATTTCTATTCACTGCTCCAAATATGCATATCTGTATCTCTATTCAGATTTAAAACCGATGTGGGCGTGGCCTAAACCAGAAGGGATTTTTTCTTTCTTCTTCTTCTTTTTTCATAATAATAATTTCATAATTTTTAATTGATGTCAAGTTGCTTCTATTTTACAAAATATAATAACCAGTAGGATAATTTAAACTACTTTGACCTGCCCAAGCCATTACTAAGGATGAATGAATGAATGAATGCTTAATGATGAATGAGTGAACTGCATCACTGTAAATGTATTATTCACATTCACATTAATGAATGTGATCTTTTTTTTTTAATCTCACAAGCACATTTGACTGCACACATGCATGACAGTAAAAACCATTCTGTTTCCCTCTAGTGCACCTTGTATACATATCTGTATTTGTATCTGTTTAGAACACTGAATTACGTATTCATTTTCAGTAACGTCCCTAATAAGCAATGTCAGCAGATCAAACAGCACGGATCTACATGTATCCATGCAGGTCATAACTGGAAATGTTTAATTTGTTTTCCAGAGTGAAAAAAATGTGAACTAATTTCAAAAGTACTTTACAACATAAAACAGCACACAATATAATGTGAGGCTCTGCATACAGTTGAACACTTGAAAAAATGATAACTGAGCAAATCTGGGAACACTCAGACCCCCACCTTGTTGGCAAAATGTAATTCAAACACCTTCATATGCCTTTGTTTACTGCCATAAATTCAGCAAAAAGGGGTTTCATGTGACACTGGGTTGCACAGTCATTATTCACAAAGAAGATGCTGAGAGAATCCATGAGACGCCATGACATCAGACCTCACCGCTGCAATAAATCACCAGAAGATTGATAACAGGCCACCTGACATATGTTGAGTCATACCAATGTTGTTGGTATTGCCTCCTGGCGGCTGTGATTTTGACGCTGTTTTTTGTGTGTACCTATTTCTGACAGGCCTCATCCATTGTGTTCTTTCATCCATGCTATACCAGTGAGTCTCCCTCTCTTGCATATTCAACGAGCTCCTTAATTTGTCTGTGGAGGAATTCCTGTAAAAGGTCTCAGGACACTTTCTTACTGTCAATAAATCTTTGGCTGAGCTCTCAACCTTCCGCTGCTTTCATTACCAATTACCTTGCCGCCTTCGCTTTCATGCAGCAGTGGACCATTTCATTTGCTGCACGCTGCAACCGCACAAATGCATTAAGGTGCCGGATGAGCCAGTGAGGAGTTTGGAGCAAAGCTATGCAGATGGCCACAATGAAAGGTTCCAGTTAAACATGCATACATGAAACATTCACCTTTTACTCACCTGGACATAGAGAATCAAGAAATCTGGGTTTGATAGCTAAAATATGTGGTAAAATCATCAAATTTATTTTATGACTTCAGCTCTCTTACATGTAGGATTATCAGGTCCTGCATATTTACAAAGTACACAGCTTTCTGAAACTAAGCTAAAACCATCCAAAGAAACCTTTAGTTAGTTGTATTGTCCTTATGATTTATTACATTGTGTTACACTTGCCATTCTACTGGAACTCTAGCTTTGTGCAAGGCCAGAGTTTAGGTTAATTTTGGTCAGCCAATGACCAATTTGATCTTGTAACATTACCATAGTCTGTTTTTTTTTCACTTCTTCAACTTAATGTATCAGGCTGTTCAGCTAAAGAGCTGAAAGTGATGGCTAAACAGAGAAAAACTGCCTCCTAAGCACAATGTGTGCTAAAGCTTCCAGTTCAACCACTTCAGCACGTCGGCTACCATGCACACATGAAAATATAAATATACAGCGTATACACACAGAATTGTGCAAAAGTCTTAGGCACCAAGATAGATGTTCTGCATTACTCAGTCAGTACAAAACCATTTTCAAACATCACTTTTCCAACAAAAAATTAAATGTTACAGAAGCAGTCAAAAAGAAAGCAACAAATCTCTTATGTAACAGACCACTTTTCAGACAAAAACCATAATGAATGCGGCTGGTTTTGAATGCAAAAAATAATATAGCAAGTGCAACAGTCTGTAGAAGAACTGTGGCAGATTCTCCAAGATGCTCAGTAAAAATACACAAATTGTACATGAGCCTACTATTTTTTAAGCAAAGGGCTGTCACATCAAATCTTGACTTTCTTTAGTTTTATACTGTTTTCTGAGTTTTATAGTAATTTTTATGTAAAAATGATTAATTTAATTCTTTTTGAACACATCTTTGCTTTACAGCAATTCTTTTTTTAACCTGCCTGAACTGTATAAACTGTATATTGTATATTGCAGTAAATCAGAAGAGGTTCATATTAGTGTGTGTCCTTATAAATAAATTGACATGACCTCACAAGCTCTCGTAGGACACACGTTTCTGCACTAACTGGATTTACATCAATACCACATTTCTTGTGTACCTGCTCCTGAATGATTTACAGCTAAATTTGTTTGTATTCAGTTTGATAAATGCTTATTTATTTATTTATTTATTTATTTATTTATTTATACCAAAGTCAGGTAGTGGCCTAAATTGCACAATAAAATACAGTAGCCTTGTCTAGATAGATTTTTTTTTATGTTGCACTATAATCCTGGAAGATCTTGATTTATCCAATGGGATCAATTTTTAGAGGAAAAGTGTCAAATTAAAGACATGGTAGGTCACAGTACAAGAGATTTTAGTGTTTGCCCTGCTCTAACACACCCCATTCAGCAAAGGAAGGTTTATACAGTATAATCGGTTTAAAATCCTGTGTGTTAAATCAGAGTAAACACTAACCGTAGCAATGTTTTGGCCTTCCAGAAATTCCACCTAAAACCTTTTCATTAAAGAGTGAATTGAGAACTATCCTCCTTTTCACATCCTGTGATGAGCTTTTGGGCAATTTATATGTGAACATTTCAGGAACATAAAACAAGAACCAGGCTTCTGTTTTTCTATGCACACAAGATCTAGAAATGGCTTCCCTTAAAAATTGATCATGGGCCCTCAATTATTCTTTTTAAAAAGTTGCTTGAGACACTACAAGCATTACGCTTTATTATTTTTCTTAAAATGGTTTTAATGACCTTAATTGCTTTTTATCACCTCTGTTTATTGCTACTCTTTAGCTCTTCGTTTAATAATTGCATCTTATTTGTATCTTTTCATGATCACTTAATGATTTTTTTTTTTAATTCACCATAATGCTTGCTTATTTTGTCATGTAATTTTTTTGGAGGTTTGGACAGGAATTGTTACAGGATGCAGGTCAATAAAGCAAGGACGTCACCATTGAGAAGGTCATGATTCAAGAGTGAAGTGTCACCTGATCTCTCTAAAACCAGATTGCTGGCGTGGAGATAAAGCCTTGTCCAAGCCTAGTGGGAAAAGCCCTTTACCCTCAAGAAGATCAATCCCACAAACTCGCTAATGGTGTATCAATCCTTATACTATCATGGGATTCATGAAAAGGCTTTAAGCATGCAGTTGTAAATGAAGCAGGGGGTCCTTAGGTGTATCTATGCGTATAACAATCATGTCAGTGTCATTACAATAATGAGCAGTTTCCCGGATTTGTGTCAATAAATGGAGCTGCAGGAATAGGTTCCTAAACCTGGTATCCAACTGTGACTAAATGAACAGGAAAATCCCTTAATTGAACCAGAATTTCATCTTTTCTTCTATTGATACTATCAGAGACAGCGACACCAGGCCAGAGTCAATAATATAACAAATGGGGATTAAAGATGCATTATGTGCAATTTCACGGATGGCTTCCTCTCGCCCTCTGGCTGTAAGTTTCTCAAATAGTGTTGACAGGATCATGGCATCAAGTTATTTCTCACTCATATCCTTGTTTTTCCTCTCTCTCTCTCTCTCTCTCTCTCTCTCTCTCTTTCTCACATATGTGCGTGTGTGTGCTTCATAGAGAATAGACAGAATCTTAAACATCTAAAGCGAGTAGTTGTTTTGGACTATATTGAAATGCTAGTGGTGATTGACCATTGGAAATCCTTTTAGTCTGTGCTTAATTGAGATGTGGGAAAGTGTTAGACTGGCCTTGAACGTACAATACATGTTTGCAGAATTCTCCACTACAACAGAAAGAGAATAGATGTCTGTATTCATAAACGTAAAATTTCGATCAGATTGCATTCTTGACCTGTCAAGATACCATTATTCAAGCCTTGCCATTATACTCAGTGGCTTAGAAAAAGGAAGAAATAGAAGAAGGGAAAGTATGGATCACTATAAAACATTTATGGTAAAACTGACAGTAATTTACTGGCAGAAGAATTGCCATTACTCTAATTTTACATTAAATAACTGTAAAATATATTTACAGTAAAGTACTGTATCATTTTAAATATAACACATTGTCCAGTACATTTGCAAATTTGGCTGATGCTTTCAAAAAAAAAAGGAATTACAATTTTTTGCTCAGGGACCCAGCCATGGCAGCTTTTGATTTATAAATATATATATATATATGTGTGTGTGTGTGTGTGTTTGTATAATATTTTAAATAAATGCTTAACTTTATTACAGTGATGCTATTACTAACATACAAATGCTTTATGCAGAATCTCAATGCTTTTATACAAAAACTCTATATGATTTTACACAAACGTATAATTTTTGATACATACATACAAGTATTTTAAACAATGTACACTAAATGGTACAAAAACTACTAACTATGCATCATAAATAAGTTACACTACATCCTATAGTTATATAAATGGACTCTTGAGAATACCACACCAGTAAGATTTGACCCTAATAAGTAGTTTAGTAGTTTCTATTTAAAGTGAACTTTTTTACACTGTGTTTCCACAACAGCTCCATTGTAGACGCTCCTAAAATCTGATGATATACCATAGCAATATTGACTCTGTTGTATTGAAGCAATAAAACTCTTAACAATAAAGTTGATCCGTGTAGTTTATTTGTCCCAAACTGAGGAAAAAAAGCAGACATATTTACATTTTCTTCAGTTAAAAAATATAACAGTACAAACATTTGTCCATCAAATGTAAAGGTGCAAACTAAACGCATAGGATTCCACTGTAAAGTGCGATAACTCACAATACATACTAGCATGTGCTAGGAAGTATTTTATTTATTGTTTAAGAGGCATGAATTTGTTTTATAGGAAATGTCCTTATTCTGAGATTTTACAAACCACTGACAAATTTCAGTAACGTTAATGTGAATCAGATGTAATTATATGTATGTGTTTATTCATTTGCATCAGAAACACATTACCAAATCTGGGTTGTTCAGGGTTAATGCTGTGCTCCGTTATGCTTAGAACTCTACAAAAGGTCACCTCCGCCCACTTGAAAATGAGCAACGCAACACTCAGTATTCCCAGTTGGAAATTAGGGCAAGATATAGCTGATATCACAGTCAAAGGTACAGTACACATAGTGAACATTAATCCAGTTGCATCAATTTTACTGTATAAAACATTATTTTCACAGTATTTGATTTCCATTCAAACATTTTCTCCCCGTTTGTAAGCTACAAGCCATCTTGTTACGCTAAGGAAAAAAATGACCAGAGGACAAGTGTGATATTAATGAGTGGCTTTATTGTGTTGGCTACATGATACTCTAGGTGGACAGTTAAATTTTAAGGAGCAGTCTGTAATGTTTACGTCCCCCTGTTACCTCTTAAGTGAACTACAATTGCAATAAAATTGCAGTAAAAACATTGACAAGCCTCATCATTCTCAGCTGTCTGTACCCAAAATTACAGTATGTTTGCATCTTGATTTGCTTTTTAGGGAACAAAACCAAACCAGTCCTGCTTCTGAGCTTATTTTGGGGCCATAAAAAAATTAAACAAAAACCAGAAATTAAGAAAGTAGTGAGATTTGTTGCATGTTAGTATTGTTTATCATATTTTTAAAGGCATATTTCAAATATGCTTATAAAAATGGGAAGAACTGAGTGATCCTGCATTGGCATGGGGGTTTCTGTTCTGGCCCAGAAAAATATAAAAGAAGCCTTAACATGAAGAAACCAGTGAGTTCTATTGCATGGTATTGCAAGCATATCTTATAGTAGATTTTCATTCTTATTATAGTTTTTGGCCCATTTGAAATATATTTACACATATCGAAACACTTTCAAAAATAACAAACTGGAATGGAAACGAAGGGAAATGAAAATGTACTGTTTTTGGTTACAGTATACACACAGTCAAATATGGGCTTCCATCTAAACGTGTCTTGTGCTGTCTGGAAGTACAACAGGGATGATGAAGTGTATTGGCAACAACAGACTTCTTTCTATCTAATGATGCCATAAAACCAACCAGTGCTTTTATTAATCTGTTAAACAGTTCTGTTATGATAACTGAGACAATATTCTTTGTACAACATCTTTGTTCTGTGCAAACGGACTCATCAGCCTTTTCACATTTTCACATTACAAAGGATTTTTAAAAAAAAAATTAGTTTATATGTGTTTAGAAGAAGTCAGATCTTGGACATATCCAGCAGAACTAAGAATTGACCTGGGGCTTGGACAGTGGTTTTCTATGGATATTTAAGTATTTTAAACAAGGTACACTAAATGCATCAAAAAACTACCAATTATAAATCATAAATAAGTTACACTATATGCTATAGTAATAAAAATGGATTCTTGAGAATACCACCCCAGTAACTTTTGACCCTAATAAGTACAGTTTAGTAGTTTCTATTTAACGTGAACCTTTTTACACTGTTTCCACAATAGCTCCATTGTAGACACTCCTAAAATCTGATGATGTACCATAGCAATATTGACTCTGTCATATTGAAGCAATAAAAATCTTAACAATAAGGATGACTGGTGTAGGAAAAGAAAAATCAGGAAAAAAGTATTTACTTAAGTGTTTATTTAATCAGGCAGAAGTATTTACATTTTGTATTTTACATTTACAAACATTTGTCCACCAAATTTAAAGGTACAAAGTAAATGCATAGGATTCCACTGTAAAGTGGGATAACACACAATAAATCCAGTGGTTGTCTGGTACCTCATCACCTCATGGTCATGGACCTGCATGGAAAGCATTTGAAGATGTCTTCAGTGACATCTATGGGTATTTCTGTGAAATAATGAGGTAAATTCATGACTTGCACTGGGGCAGTGGTGTTATCTACAGGGATTAGATGTATGATTGCCATGATAATGACATTAGCATACTGTGACCAGGTAGGTCAGATCAATCTTGTTAGACATGGCTAAAAGCTGCACATTCAGACACTTCACAGTCTGTGGCGAGCTCACGTCAGCAAAAAGCACCAACAGCATCCCCCCTCTTTCTCTCTCTCTCTCTCTGTGTCTCTGACGGACGCAAAAATGGTCGAGATGGGCCAAAACCAAGGCTAATGGTGCACTGTTGTGGACACAGCGTCGCAGTGTATGTGTGTGTGTGTGTTAGAGAGAGAGTGTGTGTATGAGTGAGGGAGAGAGTCGGTGTGTTTTCTCCTGTCACAGCCCCCTGTTGTGTGCTGAAGACGTGAGCATCCACCACAGCGAGCCTTCATAAGGGACTCCAGAGGGATTCAGGGCTTCAGCTCGGTCAGTAGAAGCTGAGAGAAGAGCTAGCCGAGTTGTAGTGACATTTCGACACCGTGTCAGTCGGATTTACCGACCTTACAGAGTCAAACGGATAAACCAAGCACTTATTTGTTCAGGTTTGGACCGAATTCGCTTTAAAAAAAAAAAGAAAAGAAAACCTGACGGGATTTTTCTTCCTTGCGCGCGCGCGAGTGTATATGTGTGTGTTTATGTTTTTTGGGTGTCTCGTGCTGACAGCAAGGACCACAGGGATGGAGATGTTTATTAGCATTGACACATTTCTTTCTTTCTAACGATGCTGTTTCGAAACAAACCGGCGTGTTTTTTTAAACGTATTTATTTCTTTTCTTTTCTTTTTTTTTTAAAATTAACCCGTTAAATTAAAACGAAAATAATGCCTGAGACAACACTGTAACAAAAATATCTACGTTTTGTTGAATTTTCCTGACGAAATTCGGCTTTTTTTTCACATTGTCACATTACAGCAGAATATTTGTAAATGTTCCTACGCTAATATTCTGTCAGTATCAGTACTTCTCCACGACTTGGTTCATTCTGAGCACCACAGGGATTAGTGTGCTGCTGGAAATTAACGTTGTCTCAGGAGTATCGTTATACTGGGGGGAAAAGAAGAAGAAGAAGAAGAAGTAAAAGCTCATTTCCGGTGTCTCAATCAGTCGTCAGATCGATTGGTTTTCTCTTGAGGGATGAAAGTAAAAGCCCCATCAGTCAGAAAGGCTGCACTCATTTCCCATTAAAGACAAGGCGCAGGCTAAAAGGGCGGGAAACTTGGTGATCACTGGTTTCTTTCACGCGCGTCCTCCTGCTTGCAGCATTTCTCCTCCACTCTCCTGAGTTTGGCTGTAATCATGGATCTTAGAGCCGAAAACGACGACGACAACGTGGACTGCGAGCGACCGGCGCCCATTGAAGTTTTCGCGAGCAGGTCCACTCTTCACGGCATCGCCCACATGTTCACGTACGAGCGGCTGTGCGTGAGGCGCTGCCTGTGGATTATCTTCTTCGCGGGCTCGCTCTCCTTCCTCGTGTTCGTGTGCGCCGACCGCGTGCGCTTCTACCTGCAGTACCCGCACGTGACCAAGCTGGACGAGGTCTCGACCCCGATGATGACCTTCCCCTCCGTGACCTTCTGCAACCTCAACTCCTTCCGCTTCAGCCGCGTCACGCGCAATGACCTGTACCATGCGGGAGAGCTGCTCGCGCTGCTCAATGGCAGGTGAGCTCCAGAATCTGGCAACACCGACAACACCTGGAAACAGATGTGGTAACACTTTCTGTGAGGACCAGATGTTTCACGACCTAGGAATGCATTCATAACATGTTATATTGCATTCATAAGGAATTAAAACAATTTCTATGAAGACTATATGTATTATGACCTATGGATACAGCCATAACATGTTATAATGCATTCATAAGGCATTAAAACACTTTCTATGAGGGCTATATGTATAATGATCTCCGGATACATCCATAACATGTTATAATGCATTCATAAGGCATTAAAACACTTTCTATGAGGGCTATATGTATAATGATCTGCGGATACATCCATAACATGTTATAATACATTCATATGGCATTAAAGCACTTTCTATGAAGGCCATATGTATAAAGACCTACGGATACGGCCATAGCATGTTATAATGCATTCATAAGGCATTAAAATACTTTCTGTGAAGACCATATGTATAATGACTTAAGGATACATCCATAACTTGTTATAATACATTCATAAGGCATTATACATATTTTTAGTAAATATTTTTGGTAACACTTTCTGTGAAGGTCATATTTATCCTTATCCTTGAATACATTCATAACATGTTATCATTTATTCATAAATGATCATTGTTTAGGCTATGGAAAGACATTATAGGTTATAGCAATGTTTGAAATGCCTTTGTAAAGTGTTAACAGAATGCATTATAAGCAGTGTATAACACACTACATCAGCCCCAGTTTGCTGAGTACATTATGTTCTGTCGTAGACACACTGACACATTCTTTCAGAAGCTGTAAAGTTGTGTAGTGTGATATCCTGATAATGTCTCTGGTATAATTTATATGTTAAAGAAAATAAATCAGTCCAGGTTTCCTTTTGCACCACACAAAGATGAGCTCACATATAATGTGTTGTGAAAACTACTTATAATGCATCATGCTAGCAGTTCATACTGCACAATAAAGACAGCTATAAACATAATAAAGACAACTATAACAAATAAATTATAACAGAACGATTACCAGGCTACACAACTTCTTAAAATACTTAATGTACTGAGCATAATGCTGAAATACCGAAATACTGAACATAATGCTCTTAGCACACTGGAGCTGAGATTTCTTTGGTATTGGTGATATAGTGTGTTATAAACACTGCTTATAATGTATTCTGTGTTCTGTAACAGTTCATAAATTCATTATCAATATATCTATATCTATATCTATCTATCTATATATATATATATATATATATATATATATATATATATATATAAACTACAGCTATAAACTGTGATGCATTTTCATAAATAAGTATAGCAAAGTGCATAAATGAATGAATGCATGATCACATGATATGAGCTTATATAAATATGACCTTCATATAAAGTGTTGCCACAGTTTCATTAACAGTGTAAATGAGAAGAAAGTAAATGAGGAGGAAAAAAAAGCATTTGGGGGAAAAAAAATCATTCATCAGATGCGTGCAGTGTGGCTGTACGTTTAGCCCGTAGGGTTGAATAAAAAAAGTTTATGTCTTACCGCTGAATTAACGGTGTTTTCCAACCGAATCTCTAACCCTAATCACTGTGTGTGTAGCGTGTGTGTGTTTACCACTGACGCAAATTTCACTGAGAAAAGAACAAAAAAAGTGTGCACTCCACTTTTATAGTAGAAGTCTATTCTAAATAAATGTTTAAATGATGTGGCTGTTTAATCTACACAGCTTTAATCTAATCTACAAAATTGATTAAAAACCAACTCATGCTGTTTTCTTTGCTGTACTAACTCTCACACTAACTCTTATGTAACAGGGTTTTAGTCTCCTGGTGTTCTTAGACCATAGCCTATTTGTATTCGCATGATAATAGTTTTTTTTTTTGACAATGAAGTTGCTCTGGGTAAGAGCATCTTCTAAATGATTTAAATGTAAAAGTCAGTATATTTATCCTAAATTATTAGGAAGAGACAGCCATGAGAGGCCATCCTACCAAAGCTGTTCTTATGTAGTTTATTCAACTTTCAAACACATAATTAAACATTTAATCAGTTTTTGTAAACAGATCAAGCATGTGTTGTTGTGTAACAAAGAAAAGTGTATAATCCTAAATATGGGGATGTTTATTTAACATTTATGGAAGGAGTCTCGAGTCGGTAAGTTTCCCGACATGAAGGTTAGTTCCCGTTATTGATTACGTTATAATCGCAGACTTTTTGCTATATACACTCGTTCTCTCATCATGATCTCCTTTTTTCTCTCTCTTGAAGTTAATGAAACAAAAACACAGCTTTTCGCGTTATTGGGAAACCGGAAAGAGCAAACTCCTCTGTCGTCGAGTCTCGCAGACTTTCCATAAAAAGGGCAATGTGTCGCTCATTAATGAATTAAAACTACAATTGTTGGCAAATCGCAGTGGAAGACAAAGAGGAATAAGAGGAACAATATCTCTAACATACTCAAAAATATGTTTCTTTATTTCTTCTTCTTCTTCTTCTTCTTCCTCTTCTTCCTATTATTAGTTGCAGTTTAAAGGAATCCTGAAAATCCTTGTATTTAGAGTTTATTTTACAAGTTCATTTTGCTGAAGAATGAATTACTGCATTTACAGAAACAAGTGGTCCTCATAAACCTTTATTGATGGAATTTAACATTTATTGATGAAATGTACTGTAATTTAAGACTTTCCTTACAAGTGACTTTTGAGTAACCTAGTCTGATGTTCTTTTCACAAATACGTGCAGATTAAAGTCAAAGTTCTTGGTTGTGGTAATCGCACAGATGTGGTAGGGATTAACTAGAAAAGAAATTACTGATTATATACCTGATTATATAGTAAGCATTGATTATATACCTAAGATTGTATCTTAAACTCACTTACTAGCAAAATAAACAATATTAATCGAAACCAGCTCGAAAAAGCCCTTCCCATGTTTTGGGGATTGTCCTGGTGGGAAACGGGAGTGCTTTTCAGAATGATATTTCTGGTACATTAGGAAATGAAACCAAGCACATCATGTTTCACTGTAGTAAAAGACTGTTTTTTACCCAACCAGAACACAGGGGTTAGCTGTTCTTGGAACAGTATGACAAGCACCATATAGAGTGTGACAGTCTCAGTGAGACTAAGTGCTTGGATACTTGAACCAGTATCTGTATATGAAAAGTCTGTTCAGCTCGATCTCTAGAGATACTGCATGTAGCTGCATGAGCTGTCCGGGAGATTGTGTAACTTCAATCCCTCCAACTTTATCCTGAATCAGTACTTTACTGTTACAGATTCTGATCTCTTTATAGTATACATGAGCTCTCCATAATGTATTTATGAAGACTGGAAAACGACCAGGTCGGGTTTTTCCAGTGTTTAGCTGTACAGTTTGGGTGAACCTGTGCTCTGTGTAGCCTCAGATTCTTGTTCTCGGGTTGATGAGAGTGGAACCCGATGTGGTCCTCTGCTGCTGTAGCCCATCCACCTCAAGGTTCGATGTGTTGTGCGTTCTGAGATGCTTTTCAGCTCACCATGGTTGTAAAGAGTAGTTATTTGAGTTCCTGTAGCCTTCCCGTCAGCTCGAACCAGTCTACTAATTCTCCTCTAACCTCTCTCATCAAGATGGCTTTTCCACCCACAGAAC
Organism: Pangasius djambal; assembly: GCA_022985145.1. Classification (NCBI taxonomy): domain Eukaryota; kingdom Metazoa; phylum Chordata; class Actinopteri; order Siluriformes; family Pangasiidae; genus Pangasius; species Pangasius djambal. Next base: position 13,651,152 of record CM040994.1, read on the forward strand.
TGTTGTGTGTGAAAATCCCATAACATCAGCAACTTCTGTAATACTCAAACCAACCCAACTGGCACCAGTCCCATTCCACAGTCAAAGTCACTGAGATCACACTTTCTCTCAATTCTGATGTTTGACTACATTAACTTGATGTGTATCTGCATGATTTTATGAACTGCACTGCTCCTACATGATTGGCTGATTGCATAATTGCATGAACCGCTATTTATTTTATGTCTATGAGACATATGCCAGTTGTAATAATCAGCGTGCACAAGATCACTGTGCTCACTGTGTATCACTATGTTCCTCATGTGTTCCTCATGACCATGCAGCATTTGCACTCCTGGTACTGTACACCTTGATAACATCTGGAAGAAAAGATAAGGACAGATGCCTCCTAAGTTTCTGTATCCTTCTCGGCATAGTCAATCTCACAGTTCTGTTTAAATTCAGGTAAGAAGCTCATGTCTATAAAAAAAAAAAAGCCGTCTGGTTGATACAAAATATTGGTGGCATGTTGCCACCAATGTTCCTGAACTTTTCTAAGAACTTAAGAGTTTCTGAACTCTTCTGAATGAGAACAGCTACTAGACTGGTTCCTGTTGTGTGTTCTCACTGTGCTACAGAAACCGTGACTGTTATATAAAATGACAGAAGTAATAGCATAGTGTGTAACTTTGCTGCCTTACGGCTCCACAGTCCTGGGTTTGATCCTGAGCTTGGGTTAGTGCTTCCATTGCTCTTCACATGCCTGTGTGGCTTTCCTCCTGGTTCTCTCTCCTACTTTTCAAAAAATATACCAATAAGTGGATTGGCTATGCTAAATTGCTTTTAGATGTGAATGAAAGTGTGTGCGCAAGGTGCCCTGCATCCCATCTGCGGTGAATTCTTCTGCCTTGCGCATAATATTACAGAGACTGGCTCCAGATCTGCCGAGACCCTGAGCAGGTGATGAAGATGACTGAATTTAGGAAGCATAGTAGTTTCACTTGTTAAGCCTTTTTTTTTTGCAGCTTTCCACAAACAGCGTGACATGAGTGGCATACACAAAACACACTCTTACATCTACACATGTGAGTTGCTGATTGTGTTGCACAACTGGATTAAAGCAAGCATTTGCATGAATGCATTTGTCTTATAAGCTCAGATTTTCAGGTTGTTTCTATGTTTCAGGATGAACCATGTTAGATCAAATCCATGTGTGTGTCGTCTGAACATGTAAGGAATAAGACTCTGACCTTTTGTACAAAGGAGATGGTCAATATCACAAGCTTCCATAAATTTAAACAGTGAGCTAGAAATTTAATATTAATAATATTAATATTAATTGAATAGAGCTTGCACATTTCCTTTTTTTGTTTTAGAATTTTCAAGTTTCCAGTTTTAAATAAAAAAAACAAATCCTACATTTTCAGCATGGTGTCAGACTTTTGGACCCCACTGCTAAAAAAGAATATTGTTCTTCTAGTCTCACTCCTAAATGGCAGTTCAGCAGTTATAATAATAACGAGTTCACTTTGGGACCTGTTTACCGACGTCATGCTACTCCTATAGTGTAGGAGATACTATTTTAGATGCCAGAAAATAATAATTCATTGTGTCTTACACCAAATTTAAACTGTGTATATATATATATATGTATGAGTCATGAGATTTGATGATCCATTGACTAATACTAGGTCAATAGATCACACTCACATTTAATAATAATAATAATGATATGTATATGTGTGTATGTATATGTATATAAACAGTTATAATCTAAGAAGCTGAGTTGATGGAAAAAGACTTCTGCTTTGAATCTTTAAAATGATAAAATGTTGAAATTAAAAAAAAAATCCGTGTTAATTTATTTTTGTAGACGTTAAATAAAAGTATCATTAAACACATTTTATAAATGCTGTTTTAAAATCCAACACTGCTTTGCTAGCAGCTCATTTGATATATATGTATTATAGAAACTAATTTTAATCATATCGCTCAGCCCTACTCAACATCGTGCTGAAAAGTATAAGCCAGCAATTATGCCAACAATTTGTAAACAATAAGTGTATTTTACTTGAAATGCTCAAATCTGAGAATATCATCCGTTTAGTCTCAGTGTTTAGTATTGCCATGTGTCTGGATGGGTTTATGGGATGATTATTTAGCTAATTTTATTTTAATGTCTTCTGTTCTCTCAATCAGACATGTTGCCAAGGGGTTCTGTCATCAACATAACATTTACTACAATTACTGAATTAAGAAATATGTTTATTTTCTTTTTATTGTTTCAAGCAAAAAACATCTTTACGTTTTACATGACAAAATGTCTTAAGCTTAATTAAAGTAGCTATGCACTGAATTCCCTGTAGTCTAATTAGCTTAAAAGATGACAAGGGAAGTCTTCAGTAGTAGAAGTGGTGCAATGTGTTAAAAATGTTTTCCACTGGTAATCAAGAGCAACAGAAATGTTAAGGGCTTGTGTTCTTTTTACTGCGGTTTGTTATTTTCCCTTTTTTTTTATTTTCACAGTTGCTCAGTCTTCTGGTTTCTCATCAGAATCGCTGTGTGCTAAGCTTTGTTCTTAAGACAGGACAGAAAGTGGAGAATGAGCACACACAAACACAAAAACACATACGTACATGCAAACAATGTATCCATGTATCTTATGCTCTAATCTCCCCTTGCACACATTCCTGCCTTGGTATTTTTAGCGTATTGATCCAGTGTGCAGTTTTGTCCCACGCTCAGTGAGACAGTGGCTCTGCAGTATTAAAATGTCACGAAAACCGTCTCAATTTTCCGACACAATTCAGAGAGTGAGCCCCGCATCTCATGTTACACACTGTAGCTGCAGGGGGAGGTTATCGCATCCTTTCACCAGGGCACTGGGCGCATTTAACGGCACACTGCTCCATAGCCTGAGGGTGTGAGGCATTATGTAAATCTACAGTCTAAGCCAGAATATGTGTTAATGCTTAGTGAAGTAAAGAAAGAGTCCTATAGGCATTAATTGCATAATCTTTAACGTACAGAGGTGGAAACATCTGTAACTAGCATTTTTGGCCTCTTGCTACAGCGATACTCCTGAACACTACACTTTTCGGCTTTCCAAGCAAATTCTGGGTTCAAACCAAATGCCTGTCAGGGAAGTGAAAAGGACCTGAAAGATGCACATTCGCCTCTGGTAGCGGTTACTTTTGCTTCACTCAGACTTTATCTAGGTGAACTCTGACCAGTGAATTCACGAGCCCTTGTCGTGTGAGCCAACAGAAAATAAGTGGGTAGGATTGGCACATATCTGAGAAATAGAGAAAGAGCTGACTTCTCTCTCAGGGTTTTTGTGGTAAAATTCTATTTTTTTTCTCTCTGCTACTAAGATTTTTACTAGCAATGTTTACGCCACTGAATGTAGCACATGTACAGTAAGAAGCATCATGCAATCATGGTTCACCAATCAAGAACCATAAATTTGAATCCAGGAAGAGGTTAAGTGGTGGCAAGTAGAGCTTGTAGGTAAAAACAAGACTTTGCAAAGAGTTGGCTGAAACAGTGACAAAAAAAATTATTCACGTGTCATTTCTTAATACTTAATCTTTCACTGACTGGGGTGCAGTTTGTGGTGCCTGTTTTTGTTTTTCCCCTTTCAGTTTCCATTAATGCCACAAGTTTTCTGTGGGATTGGGGGTTCCAGTGATGTTGCCAGTGTCCCAGTGTTGCATCATGCTCGTCGAAACAAGTCACACACAGATTTGGCCTCATACACGTTACAGTTGTCATCCTGGAATGTCAGAGTGTCAGTGTTGTTGCGTTCTGCTTGGACATGAAGCAGAAAAGACATCCCCAGAGTAAGGCCAACAATCTACCAATCCAGTTTTCCACGAAAGCCCTATTGGGTTTGGATTAGTTCATCAGGGGGATGTCTGTAATGATTTTTTACACGTCACCTCAGTTATACAACTCTCGCAACCAGAGAGCATTAAAAGTACCAGAGGAGGAGCAAGTTTCTAGTTCGTTGTGTTTTCTATGAACCCAAATGTTTGCATCTTGTGGTCATATGATCACGCCCATTTAATCAGACTGCGGGATCTCGCTTTACTTAATGAATTTATTTATCCTTTAAGTGGAATCAAGATTTTCCACCCAGACCAAGTAGGGGGGTCGCTGATACATGCACTACGAGACTAAATATGGCTAGTAAAGCATCTTTTTTTCCAACACAAGGTGACATGCATAGAAAATCACAGATGTGCGTATCCCGACAGAACTAATATTATTAACACATAACTAACACCTGCTTTTCAGTTTCTTTTATTTGTATTTTATTTCATTGCTGGTTGGATTTACCTGATCTAATATATACAGGAGTGGAAAAATACTGAAAAATTATGCTTAAGTGAAAGTATAGATAATGTGTCATGGTTAACAGTGGGGGATTCTGAAAGCGCTTGAACCTGACTTATTCCATTAATGATTAAACATTACACAGCCAATCTCACTTTCGAAGCCAAAAATAGCCAGAAATGTAAATTCACCTACTGATAACTGATGATCAAATCCTGGAAATATATCTGAAATTTGCCTGATGTGATTGAACTGAGGGCTCGACGCTTGGGCGACCCTTACATTATGAATCCACTGTGAATCGAGGGTAACTTTTATTACTTTTGAATATGACACTAAAACTTAAAATTACATTATATGAGGGTGAGTCATAATGAAAACCTAAAAAGTGTGACATAAATTAGAATTGAATCTAATTGTCACAGGTGATCTTGTGACAATGCCTATCGTTAAAAGCACTATACTCTAATCTGAATATTTTGAATGTATACATTTTAGGAGGGTTGAAATAAGAAACTCAAGCAGAAATCCTCTGTAGGAAGCCAGGTCTCTTGCCCTGGCAGGTGATCTGCTTGACCTTTGGATGGTTGTTAGCTCAGGGAAGGTAGATATGAGCAACTTGCCAGATGTCCTTTTTGTGTCAGGACTAATGGTCCATTGCAAGCACGTCTGAGGACTTCCCAAACCATAGAAGCAGAGGACGTTGATACCTGAGAATACACTGAAAGGGAATTTGTGGATGTGTTCCTGACAAGATTTTGCAAAAGGTTTCCAGTTTATCACAGCTTCATAAAAAGGAGAGCCTCCACCAAGAAGGCTATAAGCAGTGCTGCCTTTAGTGAAGTAAAATAAAGCTTCTTAAAAGACAGCTCTCCTTATGCAGTTTTCTGATTGGGTCTTTACTGCATAAAATGATGGCCGCATAGACAGCCTTGTCCTAAATGAGTGCTGATGGCAGACGGAAATGTCTAGAGATCAGAATGCCATCTAATGCATTTCATTTATACTTTCTTAGCTAAAGTGTAAACCAAGAAGAACTTCTAAGTGTCAAATGTATGCTTTAATACTTGGTGTGGTCTGTCAAACAACAAATAAGGTTCAGCGAATTCAGCAAATTAAAGCATTAAGTGGATAAAGAACTACTTCTTACCATTTTAAACGGTTGCTGAATCAGCTTAGCCTAAAGCCTTACAGCCTTATATCTTTTTCCTATTGTGTTTTTAAGACCAGTCCCAGTAGGTGTTCCGATCCATTTCACCTTCTACTTGCTACGCGAGAGAAAACAGCTGAATAGTGTTGATGAGGAAAGGTGAGAGTGGTGAGAGCGAAGCGCAGAAACCACCAGCTGAAGCGGACTGAAGTGCACGAGAGAGAGAGAGAGAGAGTGAGAGATGACAAGCTGAGGCAATTAACTTGTGTCTCGTAAGCTGGGTGATAAACAAGGCTTTATCCCCGTGTAATTAGCTCTGTTTGTGAAAGAGCACTGTAGCCGCACAGATAAACAGGTGCTCCATCTCCACTCAGTCTCTGACAGTGAGAGCAGCGTGTGTACGTGTCCGTGCAACCTTGGAGTCATAGCATTAATATAAAGGAATGGAGAGACTTGCATAAGGATGAGAGACAGGGAAAGCTGGGCATGGAGAATAAGCAATGAATTGGAATAGGAGATGTGGCATGGCCTTACATTCCCCTAATTCTGCCCAATGGACAAGAAAGTGTCAATGAAAATGAAGTGAATTTGTTGCTCAGAGAATCTAAAGTGCTTAAACCTCATCATGTGTATGCAATTATTTGCTTCACCAGCAGGAGATGATTAGAGCTGTAATCAAAGTGTACTTTCTTTTCCTAAAATTCCACTGGAATGGCACTGCTATTTCAGCCCAGAGATGAGAGCTACCTAGAGATGATAGCTGCTTACAACCTATGGCACACGCCTTATTCATTAATTACTTCAGAGGTTCTTAATGAGGGGTCCGGGACCCCCCAGGCGTCTGTGAAGCAAAGCTAGGGGGTCCATGACCTTTTTGATTTTTTTGAGTACCGTAAGGACAGCTTCTGTGCTTCCGAAGTTTGCATGAAAAGGAAATCCAGTTCTTTTTTTCATTTGTCAAGACTTATATGAAATATTTATATGAAGCAGCCAAAAGTTTGTGGACACCTGACCATCACACTGGCACTTCTTGGGTGTACAGTCTACAAAGTAGCACTATATTAGACCCTATGTAGTGAGCATATACAGTGCATAGGAAGCCACCTGCATTTCAGTCCAACTGAATGAGAAAAACATGATTGCTGCATTAGGAGACGTTGAAGGTGGCGAATTATTACATGGGAGACCACCTTGCTCAGATGCTCTCTGACCAGTCTCTGCACCTGAGGGTAACCAGGGTAACCAAGGTTCGATTCAAATGGACTAAGCGCTGCACATGTGAAAGTGATCTAAAAGTTTATTAGCAGGTGCAGTTTGACCCCCGACTGCAGGTCAGCCAACCCAAATAATTGATAATTGTACCCTTGCACTATCGTTGAAGTGTTATATGAGATTTAATGTCATCCTCTATGAAAAAGTAGCAGCTACTCAGAAAAGCAGATACTTAGATTTTAGGACATAATGTGATATTGCATTTTATACCATAGTTACAGGTTAATGCACTCACTCTAATATGTTATCTTAGATCTACATAATCTAAAGCTAACAATAAACAGATTTTTTTTTAAAAATGCAAAAAAAAAAATCAACCAGAATCGTTGATGGTTAAGCTTACTGTAAAGAGACATTAATTTAACATTTATGGAAGGTGTCAGTGGTTTGTAATGGTTTTAACTTTTCCGCCAAGGGAAGTTTTGCTTTCCAATTTATCAATAAAATGACAAACTGTTTTTTTTTTTGTCTTATTGCCTTCAAGAGAGAGAAAAACAGAGAGGCTAGTGAAGGAATGACTGTTTCTAGCTGCTATAATGTAAGTGATAACAGGAACTAACTTATGTAACAAATATACCACATGTCCATAAATGTAACCACAAAAGGTTAAAATATGACATGATGTTCTTTACTAAATATAATTTGTAATATTAGCAATTTGCTCGGTATTAGAGAAAAAAAAAAACGCTTCAATCACAGTGTGGTAACAGTCACTCTGCTTTGCGTCGAACCATATCCCATCACTGCATTATTGATTATTTTTCTACAACAGCACACCTCCAAGTGTTTTATTTCTTATGTGCCACAGCTTTAACCTTTTTTAAATACAGCCTTAATGTAAAGCTTGAGGAGCATCCACGAAGACACACTTGCATTAGGCTGGCTTTTAATATGAGTCAGCAGTATAAGGGAGAGTAAATCAGAAATGATCCATCATGAGTGCAGCATGAGAAACCAAGCACACATTATACCTGACAGTCAACCCCAGGATCACATGGGACTGAGGGTATTTCAGAAGCTCTCATTTGTAAATGAATGTGTGATTGAAAGTGGGTCCATAAATAATAGGCTCGGCAGAAATGGCTGCTGATGATTGAAGAGGAAGGAAATGGCCACCTCCAGCCACTTGGAAGTGAAGAGGGCTGAAGTGCCAAGCTGCTTACGACTCCAGCAACCACAAAACACGCCACTATGCTCACTACTCATTAGGCATGTGCCTATAAAATTTTCTGATTACAAAAATTATCTGACGCTTTATCATAGTCTATGCTATTATTGTGATTTTGCATTTAACAATTACTACAAGAAAATCTAATCACATATTGAAATGAAACAGGTTCCTACATAATGGAAAGTGTATAATTTGATTTTGATAAATCAGGGGTAGACAAATGATAAATCTATTAGCAAGTAAAAGCTGTAGTGTTCTGCACAGTCCCACATTTTTGGTTGTGCGGAAATCTGACTAAAAAGTGGAAGCTAATGTAATGTAATAGGGAATAGCGAGCTAATTAAATGTATTAACACAGACTAAGGCAAATGAACGGGTACATGAATTCCTGTGTGAGTTGATGACTGTGTAGCCATCATCCTTACAAAACGTCACCAAGTCATTGGCAAACGTGTCAGCTATGAGCTATGGCATTCTGTCCTCCTACTGGGCCTCGTTTTTCAGTCTTCTAGTAAAGTGGTGTGTAAATGTTTGCATGTACCAAACCAACCAAAAATTTTGGAAAAAATACTTGCGTGTGTAGGTTGATCACCTGTAAAGTGCAAAGCGCGTTTCCGACACAGCTCATTTGCATTTAGTAACGCCCACAAAACGCCTTAAAAGTTCACGTGCACAGACATGATAATGAAATGAATGATCAGGGTAAAAACTGCAAGGCGGAAGTGGATATTATTTCGACTTGAAATGAACGATTTCATTAATTTTAATTAATGCCAATAATATAAAACGACTGGTTTGCACAGAATTTTTCTGATGGTACTCTTAGTCCCTGACCTAGTGAACTAGCCTGAGGATGTGTTTTGGATAGAGACTCCGAAGCACTGTAATTTGCTCTGGATAAGGACGTGTGCTAAATGCTGTAAATGCTGTAATAAAATTAAGCAATTTAAACTCACCAGCATATTCCAGATATAAAAGGGCAGTAATCCATGAAAATTATATGATTCAAAGTCGATCAAGTTAAGGATTACTTTAGTTAGTCGTCTCATGCGTAAATTTATAAACACTCAGGAGCAGGAGAAGGATACGGACTGAATTTTAAGAGATTTTCCTGAATACCAAATTTCTTGTGTAAATGCTGATGTGAATGATTTACAAATTCGTATCCAGCTTGATAAATGAGGCCCAATGCAAGTACAAAACATTTGAGTCTATCTAGCTTCTTACAGCATTGACTCGCACCACAGTGAACTGCATTACAGCCAAACACATACCAAATACTAAACATATGAGCTTGCACTAATGACCTCTCACCTCAGCAGTACAGCGGTGAAGTGTGTACCAGGCCACACACAGTACTACGTCAGCGTCACTGCTGTGCTAAAATCAAACCACCAACCAAATAATATCTAATCAACAGTGATCCAATGGAGATTCCTTTCCATACATAGAAAGTGCACATACTGTATATGGTAGGTGTATCTGATTAACTAGCTTTATATAACAATAGAATAAGTGAGGACTAAAACACATTTTCAGAGATATCAGAGAAAAAAGCAACGAAATCACACTAACACTATAACAAATGGAAAAGAGTGGAATTGGATTTTTTTCTTGGAACTCGAAATGTTTGTATATAAATATGATTGCATTTTTTTTTTTGTTAAGATTAATTTTTATTATATTTATTATAGTTGCCATGTTAGTGATTTTGTGTAGAAGAGTTTAAGTGATTAAAGAAAGCTGCAGTTTTGTGAACTGTTCAGTCAAAAAAAAAAAGAAAAAGAAAAGCTTAGCAATTATTAAAGAAAAAAAACTATTGGATGAGTATCGACTCCAGATTTCAATATCAGTATCAATTCAGTATCGGTATCTCTAGTGACCACAGTAACCACTTGTCTCGTGGACGTTCAACGACATTGAAAATAGCTATAAACTCATTCATTAATAAATGACAATTGTAATTGTTGGCTAATTGCTTTGGAAGGAGATGAATAAAACATGACAAGGCATGCAGTTATAGGAAACATCCTTAAAGTGTTTTATTGCTCTTATACCACAACAGTTTGCCAACTATTACATTTTATTTAAGAATGAATGAATGACCCATCTTACTTATTACCTCTTTATAGTTACATTTAATGATGTGATAGAAGCTATAAACTGTTTTCTATTTTGAAGTTAATCAGACAAAAAGCACAGCTTTTCATGTTACAGAGAAACTAGAAAGTGTAAAGTCCTCTGTGCTGAAGACTTTCCCATGTCAGAAAAATTACTGACCTTTAAAAAAGCACTGACACAGGATTCACAGAAAACGTCACTATATCAACAATTATACATTTTAATTTGTTAAATAACAACACAATTTTTTATTATTAGGTTTATATTATATAGCGTGTTCAACATACAAGTCGTTGCTGCTACAGAAACAATAATGTATCAGAATGAGCGAATTATTATGAAAATGTAATGTGCCTGGCAGCCGGCACTACTGTCAGAGCTGTGTTGTGATACAAAATTAGTTAAAAAACATCAGTCAGATTTGAGAATTGAACACCTCTGTGGCCTAAGATATAATAAACTTCAGTGATGAACTGCCACGAGTAAAATTTTGTGTCTGAATATCTGTAAGAAGCATAACATAGCATATAATAATGTGAAAGCTTTCTTCTTAATGCATAAGGCTGTTAGTAAGCAGCTTAAAGAAATGAATGTAAGGCATCCACGTGTGACACCATTGCATAGAAGAACTCTGCTACTTTCATTACTAACAGCTTAAAAAACTTTCCCAAAGAATTTCTTTAGCCCGCTACTACTGCTAAGTGAACTCAATTCTTATACTGTGTGCAAGGGAAAAGATTTAATAACACTACATCTATTGGGGATAGATATAATGAAGCCTGCGTGAAGTTTTCTGTAATCTGGAAACGCTGTTTGAAATGTGCCTTATTTACTGCGGACATATTGCCGAGGTGCAGAGCTCGAAGAGATGATGCAGATGTTCTGCCATTCGTTACGCCATCATCTGGAAATTAAAGTGCTCATGGCCCATAATCCAATTGTGTCTCTCCATCCCCCTCCTGCTGCAGCCCACACTGATTACTTTAGGGAGCTGTGGTGGGCCAATATTAAAACTCAGCACACACACACACGCACACACACAAAACCACACTCTGTTAGCGGTGGCATCCGATCGCACCAAACCCCTTAGACCGAGAGTCGGGTAAAAAAGATGGAGCATGGCATCTTAAGTGCTCTCCTGGCAGCTCAGCCCCTTGAGACATCAACAAGCCATGGGTCCAATTTAATTAACTCACTTTGCTTAATCAAGGCAAGGTGCAGTGATTTTGTGGAACAGCTGATGTGGCATGGGTACAGAGGCCTGGAGCTTCTTTTTCTCACATGGTAATGCTTGTGTCTGGTTTGAGCTACATGTTCCCTAAGGACTGAACAAGGGCATGGAGAAAATTACACAATACATAA
>CM040994.1:13671296-13751608 GCA_022985145.1 Pangasius djambal
TGGTCACTAACTAAAGAGGATTTATGCTGATATTGCCCAAAAACCCTATTTTGTTCAGGCGTTTCCAAACTTTTGGAGGGCAGTGTATATATATATATATATGTATATATATATATCTCAAAGTTTTAACTACGGAGCTGTCACCTCCCTCAACTAGCCTGCACTGACTGAATCACTGCTAGTGCTGAATTATCTTGCACTAAACAATGAATTTCAGAGCTTTCCTAAGCCAGTGTTTTTACTAGCATAAAAACAAACATTAAAGAGGGTTTGTGGTCACCCAGAATAGTCACTAAAATAAAGGGCAAAAAAACCCCGATCATTTTCAGATGTTCACACAAATAGAAAAATACTGATTATAATTCATTATAAATAGATTACTATCGATTATGATTGATTATGAATCGACTGTTATAAAAAATGGACAGACAACTGGTGTGTAAAATTTTTACTTTTAAACTGATGTATAAATAATTTAATAGGCTAGCAAAATGATTTGTTGTTTTTGACGTCATCATCATTTGTGAATTATCAGTAGGCCTAGCCCACATTCGGAACGAAGTTGGTCACATATGGAACAGAGGTTACTAAATCGTATCATATTGTTGCTAATTCAGTGGTATGTCAAATATATAATTTATTGTATCGTTTCTTATCGTATCGTATTCTAGCTGATTCAGTGGTATGTCAAATATATAATTTATTGTATCCTTTCTTATCGTATCGTATTCTAGCTGATTCAGTGGTATCGTCAAATATCTTATTGTTGCCTTCTGAATCGAAATCAGATAATATCGTATGATATCGTATCATATCATATCGCTTCATATCATAGCTGATTCAGTGGTATTGTCAAATATCTTATTGTTGCCTTAAGAATCAAAATTGTATAGTATCGTCATATGACATATAATGTCATATGATATTGTACCGTATCATATCGTATCCTATTGTAGCTGATTCACTGGTATTGTTAAATATAGTACTGTTGCCTTATGAATCAAAATCAGATATCATATGATATAGCATCATATCATATCATATCATATCATATCATATCATATCATATCATATATCGTAGCTGAATCAGTGGTATTGCCAAATATTGAATTGTTGCCTTAAGAATCAAAATTGTATAGTATTGTGTCCAAACATGTCATATTTTATTGTAGCAGATTCATTGGTATCGTCAAATATCAATCGCTGCCTTATCAGAATCGTCTCTTATCATGTAGAAGCCTGAGGTTTATACCCTATTATGCATTGCGTTTTCTGGTATTTTCTGGTAAACTAATGCACTGCTCTAATTGCTCGATCATTTACTGTATCATCTTTTAAAATAACAAAAAAGCATTTTGCTGTAAATTAAATATTGAAATTTACAGCAATTTTTCTTGAAGAAATAAATGAATTGAATTTGAATAAGCTGAAAAAACTTCGTTAATCAAGAATCACACTGCTGTGGTGTTTGGTGATTATTAGACATATAGTACAGCCTGAGGTATCAGGCTCTTTGTGCCAGTCTTCATATGCATGTTAGGTTGGCTGGTTTTACACATGATTTTGTCTGCCACCGAAAATCATGTTTAATTAGCGCCTTGTGTGTTGCTTGAAGTGAGCAGTGTTGCCAAGTGCACGGGTATCCTGCATAAATCCAAAAGCAGGTTGTTTTTCTTTTATTCCTTCTCATAGCCATTTCCTTGTGTAGGACAATAATATGAGAGAATTTTACACTGAAGATGAAAGAAGACAAACTACAAGTTTAAATACTGCTTGTCATGCCTGTCCTGTCATGCAGATCTGGCAACCCTGGTGTTAGCACTTATGTCATGAACGCAATTTCCTCACATCTAACAATGAAATTCAGCAAATTAAACAGGGCTTCTGTGACAGTGACAATTTTCTAAATGCCACAGAGGCCACAGTCGACCAAAAGAAAAATGGAATACAGTTTAATTCCACACTTTATATGAAGTGGCATTTAACCTGCAATTTGAGCTTTCACGCATATTGCAGTCTGTTGCAGGAGCAGTCTGCGTGATGAGCTACAGCCATGGTAAACTGATTGTTAATGTCAGACACATCCTGAGTGTGTATTGTAGCTGCTTCCTTGCGTGTGTAGTAGAGAGTCAGCACACTTGTAATTCGGCGCAATCGTAACTGCTTTTTAGTGGTGTTACAGTACAAAACATTCATGTGATTTTGGCAAAAAAAAAAAAAACCAAAAAAACACAACACAGGATATCTTCTGGTTTCAGTGAAAATGTACAGGACATCTCACCCATGATGTATCACTCCCCAGTTTACTTCATTTCCTTATGAAGTCTGCATTAACTTTGTGTTTCTATTGTTTTTGCAAACAGCAACTTCTCAGTTATATAATGTTTTGCTCTGTTGGGTTCCGGTTGTTGCCTGTATTTTGATTCCATGATTAAGGATTTGATGTAATAAACTTGTCAGCTTGTGTTTTTATCCCTACTGACTGTACTGACAGTGATTCCTGGATAGATCCCAATAGACCTACTCAGCACCTGCTGCGACTCTGCTGCATTACAAAAAGCCCTTTCTGCGTGCCAATACAGCTCTCTGAAAATGTAGGTGTTTCAAAACAACATAGAAAGCGATCAGACCTCAATGCCTGCATTATGAAGTATCTAACACCTGGATTTTATACCGGCTGCAGCGAGAGCGCAACATACAGAAGCTGGGTTGTGTTAAAAATCTCTTTTCATTCAGGTGAAGTAACTCTAGCCATAATTGCTCATTTAAAGATAGTGTGCTTGCTGAGGCGAGGTATATCTACAGTACCATCCATCCTAAGCCACTGATGTTGGCATATTTGTTCCTCTCTGAAAGGAGTGTAAAGTTTTATGCATTCATATCAGTGCACCAGTCTGTATATTTACAATACAGTTACATTTACACTATGACAGCATTTTTGGAGAAAAGATTTGGAGGCAGTTGTCACTTAATGGAGCATTTTGGTATCGGTAAATTACTATACCACACAGAGCTCTTTTCTTACAATGTTCTGTTGATCTGTTTGCCTTTCTGGATGTTGTGCAATCGTAGTACAGTGTATGCACTTCCCCACTTAGCTTCCATAGAGTTATATTGCATGTAGTGGTCAAAAATGGTAGCAACAAGCGCTAATAGCGCTGCACCATGCTTGGTGGAAAAAGCAGTGGAAAGACAGTTAATGGGGTTGCCAGATTGTTAGTCAGAAGGGTTTGCTAGATGGCTAGTTTAAAAGTACTACTGCATGTGGCCACCAAGTTCTTGTTTTATAGCAAATCATCAGAATTAAGTCTAATAAAGTACAGACGGGGTGTCTCTGATGTACAGAACCATTTCTACTGTAAGATATAATGCAAAGATTGGAAGAAGGAAAGGGGGATTATGGAGCGGTTAATGTCCTTACGTACATGAGAAATGAGCGTGCCCCATGCCGACCTTGTTTCCCATGCAAAGACTGTGACCCTTTTCCCTTTTGCTGAAATCTGGCAAACCTGGTTAATGACATTAGCGCTACTCTGTTCATCTCACGCATGGGAAACACACCAGGTGTAACAGAGTCGAACAAAGGTACTTCTAAAACCTCTCAAAACGAACTCCCAGATGGTATGCTGGGTGACTGGATGATGTCAACTGCCTATTGTGGAGTTTCTCAAAATTCATTAGATATTAGCCTATGGGATAAGTCAATTTAATTTTGTCATCCTGCTTCACCAAAATCTATGGTCCGGAGCCATTGCTGGATTTGAAGCACCTGCATTGATTTGAACTTAGTATCTGCATTTTATTCTTTGAATAAAAAGAAGAAAAAAAATAATAAGAAGAAATCATTTTAATGAATCATTCTTTATGTGTCAAGCATACAACTGGTTCAATTTCATGATGAACTATTAATCATAGCATACTCCCGTTTAGAGCTGACGCAGCTGATCGAAAGAAAATCGCTAAAAAGCAATAATACAAAAATAGTTGATAATGTATTTCTTCATTGTTTGGTGGAAATGTGATTGGAAATGGCAGAGCATGTTACAATAGAGTAAACAGTATGACCTCCTTTAAAGTCTGCAAACTCTTTACACTACACTCTGGCCTCATAGCATAACGTGTGTTTTCATGGGATTTATATTTTATTTTGCAATCATTTGTTTGTGGGAATGTAAGAAACAGTGGAAGCACGGTATCACCGGTTTAATCAAGCTTATCAACTGACATATATTCTAGCTGTATTGCACATTTATGGTCATATTTATCAACCTTTCCAGCTCTATCAGAAAGCGTTATCTTATGCTACTTTGGCCAAAATGTCAGTAATTGGTATGACAACTCAGAGGGTTGAAAATGACTGAACATGGTCTCAAATGATTAACTTCAAAACACAACTCATGTCAGGACACCAGTGCATTATGCAGTGCTGCACAGCGAGTAGCGACGCTATGTGAATCAGTTAGCATCAATCACAGATAAACACTACATTGCTTGATTTTCTTAGAACGATATATTTTTAATAAGTGCTGTGTGTCAAATCATCAAGTGTCCATCCTGCTTTCGGTTCATATCAAAGTCAATGCAAAAAAAAAAAAAAAAAAAGAGTTGACTCGCTGATTCCAGGCACTGAAAAAACTAAAAGTAAACCGCAAGGCTTTGGAGTCGATTCCACACACCGAAACTGGTTCACCTTGTGTGTACATACGACAAGCAAAATAAATTTAGATTCAGAGTGTTACAGTTAGTGAGACTTGGAGTGGATATTTATTTTGAATTTGTCCGATTGGAATTAAAGAAAAGAGGGCTTGAAATGCAGATGAGACATATAGTTGCTAAAAAAAAAAAATGTGCGGAGTAGGAAAAAAATGTTAAAAAAAAAAATCAGCTTGTATTACTTTGGGTGTCTCATTTGGTTGACATAAGCACTTGGTAATATTCTCATGCTGTGACAGATTATCTGATTAATGTCAATAGTGTTGTGTTGCAGTTACTGACAAGCTGTTTAATTAAGCTTAGTTCAGAGCTCTGTAGTAGTGTTTGTTGATTGAAATGCTGCAAAGAAATAGGTTTTAAATAAATATTTTTGCTGTGCTGTATGTGTGTCGGGATTTTTAAAGGACGCTGCATTTCTAAGACGAGCAGAGCAGATTGTGACATCGGGAGAAGACTGTCAGTTACATGACTGCGGTGTGGAGTATTTTGGATAATTATGCAAGATGTCGGTATTTGTGTTGGCATACTTGTGTTATATTGCTTAAAGGGCATTATGTACTTTCGTAAGACCCAGCGTTGTGTGAGATTGAGTGCATATCGTGAACACATCATAAATGTGCAATTGAATCCTCCAGTCCTCCCACGGCATCAGTGAAATGTTATGGTTGCAGTCCCTTGTTGTACAGCAGTCATCATACCTACACCATTAGCCCTAGGTCTGTGTAGCACGTGAAGTGCTTGGAGCACTGTATGCTCCCCTTCCCTGTCCGCTTGCTGGATCATCTCTCCCTTAGTGTTCCGGTACCTCATGTTTTACAAAATAAGCGTTTTACAAATGTATATCAAATGAATTTTCTTTAGCCTTGACCATATATGTTGTACATGACTTGCACAAAATAACTTTCCATACCCCTTGAAGATGTCAAGATGCTTAGCTTCCTAAGCTTTGATGAACTTTCTGCTTTTCTTTCGCTTGTGTTTGCTTGCATCACTACCTGTACTGTCATCCTTACTGCGTGGATTATTTTTTTTGATGTGGACAGGTTATTGTACATCATTTTTTTATTCCACAGTCAAACAGTTTTGTTCGTTTAGCCATTGCAGCAATGTACAAAATGCTGGCTCTGTGTGTGCATAGATATCTGATAATAATAATATACACTGATCAGCCATAACATTAAAACCACTAACAGGTGAAGTGAATCACATTGATTGTCTTGTTACACATTGTCAAGGGGTGGGATATATTAGACAGCAAGTGAACAGTCAGTTCTTGAAGCTGATGTGTTGGAAGCAGGAAAAATGGGCAAGCATAAGGATCTGAGCAACTTTGACAAGGCCCAAATTAGGGCTTTGCGGTATTGCAAAGAAAAAAAAACACTTTATGATTAATTGTCGATTATGATTTCAGTTTTTTTTGTTCTTACATAATGCAATTGAAAAATTACACACTTCATGTATAAAGATGCTTATTTATTAGAATGGATTTTGGAAAATGTAGATGTGCAAAAAAAATAACAGCACCATCTATAGCAAATAGTGCAAACAATGGTTCTATTAAATAAAGAATATTTAAAGAAAGTATATTTAAAAAATTGTTTGCACTATTTGCTATAGATGACGCTGTTACTATTTTTGCACAACTTAGTGAACCCTTCTTTTTGGACAGAGGAGGGGACCATGTCTTTCGTAACATGAAATGCCACCGTAACTGAGAAGTCAGCTTGGGGTATTCTTCTCAAAGATGAGTTCCTTCTCCATTTACGGAGTGACATCAAATCAACATGGCTGCACACAACATCAGAAATAAACAAAGCAAAACTTCTTACCTTTAAATGAGTTATACTTCTATAGCTTATATAGCTTTAGATTAATCAACATACATACATGTTCATGTTCGTTTGTTAAATCTAAACCACTGACTAGACATTTCGCTGTTGAAGAAAGAAAATATACATCACTCATCCGAGTTAGCTGCCTAGCTTGTTGCTAACAAAATACAAACATGGGGGCGTCAATTTTCCCACTTTGTCTCTCGAACATGCCGAGGTCGAATTACCGCTTAGGATGTAATGCAGCATTATATTTACATAAACTTGTTCATCTGACTTTTCAAACCTGTAGCAATTACATATCTCTGAAGTGATATTTGAACCTTTCTTCCTTACGAGCTTGGTCCTCCGTGCTGTCTATTTGTCTTGGCATTTTTTTTTTTAATAAAAAAAATCTAAGTGTGCAGTGTTTGGGAGTAGCGCAGGCTGTAGGTGGTATTAGTATTAGTATTTTAGTAACTTTTAAATAGCATTTATGGATGTTTTAATAAAAATTTAAATATGTGTATGTATAAACATGTACAATCTCGATTAGAACATTTTGAAAATCGTGTTAAAACATTAATTTGAATTAACCAAATTAATCATGAAAATTGGCCAGCACTAGGCCAAATTGTGATGGCTAGACGACTGGGTCAGAGCATCTCCAAAACAGCAGGTCTGATGGGGTGTCCTCTGTCTGCAGTAGTTAGAACAACTGGTGGACAACCAGTGAACCGGTGACAGGGTCATGAGTGCCCAAGGCTCACCGATGCGCATGGGGAGCGAAGGTTAGCCTGTTTAGTCCAGTCCCACAGAAGAGCTACTGTAGCACAGATTGCTGAAAAAGTTACTGCTGGCTATGATAGAAAGGTGTCAGAACACACAGTGCATCACAGCTTGCTTCATATGGGGCTGCATAGCCAGAGACCGGTCAGAGTGCCCATGCTGACCCCTGACCACCGCCAAAAGCACCTACAATGGGCACCTGAGCATCAGAACTGGACCATGGAGCATTGGAAGAAGGTGGCCTGGGCTGATGAATCAAGTTTTTCTTTTACATCATGTGGACAGCCGGGTGCTTGTGCGTCACTTACCTTTGGAAGAGATGGCACCAGGATGCACTATGGGAAGAAGGCAAGTGTGATGCTCTGGGCAATGTTCTGCTGGGAAACCTTGGGTTCTGGCATTCATGTGGATGTTACTTTGACACGTACCACCTACCTAAACATTGTTGCAGACCAACTACACCCCTTCATGGTAACGGTATTCCCTAATGGCAGGGAATTCCTGGCTTTCATCAGGATGATGTGCCCTGCCTCACTGCAAAAAGTGTTCAGGAATGGTTTGAGGAACATGAGTTCAAGAGGTCAAGGTGTTGACTTGGCCTCCAAATTCCCCAAATTTCAGTCTGACTGAGTATCTGTGGGATGTGCTGGACAAACAAGTCTGATCCATGGTTTTGGCAGCACCAGGGGACCTACACAATATTAGGCAGGTGGTTTTAATGTTATGGCTGATCGGTGTATATTATATAAAAATGACAAAACAGAGGTTGTCACGGTAGGCGACCAGAGGACAGGAAACGGTTGCCAATTGCCTACATACAGACAACCATTATTATTGAGCCCTTTGGCAAATAGATTGCAAAGATTACATCGATAAATCATATCCTATTGAACTTTTGGCTGCTTTTTTATTTTCACATGTATCATATCATCTCTGGACGAAAGATGCACATTGCTATTATCAGGTATTATTTTTTTACTCTGCATCTGAGCTGACAGATTTCTGAACATGGATGTAATGTCGTGAAAGCTGCACTGTCGATGTACTGTCATGTCCAAATCTCACAACGCATTTCTCTTCAGACGTCCTGCCACTGTTTCCTGCCCTCCTAATTAATCTTTTTACGCTCAACTCCCAAAGCATTTGTTAAAGACCACCTGACATGGCTGCTCTATACAGGGAGTGCTTTTGAAGGAACGTATAGAATAATGGAAGGTCACGCAGTAAATGGGTTCAGTTTGTCATGAAACGTCAGGTTGCAGACGGCTGCCTTGGTGTAATGATAATAGCAATATGTGCTGCTCGTCTTACATCTCTTCCTCTGAAGGTTTAGCAACACATTATTGTGTTTTATTGCAGCACTGCTACATCCTTAACTTTTGTTATAAATATCTCTCTCAAATTGACTTCCTTTAGCTCCTGTAAATTGGGTTTAGCTGCTACATGGGGGGTTTCAGATATAGTGCCATAATACCTGTACTTATAACACCTGGAGGCATCTTCATGCTCAAGACTGATTACAATAAATCATACGGTGGGTATTTTTAAATTTTTTTTTGGGACGCTTACTTTGACAAATAAGGGATAAAAGATAAAGTACAAAACAAGGTCATACATTTTAACCACTTAGAGTTTAACATTTAATGTCGTTAAAATTCTTGTTATCAATTACATTATAGCAGCTATAAACAGTCATACCCTCACCAGCCTCTCTTTTTTTTCCTGTTTTAAAGTTAATAAGACAATGTCATGTTACCGAGAAAGCACAAAATCCCCTGTCCTAAAGACTTATAAATGTTAAATAATCATCTCCTTACAGAAAGCTTCACCATATGAATGACTGTACATTTTTCTTTATTAAATAACATGTTCTTTAAATATAATTTTTATTAGTCTTAGATTATGTAAATCGTCCGCCATACAAATCACTGTGAGTGAGTTATAACGTATCAGAAAGCCTGCATTCAGTGTTCACCTGTGATTTGAATTGCAGCCGGGACTATTGTCAGAGCTGCTGTTATAGAAATTTAACCAACACCTTCTCACAAATCTGTTTCGAGAATTCAACAAATGAATTAAATTACAGCTTATAGTAAGTTTAATTAGCAGCTTGTAGTATATGTGTGTAAGTTGCAATCCTGGGTGTTTAATGGTTTAAAAGATTATTGAAAGAGTTTGTCCCAAATAAAAAAAAAATACCGTACTGTTTCAAAGATTACAGAAAGTTCGGTCACTGAATATATATATATATATTTAACAGCACTACTGTGACAGACATTTTAAAAGAAAATTTCTTTTAGTTTTTGTTTTTCTGCTCTGGTTAAAACGTTCAAACAGTGACCACATAGCACCAGAGAGAATCTCCACCTTCTCCGAAGCGGAACATCATTATGAATAGGCCATGCAGAATCCAGTGGCACTTAACATTAAAACCCCTTGTGCAATACTATACACTGTCGTAGGAAACAGATTGAACAAGGCTTTAAACACTAGACATTCCACTTGTGTTTTCCTTTGCCGGTGTGGAGGGACAATCAGGTAATTATGCATGATTCTGGTGTGATGTGATTGTGGAGTGAAAGCGGTGGTTCATTTAGGTGTGATTGCTAGTTTGGAATTTGATCATTTTGTATTTTTTCAGAACGAGAAACCAAAACTCTTTTTTTTCATACATTTTCATGCCTCCAACGTTCACACGTTCGCAGGATTAAAGTTCATCTAGATGAACCCAAAGCCGCTGAAGTGAATTTCTTTTCGCATTCTTACGTCCTTTGCCATTGAAGTGAATTGGATTTTTCTCTAGGCAAATCGTTTTTCGTACAAGTTCTGACACCTCGTTGTACTTTATGCTGCTATTAACCTGGAAATGGTGTTAGTGTTTTGGAGGCCCACTATGATTGAGCCATTTTGTTTGGGATTTTCTAATCCTCAGAATGAATCGATAACAAGGTTCAAGGTAGATGCAGACACACTCAGCATGGGCACATCTGAACACTTTCCTGTGGCAGAAAACGTACGGATGGTTATAAAGCGCTGACGCTGGAGACTCCTTCCGTAAATGTTACAGAAATGTCTTCTTACAGAAAACTTCATCCTAGCAGTTGTATTCAATTTTACTCAGTTCATTTACTTCAGGAAACACTGTGCCAAAGATGCAAAAAACACCATATTCTGATTTACAAATCTTAAGAAAAAGGAAGTGAAAAAAAAGAAAAGAAATTGTCTACTCAGGCATTAAAGCACTGACTGCTGAATCACTGTGCTTTTATTGTGAATGACTGAACAAACATTTGTAGATTTTTGCCACTTTAATTGAGTAAACAGATTTGCTGGCTAAAGATCCACAATTAAAGGGGGCTTTAATTGTTCCTCTGATCAAACTAATGTTTCTGATATAAAAATAGGACCGTAATGAGGCAAATTCTGTGTCGAGCGTATGCCGGGGATTAACTGCTTCCTTTGTACGATGATAGACAGCACATCCACAAACAGAAACGCAGCTCACATTTTACACATAGATGTGTTTTTCTGTGCCAAATGTTTTCTGTTCTGTTGGCCTGTTGTTCAGAGGGTTGTGCTCTCATATGGCAGAGCATTTCTCTGTTACGCTGTTTGAACGAGTCATTAAGAAGAGCAAGGAAAACAGTGACACAAATGTGTGCAGCCTGAGAAAACCCTTCATATGGTGAACATTTTCTACTATATATAGTTTTGAAAACTACACATTTTCTTGAACTGACATGCTTTCCTTTGACATATATCTCAACCACATGTAATGGCGCCAAGGTAAATATCTTTCGTTCCCTCCAGAATTAAGCCGCGGCGATATCCAGTGGGTTTTTCCCATACCACCACACATTCTTTGAAAATATTTGACATCATTACTTATTCAGCCAAACATTATATCCAATTTTTATTAGTTTTAGCTGAATATATTGGGAACTTGCTAATTACGTCTAGATGTTTCTTTAATATAGCAAGTTAATATAACCTTAGTCTCTAGCTTTCACTAGAGAATCTGGTACATTTTATCACCTCCTTTCATAGGAAGAGATCATTTGACTGACATAGCAACTGACCAACCACAAACTATCTTGTTTTCTTACTAATGATTTCTTTAAATAAAACTCTTTAATAGGTCCTGATGAACATTTTCGATCCAGTGACTATATTTTGCACAGAATACACGGAAATGCAAATCCATTGCTGAAGTTGGTGGCCGGGAAAGTGTAGCTTTAAACAACATTCAAAGTAGTTGGCACAAAATTAAGACCAAAATGACTAGAAATGAATACAAGTTCGGCAGTAATGATTCTCTCAGCACACGTCACAGTGTAATAACAGACATAATGGCACGAACACAGTACATCATACAGTATCAGCAAATAAAATTGAGTAAGGGATTTAAAATACAGTATATGGTATAATATTACTTGTTAATATTTGGTTGACAATGTAATGTAGTAGGTTATGTTAAATCTCTACTGTGTAATTGATAACTTTGTTTAAAATCAAGGAAAAATACCAAACACTTCCCAAGAGCACATTTTTACTCAAAGAATTTTAAGTTTGGAGTGAAACATAATATAGTATCACTTCTTAATGTGGGACAAAATATTTCCTTCAGGAAAGACACTAGAGGTGAATAGAGCATATATTTTTAAATAATAGATATCACGATCAATCTTTGCATTGTTAACTGCTGATATTCATACAAGAATCTTTTGTCTTTACATTTACATTCATTTATTCAAATAAGGCTTCTAATTAAATATGCATTATTTGTACTTTAATGTGTTTTGACTGTTGTTAGTGAGGTTTATAAGGATTAGAAAGGAAACTGACATGTATTTCATGTCATAATGACGCATTAATTGACATATACAGTATATCACGAAATATATTCCTTGGACTATAACCAAATACTGCTGTGCAAACCCACTTTTGTTACACTTGCCACCAGCAGCTTTAAGAATTACGTTACACTATACATTATGTTAGCACTAAGCAGTAATTTGCTTTTGTGGTCTTCAGATATGAGATTCGGGACACTCACCTAGTAGAGGAGAGCGTTCTGGAGACCCTGAAAGTCAAGGCTGACTTCCTGACCTTCAAACCACGGCCCTTCAACATGCGCGAGTTCTACGATCGGACGGGCCACGATATCAAGGACATGCTGCTCTCCTGCTACTACCGCGGGGACAAGTGCAGCGCTGAGGACTTTAAAGTGGTAAGTCGACATGTCTCATGGCGCTTCTTGCTCTCGCTTTGTCTCTGCTTGGGTGCATGTGAGATATCTGAGGAGATTATTTTACCTAGAGGAATGTTATTGATCAGTTGTCCACATAATGCAATAAGGAAGATGCACTTAGAGTTGGTTTCCTAGTGGTCTGTGGGTTAGGTGTAGGCATGTGTTGATATTACACGATTATCTCATGGTAATTGCCCAACCTTTCACCATGATTTATGTTATTTTTATATTGTATATGCTGTAACTGCACCTGAAGCGACTGAATTCTCGGCTGGTGAATAGGCTGCTTCTAGAACAGTACGGATCATTTCCACATTATTGTGGAATGATGGATTGTGGTATACAGTACAAATATATATCTAATAGAGTTGGTAAAAGTTCTGCGTATGAACTTTGTTCAAGTGGAAGCTGGAATCTGTGGAAAACAATTCCATATTTTCATCACATTTGAGTTGAACAGCGTTACTGTTCAACCAGTCACCCATCTCAGCTGTTTGTTCACTTTCCTGGGTTTATTTAGGGATTTTTCATCTCTGTCGATCAAAACAGAACTAGAAGCAGACTTTAATTTGCATTTATGATGAATTAAACTCCAGTGTCATAGCCAAACTTTATTTGGATTCTAGAGTACACAACTTGAGAGCTGAGAGAATAAGTGACATTAGATACGTTTATAGAGGGAGATGGGTAATTAAATATTCAAGCTTTTAAGCTTTAGGTTGTTTGAAAGTTAAAAAGCCTTTGAACCTTTAAAATTCATGGTTTTAAAGCACTTAATCTTTATTATATTGTGTCACAGCTGGTGTGGAATATACCACAAAGCCATGAATCTGGGCATAACGCAGCAGTGAGTATATATAGACTTTGCACTCTGATCAGCCGATGTGTACACACCCCCAACACGTTCTGCACATGGAATCAATATAAACAGTGATATATTTACACAAGAGTTCCTGAAAGGCAGTTCCAGCAGCCTCTGCATTGAGAAGGTAAAAACACGTCACGGTAACATTTACGGTGCGAATTAAAAATGCAACACAGGCCATACACAGCATTAACAAACACTAGCAACAACCTTAATAATGGGAGTGAATTTAGTAGTGTCTTTATTCACAATTTAGGCTAATGATCAAAATGAGCCTCATTTATCAAGCTGGTACGATCATTTACAAAAAAAATTTGATATTCATTAAAATCCTGTAAAACGTTCGTATCCTACTCGTGCTTCTGAGTGTGCGTAAATTTACGCCTAAGACCACTAACTAATGTAAACCTTGACTTGATTGACATGAGCCAAAAATTAAGACAAATAAAACACATCATTCAGTTATGACAAAAGAAATGGTGGTGTATAAAAACGGAAGACGGCCCGATCTGTCTGCACACGCAAACAAATGCCTCAGCTGATGGAAGATTTAGTGTGCATTTATTATTATTAATATTATAAGCTATAAAATATTTTTATTGACATATACAGTAAGTGAGTCAAAATAATTTCCTCTTCTTCGGCCTTTCAGTCTTTACTCGTTCATTTCGTGCTCCAGCTGTGTGCACTGAGTTTTGTGGGTGTCACTAAATGCAAATGAGCTATTTCCGGAAAGCGCTTTGCATGTTACATGTGATCAACCTACGCACACGAGTATGACGAAAATCAGCCTTTCTGAACCTTTTGCAAATCCGGCAGGAAATTTGAGTTCAGTTTGGCTTCCACAAACATTTACACACTACTTTACTGAAGGACTGATAAATGAGGCCATTACGATTAAATAAAATCCCAGATACATTTTGGATTTTATTTTTGGGATCATTTTTATCGGCACTCCTGCTCCCAGTACTGTGTGTGCTGTTAATTTGCTCTACTTTCACACCTCCTTTCATTTATTTTGGTACTGAAAGGTCAGGCGTAGTCACACTATTATAGAAATAACACCACACATTCCTTTCTCAATCTCACACCTATTGTTGTTACTATCTCTCACTCTCTCTCCCTCTCTGTCCTTTTATTGTCCTTGTGTGGGCATAAAGCTGAAAATTTCATGCGTCCCCATTGATGTGTGCTGTGGGAGAATGTGTGGAAATTGCACGGGTTGGTGTACGTTATGCTGATGTTTCTGCAGGTTTGTGCTGATGGCAGACGAGAGGCTAACAGCTCAGCAGAGATTACCAATAACGTGTAAAAAGGCGCTCTGCGCTCCACATAAAAACACCGGGGCTCCACGCACATCTTCTTGACACTTGAGCGCGCGCACACACACACACACACACACACACACGAGCATGCTTACACACACTGCTTTTATACTCCATTTCTGTATACATGTACAGTATATGCTGAATATTACATGTAATTTCATATCTGTTGCATTTTTGCAGATCACCAGCATTTATCAGTAGTGTGATACCAAAAAAAAGAAAAAAGATAGCTGCACAGTTTATTTGTAGTAACCATGATGACAAATTTTTGGGCTTTCACAAACAAGTTAACGTGATCGACATCTATAATGTGGAGCTTAGTTCAAATTAGCTAAATATTGGGTGCTGTTTATTTAATCACTCCTGATTTATATGTTTAAACTACCTGAGTTAAGCTGAGGGGTGGCATGTTAATGTTTAATTATTCATAATTGTGTTCATATTTGGTGCTTAAATGATTTATTTAAATACATTCAAATTTTGAAGAATCCAGGCTTATATTAGCTCTCTGGCCAAGCTTTCACTGGTGTGACTCTGATGGGGGCGTGTCTGAATCACCAGTATTTATTTGTTTGTTTGTTTAAATATCTCATTGTGCTAGTATGCTGTTAAAGTCACGCAGCTCTCTATAGGCCTAGATGTGCTTTTTAATCCTGTGGTCTCATATCTGCAGTTATGTGTGTGTGTGAGAGAGAGAGTGTGTGAGACTTTTTCAGAGGAGGAAGCATGGGCTTGATTAAGCTCAAATGTTTGTTACAGTTCAGATGATAAACAGTACAGGTGGTATTTTATGACAAATATCCTACTATATTATGCAGTCTGTTGAATGTATTGTTTGATATGCAGAAATCGACTCAAGAGCTTCTTTGGGTTCCAGATCAAGGATTTGCATCCAAGTATTAAATATAATCCTAATATTTATGATTTTCAATGTGGTCTCAGACGCTAGCTAGCCCACTGGAAAGGTAAAAGCCCTATTGTGCAGCCAAGTCCCATATTTTAATTGTCTGGAAATCCAAATGCCTGGGTTAAAATGGGAAAGCTAATGTAATGTAATAATAGCTGCTTAGCTAGTTAAGTTGATGGGAACCAAACAAGTATATGATCATGTAGCACATTGGTGATGACAAAAAGTAAGCAATAGTTGTCCAAAGTTTCAGCTTGTAGCTGCATTCTGTGCTCTCTCCTCACGTTGCATGTACAATATGTATATAATATAAAATGTGTATTATATGTATGTAAATAACATAATATGTATGTAAAATGCATCATTTGAGTTGTCAAGCATGTCTAATTTCTCTCATTATGATTAAAACTGCAGTTTTGCTAAATGACAGCTTTGTGCAGCAGCGTATTTTGCTTGGTTTCGTCAGAGTTTCCACATACCTGCGAGTTCCTGATTTTGCCCTGATTGTCTGTCATCGGAGTATGCTAATTAATTGCCTAGTAAAAAATGTCAGACAGATTGTACGTCAGCAGATGTGTGTAGTGCAGCAGGCGGCGGGATTCAGAACGACTAGTGTGTGCTACAGTTACGCCATCAATGTGAGTAATACAGAAAGGCATGAAGGCATCTGTGTCAGCATATCATAGTGTATCTGTGTATTCTTGCCACATCATATGCAGCGATTTGTCTCAGTGGATGAGCTTTGAATGGTAAGCAACAAATAAAGTCAAATTTGGGTTTAAACAAATTTTAATAACAGCTGCAAGCAGTAAAATGCAACCTCACGCTTGCGCTTACTCCGTAGGAAGGCAGTGACTTCGCTGGTGCTCACTGCTCTATAAGTATAGTGTGATATTAAAGGAAGGTTAAATGCGGAATGTGGTGGTGCGCAGTGGCTGTAGCAAGTTTAAAGTGTCACTTTATACCGCCTCCTGCAGTGAATACTGGCTTAGTGTTTTGTGATTTGCTTTATTTTTCATGTATATTTGGGGGTGAAAATTTTAAAATTATACATCACTACAAAATAAGATAGCCAGATAAAACACGTTGTACTAAAATTCCATTAATGTAGTAAGACTCCATTTATGAAATATTCCTGTCTGGAAAGTCAGGAACCAATGGGAATATGTTGAACAAAATTCACAAAAACATGATACAGTGGCTGAGAAAATGCGTAGAGCTTAAGGGTGAACGTGCAAAGCACAGTATGCCATAAATAATAAATACAAAATTAAGTATATATAGTTTTACTCTCATTGGTCATTGGCTTTTCAGACACCCTGTATTTATGCACCTAAATTCAATTTTGGGAGTAAATATTGTAAAATAGCATTCATGTACTGTATTTCTGCTCATTAGCCTGTTACTAATGCACACCATGTAGGAAAAATAAATATGCATAACTCACTTTAAGGTTCATTAGTAATACAAGAAGGAAAGTGATTTATAAAGGTAATTTCATTACATCCACCTCTTCATATACCTATTCATAGCTCATGCTGTCACTCATGTTCATATTTAATCAGTTGGCAGACTGTTGATCCAATACATGCATACAGCTGAAGCTTGAGGGCCATGCTGAAGAACCTGGCAGCACACAATACCTTTAGCACTGAGGCAGCGCGGCCCACGTAGCGCGCATGGTTGCTGTTTACTACCAGCTCCCGTTTGTGCAGCTTTTGATCAATAGAAGTTGGAAAGAACCTTGTTGGCTTTTAACATTTCACTGTGAGAAACACTGCCAGTGTGTGGGAGCATTAGGGTGGGTGATGGATGCTAGTGAGACCTGGAGATGGGTATGTGATTGAGTGTGTGGGTGTGTTATGACAGATTGCATTATAGCCTAAAACTATGATCCACATGCATCCGTATGCATAGTCTCACACACACACACACACACACACACACATACACACACAGTATTGACAAGTGAACTCTACTCTGTTTAGTTGTTCTTCTTGTTCTGGAGCTTGTTTATCAATCTTTTAGTAAAGTTGTGTGTTTTAGTGGGTCATACTGAACAAAGAATACCTGCCAGGTTTACAAAAGTTTTATTAATGCCAATTTTCTTCATACTCACATGCATAAGCTGATAAACACCAATCACCCATAAATTACTAAGCATATTCATGGCTCAGCTGATTTACATTAAGTGACGCCCACAAAACTCCATAAAAGGCAATGCTCACACAGAGCTGATAATGACAACATGACAACTGAATAACAAAAGTGCTGCCATAGACACACACAAACTCTTCGTCTTTTTATAGGGTGCCATTACTTTTGTCCTTATTGAATAGCTACTTTTTGTTGTATTAATTGGTTTTCTTTTGAATTTGGTTTCTTTCAAGTTATTAATATGAAGTGACTGGGCTTCAGAGAATTGTCATTACATGTATGTGTGTAATTTAAAAAAAATAAGCTATTTAGACTTGACAGCATAACCCATGTATAAAAAAACACATCGCCAATTGTTGAAGCAAAGGTAATAACATGTTAATGATTAAAATGTTTGATGTAAAATTCAAACTAACATGTCTGGGTGTACAAAATTTTCCAAAAATATCTTCTGGGGTGTTTTTTTTCTTAAAAGATTAGTCAGTATTTGGTTATCTGCCACACCTGATGCAGCCCATCAAGGACCACAAGGCTTAAACATTTAAAGAAATCTAAGGGAAAAGCTTCCTATACTAATACTAATACAGTGATTTCTTCTTAAGGCCATTAAAAGCTTAATATTTTGCCATTTCGGGCTTGGCCCATTTTTTTTTTTTGGCCAGGAGTGTATGTAAAGTTACACAGGAGCTCTCAGGAAGACTTATAGTATACTGTTCTTCTGAACTAGTTGGATTTTTCATGAATACGGCATTTCTTGTTTAAATGTTCTTGTGTCTGATTTACATATAAATTTGTTTATTTGATAAATAAAGTCCAATGAATTTTGCAAAAAATGGTCCATGGTCTTTGCTGCTACCTTCAGTTTTAAACAGTTGACAAAATCTAATCTATTTTTTACCTCCCCATTTAATTTTGCCTGATCAGAGCATTTTTAGACAATTGGATGGCACAGAGCTGAGCCTCTCTTCACTGGTCTTTAGATGTTTCATTCTGACTGATGCGGTTGCTTTGGCAGACAATTCATTTAACAGGGTTCAACATCTCTCAGAGATCAAACCATGACAAATCTCTTGAGACCATTTGTTTCAGCTTTTCATCCAAGACAAAACCACTAGATTTTTCTAATAAAGAAAAGAGATACATTTCTGGTTGTGGCTCAGTGGATAGCACTGTTGCCTCACACCTCTGGGGATGGGTGTTAGTCTCCAGGGTCCACAGCGATCCTGTGTAGGATAAGTGGTATGGAAAATGGATGGATGGATGGATGGAGATACATTTCCAGATATATTGTCTCCCTTTATATTTCGTGAAGGTCTCACAGAGTGTTTTCTATAAATGCCTGGTTGCAAGAATACAAAAGGCAATGGAAGACCAGAATTGCTGTATTTTTTTGAGTTACAAATTTCCACTCAAATAAATAGCTGAATTGTTCAGCACAAAGACAACCTCCTGAAGAATTTTTGGAGATGTAATACATTTTCTTGTAGATCTACTGTCCCTACAAGATCTACCCAGCTGATGTACTCAGGTTTTATTTATATAGGCTTGTATCAACTAAAGTAAAGCACATGCAGGCTTGCATAACATGCACATAGCCTGCATTGGCCCTTATTCTTCAAGTAGCTTTGAACAACTAGTATGATGTTCGAACAGCTCTGCATCTGATTACTGTAACTGTAATCAGATCAACAGAAAGTCAAATAACCACTCTTTACAACCATGGTGAGCAGAAAACATCTCGGAACACACAACACACCAACCCTTGAGGCAAATGGGCTACAACAGCACTGGTTCCACTCCCGTCAGCCAAGAACAGGGATCTGAGGCTTCGGTGGGCACAGGTTCACTGAAACAGGACAGTTTAAAGTTGGAAAAACGTTGCCCGATCTGATGAACCTCACTTTCTGCTCCGTCAGAATTTGACATCAACAGCATAAATTCATGGACCCCAACCTGCCATGTGTCAACAGTCCAGGCTGGTGGTGGTGGTGCAATGGTGTGGGGAATGTTTTTTGGTACACATTAGGCCATTTAATATCAGTTGAGCATCGTTTGAATGCCAGTCTATCTGAATATTGTTGCTGACCACGTCCGTCTCATTATGGCCACAATTTACCCATCTTATAATGGCTACCCGCAGCATGATACATGACACTGAATTTGGCATACTTCATTGGCCTCCCCAGTCACTCGATTCAAATGAAGAGTCCAGGAAGTGTAATAGTAGGTGTAAGTAAACATTGTGTGTAGTACACAAAGTTTCCAGAGAAACAGGAAGTTTTGGACAAATGTCCTTCATCACCTGTGTAGATACTGAAACCAGTAGATAAACTGTTAATATTTTTTAAAAAATCCATAAAAAGTCATTTGACTTTTTAAACTTTACCTGTAGGTAGTTATGTGAACTCTATTTATAGCCAGATTTTTTATTCATATCAGAAGTCAAACAGGTCAGATTTAACTGAAGACAGATTTTATTAAAACTTTATTCATAAATATAGATGAGCCAGGTTCCCATTCTCAGCCCACAGCTGGTGCAGCTCCGAAGTGCTGGAGTGACACCATGGACCTGTGCGGTTCCGACTAAGGAGGTGCTACAAGGATATAACAGATCATCATTTAAATAAACAAATCCTCATTTCAAGTAAACAAAATACTAAAAGAAATTAACCAAGCACTGTAAACAGACTAGCAAAATTCATAAAATCATATTAAATAAGTCTGGATTGTTTTAGCGTTGATATCAAATCATGTAATAAACTAAAAAAAAAGTGCAGTGTTATCCGGTCATCTTTTAAGAGCCTGAGTGAGAGATTCACCTGCCCAAGGCTTTACATCCAGCCTTCAGCTGGTAGAATTTTTTTTTGTGCAATAATATGAATAACTGCAAATTCCAGATCACATTTACAAATTCTTTGTTGATGCTTTTGTGTCCTGTAAACTGCATGGATTTTCATCAGACCTTGGAGTTGTGAGGCAGTAATGCTACCTGCTTCGGCACCATACCAACCGTTTACCCTTGTTTAATCCAAGTTGAACTTCTGTGGATTAAGAAAGCATGAACATGTGGGGAAATTGGCAAACACTGTTTGAGAACTCTGAGGTAGGGCAACGAGAGACAAGTATGGCTGCAACAACTAATAACAAAAGCTATAAAATTTGATTAAAATGGTTGGCAATGAATTTCATTATTGATTAATTGGAATGTGTTTTGAAGCACACTGTGGCATTACATCACGTCATTTACACTAAAATGTGACCGAAAATGGTGAGGTACGTTACAACAGAGTCTTCTAAAGTATGGGAGGTCTTTACATTACATTATCCTGTTGGTCTCATGACATATGAACTGCAAATTCCAGATCACATTTACAAATTCTTTGTTGATGCTTTTGTGTCATAACTGTAACCGTTTCTTGGCAGCATACCAATTACCAGAGGTACCACGTCATTATCTCTCTGCGTGTAAGAGCTCTCATCTTTATGCGCTAGCCTGTTGATGAGAGTTGATGTTGATGACACTAAAGAAGATCTCTAACTGGATCAGTCACTGATCACAGCTCTAATACTGGCACAATCTAACTGACTTTACTGTTCCACAAGCTTGTACAGTATCTTCAATGCTAGCACCTGTCCTAGCGTGTAGGTGGTAGAAGCTGTTCAAAGATTTGCATGAAACTTTTGATCTAATCAAGGTCTGATTCATGGTCCTACACGCAGGAGAAATTAATTCTCATTAATATTAATAAATAAGCTGACTAACCATAGAGAGAACCAGGTATCCTGCAGGGTATCATTAAAAAAAAATCTAAATTAGAGATGCCATGATTTGAGATTCATGACCTGTGTTTAATTAAAACGACTCACAGCAAGTTGATGGCTTGCTAGCAGTTATAAATACAGATGACAACAGGCAATGTGACAAAAAGAATGACCTACACTACTGTATTTTTATCAAGGCTTTGCGGAGAAGAGTCAAAAATCATTTCACTTGAGATAAAATTCCTGTCTTTAAAGCTTTTATTGAAATGCTTTTCATTCTTCCATCTGCACACCTGCCTCAATGAAACAAGAAGGGCGTTCAAGATCAGCAGTTCATACAATACCATTCACTGCTGTCTAAATTGTGCGTTGAATAAATTATCTTAATTGCAAACTTGTGAACGTTACATTGCCAAAGGAAACCAAAAGGTGAGACGGGAAATGTGACATGTCTGTAAATCTGCATTTTTTTTTTCAGAAATAGGGAATTATTTTTAATTGTATCTCAAACCCTGCATCCGAGACACTTTGTAGGTTTTGAGTTTTCCTTGTTATTATATGCCAGCAAATATAAATGGTAGGTATGTGGTGCTCTTTGGGGATCTGTATTCTATGAGCCAGATTTAGCGAGGAGAAGTAAGGGTAATGAGAAATGTAAAAGAAGAGACATTTGTCTTTTGTATTTAATATACAACAAACTAGAAATGTATGAGGAGAGACCCAGAGAAGGTGAAAATCTTCCGGAAAATCTTCAGACCCAAAGGTTTTCAGCCTGCAGGGTAAGGATGTCAAATTTATATTCTGCCCGGGCCACATCAGCATTTTTTGTGAGCTCTTGAAGGGCCATAAACTAAGGCTATTCATTTTTAGATGTATTATTATCGATTCTATTAATTAACACCAATTACCTGGCATGGTAAAATATATTAGGAAGTTTCTATGGAGCAGAGACTATTGGGCTATTAGGCCAAGGTGATTAGATTTACTAAGGTGATTAAAGTTTGTTTAAATATACACTATATGGCCAAAAGGTTGTGGACGCTTGATCATCACATCCATATGTGAGCCTTCCCCAAAATGTTGCCAGGTTGGAAGCAAACAATTGTATAGTATGTCTTTGTATGCTGTAGCATTACAATTCTGCTTCACTGAAACTAAGTGGCCCAAACCTGTTCCAACATGACAGTGCCCCTGTGCAAAAGTAAGCTCCACTCCAAATCCCCACAGCCATGTTCCAAAATCTAGCAGAAAGCCTTTGCAGAACAGCACAGCAGTAATTAATCTATAAACAGACCTTTGCCTCACAACCCTAAATGGATCCAAAGCCCTTTCTGCCATCTTGAGCATTAGGTAGGCAGAGATGAAACAGGAGAATGAGGAAAAGTTCCTTGATTTCCCCTGTGAAGGTGAATCCGGGGAATTGCTTTCAAAGCTGGAAGACATTGAGGGATACTTCATGGTAAATAATTTGCTCTACACCACAACGCTGGTCATTGGGAGGAGGGGTGGTCTTCCTCACTGTCAGGTCAATCTGCACCTCAAACTGAGCGTAGAAGTTGTTCAGTGCATCTGGAAAGGAGGCATCACTGTCACGGGTATGATATTGTCTTGTAGTTGGTGATGGCCTGGATGCCCTGCCACATGCTCTGCATGTCGCTGCTGTCCTTGAAGTGGCTGTGGATTCTCTGGGCATATCTGGGCCTCTCTGATGGCCCAGGACAGTTTGGCCCTCGCTGTTCTTAGAGCCGCCTTGTCGCCTGCTCTGAAGGCGGAGTTTCGGGTCCTCAGCAGCGCACGCACCTGTGAATAATTTGTACTTTAATTCACAGAGATTTGGCGAATGCTCCACATAATTGAAGACTAATAATAAATGCATTCAAACATGTTATTTAACAAAGGAAATGTATAATCGTTGATATGGTGGCTCTTTCTGTAAGAAGACGTTTATGTAATATTTTTGGAAGGAGTCTCCAGTGTCAGAGGCTGTTGAGGGATCGTGTTTATAGCTGATACTGTTTATAGCTGCTATAACATAAGTGATAACAAGAAGAAACTTGTTTCATTGATATTTCATCAAAATGTGAGTAGTTATTGCTTAATAATAAACAATGTAATCATTGGCAATTCGACACTCCAACACTCCAGGATGTGCTGTTATTGTAAAGTAATCAACTTCACGGTGGTAACAGTAACTCCACTTCACACTGCATAAAAGCAAACCCATTGTGAACAGTTTATTTATTAATTTTGTAAAAGAAAAAAAATTCTTGGCAGGCTGTACTGACTTTTGGTAAGCTGTACCCATCACTCCACACCCCTCCTTTGGAAAATCAACATCTGTTAACTAAAGATTTTTCCTGTTTCTTCTGAACCTGCTGGGCGGTTCATCTGAGGTCAGTAATATGTCACTCTATTAGGGTAGAGTTCTTTTTAGCTGGAAAATATTACAACTGAAAACTATATGCATTTATGAGAGTGGCTTAATACAGACACTGTTGCTTACAGCATGAACTTCTCATCTCATCCCTCCATAGATTGAGTCACTCCCAGCCTAACATAATTGCCATGATCTTTCTCATTGAACCAGCGAATCCATTTCCCAACTGCACTCTCCACAGGGCATGAGAGACACTGATAATGCGATTGAATCAATAAAAGCTCATCCCACAGACACCTCTTAGTGGTCCAGCTCACACAAACACTGCTGTTAGGTAGGTATTTTTAGCAGAATGCTTCATTGGACCTGGGCCATGTTAGTGCATCCATGGCACTAGTTGTGTCTGTTGCCAAGTTTTTTGATGAGGCAAACAGAGATGGGGACAGATCTCAGCTCCACCACAGTCATCATAATCCACAAAAACTTGACTCATGACAGCAGTTCTAACCATGCCAGCTGCAATGCAAATCACAGGTTTATATTAATGCGCTCGTTCTAATGCGTTATTGTTTCTACAATGACAACTCATTTACAGAGATTTGGCAGACATTTCACATCATTTAATACTAATAATAAATGGATTAAATGATTATTGTTATTTGTTATTTAAGAAAAAACATTAATACGGTGGAGCTTTTCGATGAGGAGATGTTTATTTAACATAACGATATAAGATATTAAGATAACGATATAATGAGTGAGCTATAACGATTGTTCGTAGCTGTTATGGTCAGTGTATGCAAGTGATAGAAACTAACTTGCTTTGTGGATGTTTGGCAACATTCCATGTAACTATAAATGGATAAAAAGTACAACCAGTCATTTTTAAATAAATCTAAGTTTTATATCATTGCCAAATTGCTGTGGAGTAATTGGAATAAAACACTTTTTTAAATTATAGGATGTGCTATTATTCAAAAATATTTCACTTCTGGGTGGTGACAGTAACTCATTGATTATTTTTCATAATCCGCAAATCATATTCCCTCAAATTTCTCCTCTTGAAACTTCCCACAGACTTGTGGAAACTGATCAAAAATGTTTCTTCATGAAAAGGCCATGCTCGTCAGAGACCTCGGTTCAGATGAGTCTGCCAGTCATATCGGCCCAGTCAATACCCACAACTCTGTCAGAGTCGGATCAATCAATTCTCAATTAACGTAGTGCACAAAGACAAGCAATCAATTGTTTTCCACTTGATGAATAATAAACGAATGGCTAATGAGGTTTATTACTCAGGGCCCCATGCCACACTAATCTACACAGTCTGCCCTCTGTGCTATGGCGTAATGGCCGAGTGCCAGGAGCAAGATCTCATTCCCACTGAAGAAGCATGAAAGAGCTGGAGCGCAGGAGGCAATCTGGGGAAGGATGGGCTAAGCTTTCGAAAGATGAGTCAGATAAAACAGATCCTTATCTTAACAAGTAGATGAAATTATGGACAAAATTATGTGAAATAATGGCCATTAGCCCAAGAAGATTATCTTTTAGTGCTGATCTTCAGTAAAAAGATAATGTAGAATTATTAATCATTGTAAGGACAGAGGCTGTACTGTTTTAGATTGCAGAGGGTGGTCTAGGAGGGTGGTCTAAAATCCTTTTATATTTTACTAGACTGTCCCAGTTACTGGAGTCTCAACTGAACATGGAAAGTAAAATATGAATTCAGGTTTCTATAACCATTTTCTTAGGCATGTGATACACTCTTGGTTGAACCCTTAAAGAGCCCTAGCACGGAGGATTTTCCTTTCCTAAAAGCTTGCTAAAATGATTATACTTATACTGAAATAGAAATCATTTGGTGTATTGTTGGCTTTACATACACCTTTAAGGGTTATGCCAAATAGGTAAAACAAATAGCAGTTTAGAGCAGAGGTTCTCAGAACCTTTGCAGCCCGGTACCTTTAACGGTACAGATTTACTAGAACACAATGAACACAATGCAGCTATTCAAATATCAGGCTCATTTTTTGAATGTGTATAATAGGCTCGTGTGATGTAATGATATTATCATCCCTACACGATTACATTGCGACGATATCCAGTAATACTTACAGTACAGTAAAACGTCAGTGCTTTAAGTGCTGTACTAAATTAATTCATGTAAGAATGCAGCTGAAACCCAAAGTGTACGTATGTTTTACTTATTCACTGGGGTAAATTTAATTAAGTGCTAACAAAAATAGAAAAAAAGAAGTAATGCTTACTTGAACAGAATGTATAGTAAAGTGGGGGTGTGGTTTTTGAACCTCATTTGCATATGCATTCACAGAGCTTTAAACCCATTTAAATTTTGAGCGTTATGGATGTATCTATTTCTTGTTTCATGTCGGCTTTAAGGCCACAGGCTATTGTATTATGAAATGTTTTGAAAGATCAAGTGTTTCAGTAAACTTTTCTTGGTTCACTCTCTTTGAGTTTCTCATTCAGTCTATTAATTTAGTTAATTAATCAGCTTGGGTTCTGACAGTCCAGTCTTTAGGAAGGTTGATGTGAGTGTCTACTCATTGTTAAAGGTGTTAGTGAGCATTAAGGAGTAATGATCATGTTTAGATGATGTGTCCTTTTGTCAGGGTGGTGATTTGTGTGGTTCATTTAACTCAAACGGAAGGAAGATGTACTTAAAAAAATAAGAAAGTTGCTAGTTAGATTTACTTACATTTTTAGGAGAATAACTCTTGGTGCCATGTAAACCTTACTTACAATAAGCTTAGTTAAGTTTACTAAGATTTTTTGTTTGGAACTTGTGACCATACTTTTCTTGAGTAAATATTTTTTCAGTGTGTATTTAACATCACTTGACTATATTTATTAGAGATGCAACTAAAAAATTACAGCCGAAAATGGTTTCATTTTCGAAAGAGGAAAAAAAGAAGGAAGATTTCGACCCGAAAATAGGCCGACAATGAGGTGTCAAATGGAACACTTTAATTAGAAAGTGATTAAATTTGCTGGGGTTCTCTCTCTTTTTTTTCTTTCCTGTTTTTGCTTAAGCTCTCCAGCTGAACACTGAACAGCATCAGCAGTGAAAATGTCGATCGTGTGAACAGTAGACAACCATTTTGTAAAGGATCATATTGAAAGGCGACTTTATGTTTTATTTAGCTGTTTACTTCGTATTACTGTACAATCACTTAATAATCCACCATCCAGCTGAGTTTTAACGACTGCCACATTTTCCAGCTGCACAGCTGGTAATGTTATTATGATTCCTACACTATCCTTAAACCTGAAATGGTGTACTTTACACTCTTTTTTAGGCTAATGGTTCGATTCAGCCATTGATTTGTTTATCCTTTAATTGTTTAAATCATTATTGTACACTAATCCTAGTGTATGGTATTTTGGCTCTTTTTAGATCTTTTTATTCCTAGACTTTTTCCTCACAGAACACATTTTCATTAAAATTGTCAGAAAACGTTGAGAGAACTCAATAATAATTATAATACCTGGTGGGTGGGGTGGTGGTTTGTGATTTTCACCACTGCAACAATTCATTTAAAAAATAACAGACCCATGGGAATAACAGTGGGAGCACTGGGGGTTCTCTGGACCCCACTTTGAGAGCCATGGCTTTAGGGTGGTAGACAGAACTTAAACATGTAGGCAGACATTGCTCCTACTCTCACCATTAGTCTCACATCATTGGGAACTACAGTACCACAAATACTCTTGAATTAAACTCGCACTTTAGCCTCATAGTCCAGTGTTTCACTCTTTGAGTTTGCATAAATAGGAATGTAGCCAACATTTTCAATTACTGCCATCTGCACTGTGTATAAAATTGGATTCAACTGGCCTGGGAGATAGGGTAATGTAATCAGATATCACTGATGATGCTAATCTTTAACAGGTGATAATCCACTTTTTTGGGAGGGTGAAGTGGTAGAAAATTCTCAAGAAGCTCAAGCGAACAAATAAAAATACTACAAACTTCAGAAGGGAAGCTGAATAGTATGTTACCTTATTGTGTTGCTTTGCATGCATGACTCATTCCCATTTATTCAGTTAAGACATTGGGCCTTATTTATGTAAACAAAATATCTTTTAATAAAGTTGTGTGTAAATGTTTGCATAAACCAAACTGAACTAAAGATTTACGGCGGATTTACAGAAGTACGGAAACACCGATTTTCTTCATCCTTGCATGTGTATGTTGTTGAATGCCAATCACCTGTTAATTACCAAGCGATAATTGAATGATTAGTTTTATTTGTTTTTATATATATATATATATATATATATATATATATATATATTCTTTAATTAATGCCAATAATATAAAATGACTGCTTTTCATAAAATGTTCTCGATGGAACTGCTAGTCCCTGACCTAGTGAACTAGCATGAGGATGGTTTTGGATAGAGACTCCAAAGCACTTCAGTAAGTTGTGCTGGATAAAGACGTCTGTAAACGCTGAAAATGAAATAAAAATAATTAAACTCGACAGTACATTCCACATATAAAAGTGCAGCAATCCATACAAATTATATGATTTGGAGTTGATCAAGTCAAGGTTTACATTAGTAAGTCTTCTTATGTGTAGATTTACACACACTCAGCAGCATGAATAGAATACGAACGTTTTTTAAATTTATTGGGTTTTTCATGAATTCCAAATTTTTTGGTGTAAAAGCTTGTACGAACGATTTACACATAAATCCGTTCATATCCTGGTTAATAAATGAGGCCCAATGAATTGAGACTTATTGAAAAAGACAACCTTCAACCTTAATATGCTTCAGCCTTATTGTCGCACCCTGGTATCTACAGTTAGAGTAAAAAAGCTCAGCTTCAGTGATAATTAATTTTTCAATATTGCCCATTCCTCTCCAGTGAACATATAGCATTGGATTGCATTTACTAAACACTAAATGGGCCTGAAATCCTAAATCAATATTACCACTTATCAGCAATTGATGTCTTTGCTGCACAAGCTTTGATATTGCAGTGAGGAATTTCATGACATCAGAATAATCTTTTCCACATCATCTAATGTAGTCATGCAGCCCATTTCGTCTGACTTCTCACGTGGATGATACCTTGCAGAACTTTCTCACGTGGAAAGCAGATTGCTCAGGGGACATGCCATCATTAATTTCTCACAAGTGCTGTCTGTAGGTTGGCGTATCATTTCTAAGCCCCTTTCCTGGCGACGCAACAAACATATTAAAGAGACTGCTGGCAGGGGTTTCAAAACGCTGCCAACCGTCATTGGTTCTGCGGTTTCAGCACAATCCCAATGCAACTATTTCCCCATGTTAGTATATTTATCTAGGCTGGTGGTCTCATTAGGGAGAGTATAAACTAGGCCTACACTTTCCGTTTGAGCTCTGCCAGAGTTCCCTCCCTCATGCACTTTCAGAGGTGCATGAGTCCCAGGCATTCTTAACCGTGCCAAGAAATGAAAGAGGGGAGATGAATAAGAGAGAGAGCCAAAGACAAATGATGTGTATTTTCCCCCAGTGACAGATACAAAGGCGACAGGCCTGCTATGAAAAGGTAAAACCTAATCTGGGAAGATGAAGCATCTTATGAATCAGTTATAACCCTGTGCCATGCTGTCAGAGACAAACAGAGTGATGGAAATATGAAATAATCAGAAAGATAAACTAATCAGTTATCAATGCTTTGGCAGAGTTCTGAGGCAATGGCTGACTGCATGGAGCTTTGTAGAGTGACAGAAATGGGAAATGGTGACAAGAGGAAGAGACTGAAGAGACTAAATTTGTATACTGATACGGCTTCGGTACTTGTAGAAAGATGTAGAAGAAAACAGAATGTGGTTATATCAGATAAGAAAAGAATTAGACAACTGGATAAACAAGCAATATTCTTAATTTTAGGCTGTCAAGATAGATCATTTGTGCATGTCGCATGCTAACACTCCATCTTTCTAAGAATGATGGTGAATTTCAGTGATCATGCTCAGATTTGAACAGTTGAGCCCCCCCACTCACAGTGACATGAATTTCTAAGTGCACTTGGCAATTATCCCATCCAAGCATGACTATGGTGCTTGTAAACACCCACTTCCTTATTTATATCTGAATTGCCTGATGTTTGTGCATTGTGAGCGTAGAAAATATAAATGAAACGTTTCAATAGCATTAAAACATTGAATGAATTTATTTCCCTCAGGATTGAACTTATGCAGGAAGTCGTATCCTGATACTTCATCATATGGTGAAAGAGGGAAGTGTCGCATATAAGGAATACAAAATGACAGTGGGTCTGGTGTGATGTGACTCTATGCAAAGTAGACTGTTGGTAAGTAATAAACTAGTAAACACGTTGGCGATAAGTATTACCCACATCAACACCTTTATTGTTATTTTAGATAAATGTCAGTCATGCTCTAACGTCGGTGCTCAAATAATCTCTGATTAATTCAGGGAGTTTTGTTCTGTTAGCGAAATTTCCTATTTTTTTTTATTAGATTTCAAAAATGACAACTTTGCACACTGCCATCTTAGCGACAGTGCATGTGCAACAGAATTTGAAATCTGGTATTTATACCATGTACAAACTAAATATATTTGTCAGTTTTGCTATGGCACATATCCAGAAACATGATCGAAGCATGACATTTACTGCATCAGAGAACAACATTTAGGTGGTAAGTTAGTGATTAAAACATCTTTAGGCAGACTGACCATTTTTAAATTGGTTCCTTATTTACATAATGTGATCTTTGTAGGCAGAAAGATGGATTCATATTTATCTGGAATTTGACAGCAATTACATAAAAACTACATAGGCAAGGTCCAAAATCTATGTAGGACCCCAGCCTATGTTTGTATCCGGGTCACGGCTCCAGGCTGTTAGAAATTTGGCAATGACGTGTCAGGAGACTGGTTTGAAACAGAAATATAACTTCAGAAAGGTTTCACCAGTTTACGCTACAGATTGAACAGGCCTAATTTATGGAAGAAAGAGAAGAAGGGAGGGGGAAGGAGAAGGGAAATAAAAAGGAATGAGCTGGGGAGTTCTTTCACTTCTGACCTTCATGTGTTTTATCACAAAGACACACCGTACCAAAACATATGAAATGAGAAATACAACATCTTCAGAGACAACCTAGGCATAAACTTTTCATGAATAATATGAAATTTAATACATGAATTAACATAAAACATTAGAAAATGGTCGTAGAATCAGAGGCAAGGCAAAATAATTAAAGGAAATATTTCTTTCACTTGTACATAGAGTTAATATAATGGTCATGTTTTTTTTTATCAGTACAACTAGGCATTTTCTAATAGTAAGCAGCACTTCTGGGCATCCCAGATATGACATCTGCCAGGAATTCATTAGGTAAAGTGCTGCTCAATGAGTCGTGGACAAAATATCATTGCAAAATTGTGATTAAAGGTAATTATTGTATTGCATTTCAAGGTAACAGGACAGACAGATACAGAAGAATAACCTCAAAATAAGGAAGACAAAGCATTAAGACCCAGGCTGGAACATGGATGGCTCTTTAAACATTAATCTAACTAAAAGGTGGCTCTATAATATGACTTTATGTTTAGAAGCCCTGTATATTTCCTGTTTTGTTACTAATATGGCTGGAATCTTATACAAATTCACTTGCAGGGAGATTAATTAGGTTTTTAAGAGAATTATCAGATTTTTCTTTGTTTTAACAATCGGAGACTCTTTCCATGACAGCTAAAGGCATACCAATTTGCAGTGCTGAAAGGAGGCTTGGAGAGGAGCAGAACTGATTTTGCAGAATATTCATATCAAGTGGGAATTACGCTCGTTATGATGGCTAAGAGCTGTTCTTAGTCTCCTCTGATTAAGACACGAGACGTTTTCAGTGGAAATCAAACCGCGCCTTAACATCTTTCACTCATGTAAACATACAAAGCTTAACTACCCCATACTATTATTATGCCGTCAACTTTTGCTTTGTTTGATAGACATAACACCCCTCTACATGTTTCCAGCCATGCTTGTTAATGACGTGAGCTCGTACACTTTCACTTCAGAGAGTTCAGAAAATTCAGAGTTCCTAACTGGCAATTACAAGTTGGATGACAACGTGAATGCTTTTTACAAGTTGAAGGTCATAATTATAGTAATTCCCACAGGAATGCATGTGCATGCTTTATAAACCATTGGTTTTAGG
Source organism: Pangasius djambal (assembly GCA_022985145.1). Classification (NCBI taxonomy): domain Eukaryota; kingdom Metazoa; phylum Chordata; class Actinopteri; order Siluriformes; family Pangasiidae; genus Pangasius; species Pangasius djambal. Next base: position 13,703,455 of record CM040994.1, read on the forward strand.
CAAAAAAAAATAAAAGATTTTAGCAAGATGTTAAAAATCACATTCTAACAAAAGGAGAAAAGCAGACTGAGGGAATGTGTAAGTGTAGTGCTATACATTTATGACTTAACACAGGACAGTGGAGAAAGAGGACAAACCAGAACACGAGGTTTTGGATGGATGGATGGATGGACGGATGGATGGACGTCTCCAACGTTGTCTAAACACTCATTCTCACCTCTCTTCACTTTTCTGAAGGATTGTATATTGAAAATAATCCTAATAGTTAGGATAATGTTAGTTTGTCCAATTACTTTTGAGCCTGTGAAAATGGAGGGACTCTGTAAAAAATATATATGTAATTGCTAAAAGGTTAATGCATTATTTTTGCAAACCCCTTGAATTAAAGCTGAAAGTCTACACTTCTATCACATCTTGATTGCTTCATTTCAAATCTACTGCGGTGGTGTACAGAGGCAGAATTATGAAAATTGTGTCACTCTCCAAATACCCATGGACCTGACTGTATATCCAGACACAGTATATGAACCTACTGGTTTGCACAGGAAGTTGAAGAGTAACAGTCTCTCCCATATTCAGTTGTGCATTATGGTTAAAAACTTAAAAACAAAAGCATTGTTGTTTCACAGCTCCAGGGTCCCTGTTTTTCCGTATTGTTTGTGTAGAGTTTCACATGGGTTCTCTGGTTTCCTCCAACCTTCCAAGAAGTGGTGGATTGGGTGCACTAAATTACCCCTAGATGTCAATGGGTGTGTGAATTTGTGTGATGGACTGGTATCCTATCCAGGGTGTATCCTGCCAGTGTTCCTGGAATAGGCACTGGATCCACTGTGACCCTGACTAGGATAAAGCGGTTGTGGAAGGTGAATGAAAGAATTTTATTCCTTCACATTACACAAACCAGAGCAACACATTAGAACTACTACACTCTTACCTTGCATGTAATTACCGATTACCAACTATTCACCAATAATTGAGGGAAGGGTGCTCGCTACATGATAAATAGCAGTTATGTTACCAGCGAAATACGAGACCGCTTTAAATATGAGGCCCTAATTAAAGCATAATCCACTATCTCTCATTTAGAGGACTGAACCAACTGCACCAACTGAATGCACAAAATAGACTATTAGTCTGTTAAAACAAAAACTCGTTATCTCAAGCTATGCTATATTTCTGCACTGTGGAACACACAGTATTTAAAGCAGTGCTGGAAATATTTTACAGATGGTATGAGAACCAAAGGAGAAAATATTTCTCTCAATCTGGCAGCTGTACAATTCAGAAATTTCTGAAATGCCTGAAATGAATACAGGCTAAATCCTGCAGATGGTCTTTCATTACTGTCTACTGTGTGTATTAGTGAGTGTTTCAAATCCTTTTCAAGCTTTGACTGCCACATTTTCTTCCACATTATTATTCAGTCTTTCACTTAAAATGGTACCAAACCCCAACTGGACATTGGACTTCTTGGTAGATTTTGGGTCAGAAAGCTCCGAGAAGATTTACTAACGCTTACGGAATAAGAATTATAAGCTAATATTCAATAAATTAGCCTTATTGATAGATGGTGGAGTGTTAAATAATAAAGTGTTAAATGGAGTGTAAAAAAATGTGGGGCAGGGCTTCTGTGAACATTGACATTCACTTTCTTTAAAAAAAAAAAAAAGTCTACCACCAAACTCAAAGTGACACATGCTTTGACTTCTACTGGTGGAGATTTGGTAAAATTGTGTCACTTATGTCACTTTGTCATCTGGAGCCGTGAACTCATGGCTTAGCAGGCATCGAGCTTTGTGTTGAAATATAAGCCTGCTATATCTCCTTAACCCTCTTGTGATAGCTGACACACACCCTGTCCCTCCTTCTCTCCTTCTCTCTCTCTCTCTCTCTCTCTCTCTCTCTCGCTCTCTCTCTGTTTGTCCATGCCTTCCTCACTCGCATGTCCTCTTTCAGAAGAGACACTAGCTTTCTAATTAGGGCCCCCCGGCCTGGTTGCCATAGCACTTTAGTTGCCATGGTGTCCATGAGAACCGACAGACACAATGCTAAATGAGTGAAAAACTGACAGTCATGACCTCAGCTTAGAGAAAATAATAGATATAGAGCAGGAACAAAATTCTGATTCCACTACTTAGTAGACAATCTTTCTGTGATTCTTTTTTAAAAGTAATACAAATGTACACGATGCTGATGTTTATTGTTCCCATGATATCCAGCATGATTATAATGTGAGGTCAACCGTTATGCTAAAAATGCTAATGCTTGATCGAAAATAACAGAAATCTCTTCCCCAAGGCACAACACTGATAAACATCAGTACCGTCCCAGCTGTAAAGCTGGACACCTTCTGATGACAATTGTAGACAATTCCATTTATTTAAATGTGGATATTTAGTCTCACCTAGGGGTTTGAAATTTTCACAGCATGATAACCAAGTCTAAAAATATTATGGTTTTGTGGTATTAATCAACCATTTAAAAACACAGAAGCCTGTTGTGAAAATTCTTTGCACAAAAGCCTGTTTGCACTTCCTTGTGCAGTAGATATAAAAAGAATACTTCCATTAACCTGGTTGTGCAAATATGCACACCCTTTTATAATGGGGCATGTGACTGTGCTCAGAATTAACCAATCACATTGAAACTCAAGTTCAGAAGTCATTATCATACACCTGTCATCAACTGTTTCTGTAGGATTTTCTGTTTCTGCTGTTTTGGTAGGACTTTCTTGACATCTGTTTTGGTTTCATCCAACTGCTGAAGCCACAAAGAGTTTACAAAGGATGTATGGAAGCCTGTTGTTGAAAGGTATGTACCAATCAGGAGAGGGGTAAAAAAAGAATTCGATATAATATGGAACACCGCGAAGGCCATCATTAACAAGTGGTAAAATAGGGGCACCACATTACCATTACCAAGGACAGGACATCCCTCAAAATTTTCATAAAATGACAAGACAAAAAGGGAGGCTGCAAAGAGCCCTACGGCAACATGAAAGGAGCTGAAGCAATATCTGGCAAGTACTGGTCACTCCATGAATGTGAAAACAATCTCTCATATTCTTCATATGTCTGGGCTGTGGGGTGGCTAGAAGGAGGCCCTTTCTCACAAAAAAAAACAGTAAAAAAAAAAACAAAACATCCAAGTCTGCCATATTTTTTGCCAAAACATGCATACACTCACCCTAAACCATGTGCAAAATGTGTTATGGTCTAATCAGACCAAGGTAGAAATTTTTGGGCATAATTCTAAAAGACATATTTGGTGCAAAACCAAGACAGCTTATAACCCAAAGAACACCATACTCATGATGAAGCATGGTGGCGGCAGCATCATACTATGGGGCTGCATCTCTTCAGATGGGACTGTTGCTCGAGTCAAGATTGAGGGAATCATGGATAGTTCCAAGTAACCATCTATTTTGGCATAAAAACTGCAGGCCTCTGTTAGACAGTTGAAGATGAAGAAAAATTTCACCTTCCAGCCCGATAATGACCCAAAGCACAAATCCATATCAACGAAGGAATGGCTTCATTAGAAGAAGATCAATGTTTTGGAAAGGCCTAGTCAGAGTCCAGATCTAAATTCTATCAAAAACCTGTGGAATGACTTGAACAGGGCTGTGCACAGGAGATCCCCTTGCAATTTGATAGATCTGGTGCTTTTTGCAACGAAGAGTGGAATAAAATTGCTAAATCAAGATGTGTTAAATTGGTAGACTCTTACCTAAAAATGACTGAGTGCTGCATTACAAGCAAAAGATGTTTTATCAAAGTATTATTTAAGGTGTGTACACGCTTTTGCAAACCAGGTTACTGTAAGTTTGTTCTTTTCTTTTTTCCCCTAAAACAGTCGTTGTTCACTTGAATTTTGTTGGTTGCTATGCCACAGGTGGAAAAAAAATCTGGCATGATTTATCTTGGTTTCATTTTTTTTTTTTGCCGGACTGCCTAGTGGGCCAGTCTAGAAGAAGCATTTTTCCTCACTGACTGACTGACTGACTGAGTTCCATTGTTGAAATGCGCAAGACATTTCAAATGTGCATAACATCAGCTGGCAAGCAGTCAGTCTATCTGAGGATGTACTGTGGCATGAATGCACTTGTAGCTACATACCAGTCATATTTATCTTAACTGTTATGTTGTTTATTTACATGAATACACGTTCTTTGCTTAGCTAGCTACCTATCTAACAGTGCCACAGCACCTCTTTTGAAACACGGGGCATTGCCCAAAACTCTAAATTATGCCTCAAAGACTTCTAATAAGAAGGAAATATCTTTTAGACGCTACATAAATGACTGCCTCGCCATTGTTGAGTGACAAATGCCATGTACCTGAAGGCGGTCCGGCGAAACTAGGCTTGCCCAGTCTTGTTTCCATCACAAAAACCTGCACTTTTCAACAGCAGACTTTTTATATACACTGTACATGTAGAAAAAAAAAACCAAAAAGGAAACAAAAATATCAAACCCCCTAATTGTTCTTCTTTCTTAGAAAGATACTGTATATTTGTGATTTTGCCATAAAATCTCTTATACTGTCATTGTTTATCATGTTGTTGTTATAAGCTGAACTAGAGAGTGGCTGCAAGGGAAAAAAAACCCAAGCTTCTTAGTGAAAAATAGGTAGTGGAGAAACAGACATTGCTCTAGTATGATTTAGGGGAGTTGTAGCTGGACATAAAAGGGATGAGAACCACTAAAGTAAGGAACTTGATTGCGTAAAAAAAGTGAATTAGATCACATACCATGACTAACCGTGAACGTGTCACACCCTAATCTCACCATGGCCTGAAGTGTCACTATGTATAGGTTTGGAGAATGTTTGAACGACAGGGTTGCTTATGCATCACATTCACACACAACCTCTGTTACTCATTCAATCAGACATAATGACTAAATGCTGAACCCTGACAACATACTGGAAGAAATTTGCAACTCCCACACATCAACGGTGTCTTTGATTGGATTATTATTATCTGGGACCAGCAATGATACTCCAATATGACATACCTTTATAGACCATTCTCAAGACATTTATCATTTACATTCATTTTTTTCACACTCAAGCTTTCTCTCAGCTGTAGAGAGCCCCTCTAAAATACTTTGGAAACTAAAACATTTAAACAATCTAGTTAACTGGTACTGCTTACACACACACATACACACAAATAATAATTCTGCTGTTTCCCAAATGGTGGTTTAGCACATACCTAACTAAGACTGAGTCTATAGTTTTAACTAAGGCTGAGTCTGCTTTATCCTGATCAGGGTGGTGGAGGATCCGGAACCTGGGTACGAGGCGGCAATACAGCCTGGATGGTATGCCAGTGCATTACAGAGCACCATGCACACACATTCCCATTCACACACTCATTTACACCTAGGGGCAATTTAGAGTCAACAGTCCACCTACGGGAATGCTTTTTGGGAGGTGGGAGGGAACTGGAGAACCCAGAGGAGACCCAAAGGAAACCCACATGGACACAAAGAGAACATGAACCTCAAACTGGGGACCCTGTGAGGCAGCAACGCTACCCTGTCATGACTGTGATGCCCAAACAAATGATTTAACAAGGAAAATGAGTTCAAATGAAACAAGTATCTAATCAGCCTTTTGTCACATTGAGCCTGTCGATGTTCTAGAAGTACTGATGTTACCCACAAAACCATCAGGAAAGTGTAATGTGGTGTTATTTATCAGCATATTGATGCTATATTATCCTATTGCTCAGCCCTTCTAGGTGGTTGACTCACTTTCTTCTGTAGCCTCATTAAGTTACTGAAGAAGCCCTTTGAACAACTGAAATCAGAAATCTGGTAGATAATGGGACCTGCAATCAGGTAGCTCTGCCAGGATGGAGACACCCCAGCATGTCTTCTATAGTTAGCCCATTGTTAGACCGAGTGCCTGATTTGATCTCTCCCCCACAGAGAACAGTCTGCGATGTCTTAGTGATAATGTACTAGCTACACTTCTCCTTAGAGCGCTGATGGAGATGGCTTTGTAGATCAGTGAATCTCTTCTTGAAGTAACAGCAATAAGTGAACTTCACTGTTCCCCGACAGTCTGCTAAAAGTGGATTAAACCATGAAAGTGCAGCTGAGGGTGGGTTTTTTATTTTTTTGGAATGAAGTGTTGTTCAGGTAAATGAACTTGGCCTGAAAAAGCTACTATTGAGAATGTGCATGTTGAGTTAATGGTGAGGTCAAGAGAAAGTCCAAAGCATTAATTATGTGTCACTACACCAGAAAAAATACAGACGCCAGTGATGGAAATTTCTAGCTTATATATGTCTCTGTTAAATGAACGGACTATTTAAATTAAGGGGTGTATTTTTGTACAAGGTATGTTGCGCCAAGTGTTCATTACTTTATCTAGTACATGTTATTCCATTATGTTATGTGCTTAATGGCCACATTATATTACCTCTCTTCAAATTAAATTACAGAGCTGCTGAGGTGAAATGGTGGATTGTAGGGATGGTACTGTTCCGGATGTCCGTATCTATAGCTATATAACCCAAAGGAAGGTATTTTCATTAAATATGAATCCTACCATTTTGCCTCGGGAAACCTTTGAAAACACTGAAAAAAACCCAGACATTCCAGCATGGTCTGTGAATTCTGACTGTGAATGTTCTTTAACCTAAGCTATATCATTCCAGTTCATGATTACTCCCAATTAGAAATGTGCACAGGAACGTATTTTTTTTGTTTGTTCCTGCCTGCAATATTATTTAATGAATTTAGATGTTCTAAAATATAAACAAACTAGTAGCTTAATTTAAAGTACTACAGGCAGTTACTAAGGATGAATTTCGATGGACAATAAAGGACTATCACGTTGAGAATTCGTTTAAGGTGACAAAGGCCAATTTTCCAAGCTTAATATTATCAGACATGTCTATGCTTAGGTTCCTGTGGCCACAATGGTTCATTTCAGTTGATTTCTTTGTGTCTCACTCATGTTAAAATGTAACAGTTGCCACAGTACTTAGTGGCCACAGAATAGATAAACTTCAATACTAACAAACAAAACTTAAAAACCTCAATATATTAATTTGTGGCCACTGAATCCTATCAAAAAATAACCACCCGGTGCCCCTCAGCGACTCCATAGACAATGGCTGTTCCTAACTGTGAATTTTAGCATGTGCATTCTACAGCCTACAAAAAAATTCAATCACAACTCTGACAGCCATGACGCCTCTCCTGAAACTTTCTGGCGTACTGCAAAGACAAGATATGATAAAGTCTCTGAGATTCATGGTGATTTTTGGGGTCATAATAAGACAGCTGTCCAAAAATGATATCCTTTGGACTTGTCATGTTTGGCCTAATAGCCAACCGAATGACAACCCAAAGCTGGACACAAGATAAGAGAATCCCAGTGCAAAATCTCATGCAAACTTCGAATGAATAAAGTTTTGAGAAAAGCTATGAATGCTAACCCCACCCGTTTACCAAGCTGGCATGTGCAAATTGATATAAATGTGTAATCCTGAGACCATGTTGGAAAGGCAAAATCTGCTGCCAGTTCTGGCAGAGGGCTGAACCCAAGAGAGACTTTCCCTTGGCTTCAAGGGAGGAAAGGAAAGGTCATTTTTTATAGGTGCACCTTAAATTCCAATGAAATTATTAACACTGCACTGGCTGTCCTTAATGGGGCAAGTGTCAAGTGTGCTTGGGATCTGTGCCCAAAGCTAGCTCAAGCTAGGTACACTAATATGTCATTGACATGGTATACATCTATACATGGATTTCTACTCTGGAGTAGTAGTGATGTCTCAGCAATTAAGCTTCAGTTGTGTTTAAATCTCAGCACTCCCAGAGAGCCACTTTTAGACCCTTAACTGTGATACTACTTAATAGAAGTGTTTCTCCTGCAAACACAGAACACAGCATAAATAAAACAGTTTCATTAATTTTGCGACCAGTTTTTAATTAACCAAGTGCCAGTTTTGAGAAGTAGTACGCTACTCCTTTATTGGTACTGACAGTCATAGATTGCCAGTTGCTCCTTCGGTAAGTTTGTTTTTTTTCTTCAAAATTCACACTGCACACGTTTCATGCACGTGTTTAAATGCAAAGCACTTCGTGGCTTGTAATTCACTCATTCGCTGACACACTCGTGCAGTGGGCTGAGGATTTCTCACAATTATTATTTACACTGTAAATAAAGATTATTTACACTGTACTGTACAGGGTACCCAGGTTAAAAACTGGCACTGGGCTGATGTTGGCAGAGTTGTTATGAAAAGCACTTCTTTGCCAGCGTTGGGCAAGCATTGTGGCAGCTTTGGCAGAGATTTTATGAAAAGAGTTCCGTTGCCAAAGTTGGTCCAATGTTGGCACAGTGTTGTATAGGGAGGGCCAGCATAACCACCCAAAATAGATATCCGGCTGAAGTCAGTTTGCTTTCTGGATATTCCCATAATCGAAACAATATATTACTGTAGTTCAGCTCTTATTCATATTGCACAAGTGCGTGCTCTCACCTCAAGGAAAATTCAGTAAAACGTACTGAGCATAGGAGTGAAAATCTCACTGGATTAACAAACTTTATTTGATTATATACAGCGGTATATACAGTGAACGCATGTTCATAATAATTGGATGGCCATTAGAGACATGTGTGTGGTATATTCACTAACCCAGTGCAAGACTCAACTTCTGCTCCACATGTCAGATAACTGCCAATCACCAATGCACTTCCTCGTCTTTTTACTTGAATAAGCTATGATGCTTTGTAGTACTGCAGCACTTATTAATTTGTATTGCATTTCTGTTGGCACCCGTGTAAGACACGCTTCAGAAAAGCAGCAGGTGTGAATTGGCCTTCAGTCTTTTTCTTTGCCAAGACACAGACTTTTATACCACAGTGATATGGAGTTCTCAAATCTGAAAGAGTTGTTTTAAGTAAGTAAGCACCGTACACCCCCCCCCCCACACACACACACACAAACACACAAACACACAAACACACACAAACACACAAACAAGTGCATTATTGTCATAGTATATATATAAGAGTACTATCTGCAGTGTGTTATTCTTTTATAGTTTATAGTTATAGGTTTATAGTTAGATTTAACGTTGTGGAATGTCTGAGAGTCAAGTAAGTTCCTGTTCTCACCTCTGTTATAGCCGTTATAGTCAGTCTTCACCAGCCTCTCTCTCTTGCTCACTCGGGCCGATTGCTCTCTCTCTCTCTCTCTCTCTCTCTCTCTCTCTCTCTCACACACACACTCACACATTTTACCGAGAAAACTGAAAGCATAACCGAGACTGAGAGTACTTACAACCGATACCCCTTCCATAAATGTTAAATAAGTGTCTCCTACCAAAACGTCCACCACATCAACAATTCCAAGAATCACTTTGTTTAACAACAATCCGTTTTTTAAAATCAATTTTTCATTAGTCTTAGATTATGTGGCGCGCCCGGCATACAAGTCCCTGTGTATGAGCTGTTACAATAGAAACAATAACAATTTAGAACGTGTGCATTAATACTAACCTATCGTTCATGTTACAGATGGAACTACTTGTGCTGTTATACGAAAATAATGCACACCTTCTGACCAATTAGATTTGAGCTTTCAACCATGCCATGGTATAATTTTCTATAACGTCAGCTCTGACAGCAATTCTGGCTCCAATTTAAATAATATGTGTACGTTAATGCACTAGTATATTGTTAATACGTTATTGTTTGTATGATAACAAATCATATCATAAGCAACATATGGCGGACACTCGAGATAATATAAAGATAATGATAATGGTTTAAAAAAAACTTTATTTAAGAAAGGAAATGTATAATTTTTGATAAGGTGAAGCTTTCTGTAAGGAGAAATTTAGAGTCTCCAGTGTCAGAGCTTTCTAACAGATGTGTCTATTAACTTGAAGAAATTGAGGCTGACTGTTTATAGCTGCTATAACGCAAGCGTTAACAGGAACTAAGTAGTTTCACAGTTGTTCCACATTCTTAAATGTAATTACAGTATAAATGGTTAAAAAGTGTGACATTTTCCTATAACAGCACACCCTGCTGTGTTTGATTTCTTACTTACGGGTGTATATACATGGCCAGTGTAAGTGTATAATGTACAGTCATCCTGGAAACAAGACAGAGCTGTCAGCCATGTCAACAGTTTCTTCAGAAAACTAAAATAACAGTTAGCATCGACTGCAAACTGAAATTCCAATGATTCTGATATGTCGAGAAGTGTCAGCTTATGAAATGTTGATTACAGCACGATTTGTGTGGAATCTTATTGTAAAGTTGTTAAACAGCACATCATTGGAGCGTAGCATCAGTTACAGTGGAGGCAGTTGAGACTCCCATCAGGTGCATTTCAGTGAATCGTCCTGAAGGAATATGAGCAGTTTTTGACCCTGTGCTAGCATAGGAGTAAAAAGACCCTTCCAGTTTTTGGCTCGTTCTGTAGGTGTGTGTGTGTGTGTGTGTGTGTGTGTGTTGAGCAGCATTGAAATAGCACATCTGACTGATCAGGGTGGAAGGCTATTTACTCGGCACCCTAATGATCTGAAGTGTGCGCTCTCAATCCAAGTGTGACCGATGGTGTGTGTGTACATGTGTGCATGTGTGTGTGTGTGTGTGTGTGTGTGTGTGTGTTTATTTGCGGCTAGATTATGCCCTGCAGTGTTTTGTGGACTGTGTGTTTTGGCAGTCTGAGCTATGTATAATAGCGGCTGTGTTTTCAGTATATGTAGAAATAAAACACAACAGGAAGTTGTGGAAAATAATCAAAGCTTTGAGGTGGCCTGGGGCAAAGCAGAGTTACTCTTACCACCCTGAAGTTGATTATTTTCTAATAACGGCACGTTCTGAAGTATTTTATTCCTCTTATACTACAGAAATTTGCCCACAATTACAATTTTTAATTAAAAAAAAATGACAAATTGTACTTTTTTCCCCATTTATAGTCACATTTAATGTTGTGGAACATCAGGAAGACAAGTTAGTTCCTGTTATCACTTACATTTTACAGGTTGCAAACGGTTACTCCTTCACCATAAGAATTTCCAATGGCAGAAAACTTTCTGACCATTTCAGATAAAGCACTGACACTGGAGACTCCTTCCATAAATGTTAAATAAACATCACCTTACAGAACGATTATACATGTTTCTTAACAACACTTTTTTTAATCCATTTATTATTAGCCTTAGATGTGGAGTGACTAGCATGCAAGTCCTTGTGAATGAGCTGTTTCTATAGAAACGATAACGTATTAGAGCAAGTGCATTAATGTAAACCTGTGATTTGCCTTGCAGTCAGAACTACTGTCCACTCCATTCTGTTGCAGAAAATAAATCACTTCTGACTAATCACATTCAAGAATTAAACAGCGCTGTGCTATGTATGTGTATATTTTATATGTATTATCTCTGAGCTAATATGTCTCTGACAGAGTGAGTATTGCCAGAGAAGCAAAGAGAGAGTGAGAGTGACAGAGTTTGGACTTGTATTTTTTCTAATATAGGAAAGTAATTCAGTGCTAAAGCCAGACTGACAGCCACAATAGATGTTCTCAGCCGAGGTTACAGATCAGCAGATGTGAGCAAGCAGCAAAGTGCCCCTCACTGAAATATCGCCACTTTTTCGGCTTCAATTTCTCCTGTTATGTTGGTACTCTCCTGGCACAGGTGACAGCCTCAATAACAATATTTGTGTTTTGCTTATCGCAGGCGAACGGCACGGCGTTGGGAGTCGAATTATTTCCAGCGGCTATCTCTTATTTATGATGGAGTCAGTGTGAAAAAGAGGCGAGCGACGTGTGAAATGAAAACAATGATGGGCCGATAAACATTTTATCACTGAGTCTTTCTAAGGCTAGAGAAGTCCTTCTAACACGAGAGAAGCGTCTATAAGCACAGGAGATATGTTTACCTATATTTTTTTGTAGAATTAATATGCACTATATATGCACACCTGAAGATTACATTCGCGTGTACTTTTTGAAAATCACATCCTAGATTTAGTCCCCTTTTGCTGTTATAGTAACCTCCACTCTTCTGGGAAGACTTTATGCTAGATTTTGGAGCCGGGCTGTGGTGATTTGTGGTCATTCAGCCGCAAGAGCATTAGTGTGGTGCGCCACTGATGCTGGGTGAGGAGGCCTGGATTGCAGTCAGTGTTCTAGTTCATCCCAAAGGCGTTCAGTGGGGTTGAGGTCAGGGTTCCGTGCAGGCCACTAGAGTTCTTCCACTCCAACCTCGGCAAACCATGTCTTCATGGAGCTCGCTTTGTGCACCGGGCACTGTCATGCTGGAACAGGTTTGGGCCTCTTAGCTCCACATATCAGTGTGATGTTCAGGTGATAGATAGATAGATAGATAGATAGATAATGTAACGTGGAGAGTCGTGACAGCGGAGTTGGGGATCCAAATGCAAGGCTTTATTTACAAACGTGGTCAAACCAGGCAGGGTCGAGCACCAGCAAACAGTATAATCCAAGGCAGAGGCAAAAGAGTAATCCAAAACACAGGCAATGGTCAGCACAGGCAGCAAACAATCAGAAACAAGGAAAACAGTCCAAGGGTCAAAAACACAGGGAAACACGGAAACTAGGAAACATGGAGTGGCTAAACACAATAATCAGCAACCTAGGAGCGTGTGTGAGCAACTTTTATACAGAACAAGGAGAACACATGACAAAACCAACCAATGGGAACAAGACACATGTAACCAATCCGAACATAACACACAAACAAGGGTAGCACATGACAAGATCACAGGTGGGGCAAGGAACACATGGGAAATGGAGTCCAGAGAACAATGGCAAGAGTGCAGGGTGGCGTGCCCTCTAGTGGAGCTCATGGGCACTCCAGCTGGTGATCGTAACCGATAGATAGATAGATAGATAGATAGATAGATAGATAGATAGATAGATAGATAGATAGATAGATAGATATACTTTATTGATCCCATGAGGGAAATTCTTGTGTTACAGCAGCATGGTCAGTAGCAAGATACAACACATCCACACACAAAATATAAAATGTAAAATACAATAAGTTAAATTAAATGTAGTAGTGCAGATATGGAACACAGTTGTAGATTTAACCAGATTTACATCAGTATTTACATAATTAACCAGATTTACATCAGTATTTACATAAAGGTGCCCATATATTTTGGCCATATATATACTGTAAGTGTATATTTACATATATGGTGGTGTCCAAATGTGAAAATCTGCAATTTGGGATTTTTCATTTAAAAATGGAAAAAGAAAGTAGTAAAATTTTGAAAAAATTTGAGAAACGCTATTTGAAGAAATATTGGAGAAGAAATATTCGAGATTCAAGATTTCTAGGTTGCTATTTTAATGTAATAAATTTGTGATATTGGCCATGCTAAGTTCTTTTTTAAAAAAAAAAAAAAAGATCAGATTTTCCTTGTGTTTCATCCCTTCAACTGAAGCACGTCTTTAGATGATGCTCCGATGGATTTGATCCAACACAGATCATTAAGTTTTACAACTCAAGTACACACTGTCATTAAAGCAAAAGGTGGACATGCCAAATACTAAAATATACTGAAAATGAAATTCTGAAATGAATTACACTTTTCATTCAAGTTGTTATGCTAATAAGGTAATTTGTAATAAGAAGTTTTTTTCATGTATACAGTTAAGAAAGAATGCAAAATAGGAGTGTAAATGGTTACAATCTTATCAGGACTCCATGTATAAAAGAGCCAGGTGTAAAGAGAGTGGTAAAACGTCATTGTAATTAAGGAAGTGATGTATATGAGGAAACGTACATTTATTTTCTTTTTGTCTGAGACATGCGTTCAGTCAACTGTTTTTTAATCTTTATACTAAATGAAAAGCATTTTTGTGTGTGTGTGTGTGTGTGTGTGTGTGTGAGAGAGAGAGAGAGAGACAGAGAGATTGACTTTAAATAAAACTTAAAACATCATAAGAAAAAAAGAGAGAAAGAGCTATTATACAATAGATTTAAATGAATAACTCGACCATCCATAATGAATGGAAGCTTGTATCTGCAATTATGTTGTTCATTATGTTATTCACATCATGTTATTTCGCGGATATTTCCTTTCACTCTTTGTTAGCTACATTTTTAATTAAAATTGTTTATACTAAATGTCTTAGAAAAGTTCTGTACCAGAAGTTTGAAGAAAACATTTTAAAATGGTTTAATCTTGCTGTCAGTTTTCTATTTTTGATTCTATTTTCTAAGAAAATATAGAGACTGGTAAAAAAAATAATAATAATAAAGTAAAAGCCCTCTGGCTCTGTTAAGACAATGTTCCCATCCTGTTTATATACTGAGGAACCTTTTTACTAGATGGATTAATTTGAATTTAAATATTCAGATTAAAAAATTTGGTGCAAAGCTGTTATGTACTGTACACTAACAGGGCACTAGAATATCTTTTATGTTTGATGCCAGGACAGAACAACACAACTACTAACAGAAACCCTAACAGAACTCGCTGACTTTTTGTCAAGGGCACAAACATGGTGTAGTACATTAGAAACTAGGTTTCTAAGGAAAAGGTTAATAATTTTGAAAATGTTTGTAGTAATGCACGTAATTAGCTAACTAGCTCAATTATGCTAAATTAGCTATTTTTTTTAATCCTAGTCAGTGTTCAGGTGGCTAAAACATGGGACTGGGTGCTATTACATGCTCAGGGATTTGTCCACCCTTGAACACATGGCACCACATGAACACATTTAAATATATGTATTTAGATGGATGCCAGTGCACCATGCACATTCAGACCCTTATTCAGACCTAGGGGCAATTAAGAGTAGACAGTCCACCTAACTGCATGTTTTTGGAAGGTGGAAGGAAACTGGAGAACCCAGAAGAAACCCCTGCGGGCATGGGGAGAACATGAACAGATGCTCCACACAAACAGCCAGAGGCTTTAAGAAATGCTTGGCAGAATACAAATTACAACTAGGGAAAGGTGATAATGCCTGGCAAGCCATCCAGTCTCAAAAGACAGAGCCAAGCCAAGGGCTAACACAACTCACCCTGGAGCTACAATATTTTATTTCAGCTGCAATGTACATTCAGCTCGTGGGGATAAATTGTCAAAATCAATGTAATCAATGTGAATTCTGTGTGCAGTCGGCTTGATAAGAACACAGGAACTGCCAAGTGTTCCACTGAGCACTTCAGAAGATCCTTTATCCCTGTGGCCATCAAGCTGTACAACTCCTCTCTATAAGTGCTGGGACTTTCATTTGTAATGCATATGCAACACATGTTCAGTTCATGTGCAATAAGAGACTTTTATGTGCAATACGAATTTATTATTACTGCCTATTTATTAATACTAAGATTAGTGTGCAATACATACTATATAACTAACTGTACTCAATTACCGTTACCACACTGGACTTATCATACTCAACATTTGTCATTCCATTGCACTTCAGTTAACTTCACACCTGATCTAAACTATCATCTTCACTGGTATAGTTTTACATCATTATGGGTATGTTTCCTTATTCATTCATTTTTAATTTATTGATTTACTTTTTTTCATTTTCGTATATATATACTGTATAGGTATATATTTATTTTCTTTTATTTTCTTTTATTTTCTTTCTTTCTTGAGAGCAATTGTAACATGGCAAAGCAATTTCCCCCTGGGATTAATAAAGTTCTTTGTATCTTGAATCTTGAATCTTGAAGGAATGGCCAGCTAACTATGTTCTGTTAACAGAGGAACAGAAATGTGTTCCGTAATCAAACCAAAGTATAACAGGACCCATGAATATTGTAAATAAGGCCATATTAAAATGAATAAAGTACGTCTGAGAAGGAGGTACGAAGCTCCACAAACCCCACAGTTTACAGCGTAAATATAACATGAATTAGTGTTTGTAATATTCGGTTAGGGGTCAGAAATGCAGATGTAGCTCATTTACACGGCTGTGATGATGCTCATGGAAGCACTACTAATTTCCCACTGGCCTGCACGCAACCCCTATATTTCATTTGCAAATCACAGCTCTAATGTTATTGACTCAGTGGTGTGATATTAAATCATGATCTATTCATTTGTGTACACCGTCAAGGACACTTCCTGGTCTCCCAACAAGCAATACAGGAACTTCAGACTCAGCAGTTTATGGAGGATTGTAATTCTTGCCATTGTAGCCATTTGAAGATTTACACTCTGTGATCAGCTGATCAGCTTACCAAGAATCAATGAGACACACTCTTATTTGCATGCTTGGACAAAGTACTGCGAAATTCTACTTATGTGAAAGTATAGATACTGTGTCAAAATCTTACTCAGTTAAGAGTGAAAGTGTCCAGCCAAAAATGTAGTAAGAAAGCTTTGAATGTATTTGTGTATTAAAAGGGAAAAGGTAAATGTTTTGACCGATGGAATTGATTAGTGCCATGTTTCATGTGAAAACTAATTTTAGAAACTGTTAGAAAATGATTTTTGTTTTAAAGCTCCTACAGTGTTTTGCCTGAAAACATCATTTAGATTCTGTAATTTTGCGGTATATACACTTAGCTAGAATCTGACTTGCTGCCGAGCCAATTTTTTCTTTTGCTACTGGAATCCATACTAGTCTATCCTGAGAAAGATAGAAAGAAAGCGGGCTTACAACCCATACAGTTAAAATATATAGAGAGCACGCTGGTCACATGATCGCCTTCTTTCAAGGACAGCCTGTGAAATTACCGGGAATCATCTGCACTTGTGAGGTGACTGATAGCACCATATAACTACAGTTGACATGCATTATAGGTCATATGGTTACACAACCATAAACCAGCTAAAAAGAGCTCTTTCTTTAATCTGTAGTGCCCAAGAAAACACAGCAAGAAGCAGGGCATTTTAACCGGCTTTGGAGCTCTATTTCTGATGCCTCAGACACTGCTACGAAGCCCATTATAGGTCAATCGATCATTTTCCCCAGGTTAGAGACTTTGTTTATTCAGTCAAATGTTTGGGAGAATTAATGATTTTTTTTAAAATATCATGAACCTGTAGTAAATTTTGTTTACAGCATTAAACCTCTGTTCATAGCAGTTTTTGATGTATTTAGTTTTATACAGAATACAAAAATGCGCATTGTTTTGCGTTAGTAATGATTCAGATTCATAATTTTTCTTCAGCAACGTTTCGTTCAAAATATTCTGAAAATGTAATTGAATCCAACTGTGAAGCCAGTATCGTGAATCGAATCGTGACGGGAGTGTATCATTACATCTCTGCTGTGTATACAGGTAGATTAATCACTAGCCCAAGCAGACCTGTTCTTTGGTATCAAAAAAACATATCTGTTTTTTTTTATTCACAGTTGCCTGGTGGACAACAGGGCCAGTCAGCTGTTGATATAAAAGCCAGTATTTTTATTTTCTTATTTTTTTTTTTTTTTTCATAACATGCCCCAACTGGTGCTTATATTTCTCGGTGCTGCAAAAAAGTACGCAACCTGAGGAAATGGTCTGGCTGTTGGTAGGAACTACAATAATTAGCTTTAACGGATTCTAGAGAGTATTCACATACTCAGCAGCACAAAGGGATATGGAAACCTGACAAAAGTGCAGTGCAGTACAGCGCTGAAGAAAAACTGTTATATAACTCTGCTGCTAGCACAACACGCAGTCACCTCGCATTCAAACACTTCATCTTGTGAAAATGAAAACGCTAGCTGAAATAACGTCTTTCTGTGCACCACAACCAACCAAACCTCTTAGCCAAAGACCTTCTACCTTTTTGTCGAGGAAACAAACACAATGCTTCATCACCTTAGACATGATAAGGAGAGGATAAAGACTAGTGCTACATGAGGTTGCCTCTCCTAGGGATTTCACTACTTGCTTCATTTCTACAGCTTGCATTATGCACATAATTAGCACATCCTAATCATTTTAATTAAATAATCAAGTTCATGCTCGATGCTGCTTTTTAGCCTAGTTAATTGGACTTCCGGGCAAGCATAACATGGGAATGGCAGCTTTTGAAGCTTAGAATTGCCTGGTGGGCTAGCTAATGAATTTATGATTTGTTTATTCCACAACATACGTATATATATATATATTATATTTTTCAAAATAAATACAGACGTGAGATGAACATTCATGTTTATATTATGTGTTTACTCCACTCTGTTGGAAACACAGAACTGACAAGGTGGAACTTAACTCAAAATTGGTCATAGTGATAAATACTGTATACTACTAAATACTAAAAAAAATAAATACCTATATCGTACATAATTAAAAAGTACGATGTTTATTTGGGGGCACGGTGGCTTAGTGGTTAGCATGTTTGCCTCGCACCTCCAGGGTTGGGGGTCCAAAGACATGCATTGTAAGCTGATTGGCATCTCTAAAATTGTCCGTAGTGAGTGAACGTGTGTGTGAGTGTGTGTGAGATTGTGCCCTGCCGTGGGTTGGCACCCCGTCCAGGGTGGATGATGTTTATTCTGTGTAATTTTGTATATGACTGGAACATGCAAAATGGCATGAGAAAATCTAAAAAATAAAGAAGAGCTTCAGGACTTAACCAGCGTAGCAAGCTGAAATGGCCATCAAATACGATGTCAGTTCATAAAAGTGATGTGATATCAGGCTGGGTTAATTTCTTAAAGCAAAAGTACTACATAGTAGCAAGGTGGAAAATAATAAATTAAAACAAATAAAATGAAATATTTCAGAACAATGAGAATTTATGAAGGAGGTAGGAGATTAGCCTAATGTATTTATTTTTATAATATGTATAAATAAAATTGGATTGGACACCTGACTGTATGCTTGTCCCCTTTAGTCCCCTTTTGTTGTTATAGTAACCTCCACTCTTCTGGGAAGACTTTCCACTAGATTTTGGAGCGTGGCTGTGGCGATTTGCCCATTCAACCACAAGAGCATTAGTGAGGTCAAGCACTGATGTTGGGCGAAGGGGCCTGGGGTGCGAAGGTGTTCAATGAGGTTCGAGTTCTTCCACTACAACCTTGGCAAGCCATGTCTTCATGGAGCTCGCACTGTGCACAGGGGCATTGTCATACTGGAACATGCTTGGGCCTCGTAGTTCCAGTGAAGGGAAATTGTAAAGCTACAGCTTACAAAGACATCCTATAAAATGTTGTGCTTCCACCTTTGTGGCAACAGCTTGGGGAAGACCCACATATGGCTGTGATGGTCAGCTGTCCACATACTTTTGGCCATATAGTGTATTTACAAGTCTAAAAACTATGCTTTGCAGTTAATATGAGATGGCTTTCTTCATTGACACAAAAGGCACTGCATGCAGAGATTAACCCAGGGCTTGGTACTTGTAATGGTATTTGTACCATATTATCAGGGAAACCTATAATATAGATAGACACGGTGCTATGTGTAGTTTGTCAGATCCTGTCTATTCTGTCTATCAAGGGAAGAGAAACCACCAGAGGACCACCACTGACAGTATCATTCAGCAAGGACAGTGTGTGTTGCACTGATCTCAGCAGTGTGGATTTTTTCTCAGTATCGCTGATGGGCTGTGAAACAGGAAACAGTCTGTCAACCAAAAGTTTCCAGTCAGGAGCAGTCCTGAGGTCAAAAACCGACAGTGATAAAGCAGTGAGAATGATTTAAGTGCCATGGAAAATAACGAGCTGCAATCCCTGACTGTACCAACAGGGCAGGTGCATCTATGACAAAATTCTCAGGTGGAACACATTTCTATGATACATGGCACGTATCATGATATATAGGTTTGTTAACAATTTCCCAACAATACAGCAGTACTGTATTAAAATATAATCTGTTTGATATTTTATTGAATATACATTAAAATAAGTGTATTTTCATTTTTTTTCTTTCTTATTTATAAAAATAAAAAATCTTAACAGCGAAAGGAGAAAGTCATTTTAGAAACCCTTTCTTATATTTAAAAATAACATGTATTTATTTAAAAAATATATATAAAACACAGAAAAGAGATAAAAAAAAAAGTAAATGTTTTTACATTTTACATTTCCAAAGGACAAAATTTTAACACCAATTCGGCTGCTTCCAGGCAGTTTGTAATAAAAAAAAAAAAACATTAAAAATGTATAAAAAGATCACAGTAGCTATGATATCCCTGAAAATTGTCTTGTGACATAATTTATCATGATATAGATATTTTCAGATCATATCAGAGCCAGAGTGAGTGTTTGATACATGTTTGATACTGTATGTGTTTCATACTTTATTTAATGTCTAATTAAGTTTTTGTTTTTGTTTTTATTTAAAAATAATATTTATGTGTAAAAAAAAAAAATAATAACAATGAATGGAGAATTGTTTTATCTATATAATTAAAAGCAACATTTTTATTTATAAGAAATGAATTAAAATACATAGCACTGAAATGATCATTTTTTAAAATAAAAATATATTAACATATTACAATTTTAAAGAATAAGTACAACATCAAGCCAGCTGCTTTATAGGGGTTTTATTATATTTTTATGTAAAAAACTAAACAAGTAATAAAAAGATCACAATATATCTATCTCAAAAAAGTGACATATGACACAGTATTGATATGATGTCACTCATAAATGGATAAAAAAAAAGACAAATCTGTTTGATGCTTTATTTACTGTCTACAGAAATACGATTATAACCTAACAATTGTACTTTATAACATAGCAAATAAAAAAGCAACTACATTTACAACTTTAAAGATTACATGTAACAGCAGCTCCTTTCAGTCAGTTTATAATTATCAGAAAAATCATTAAAAATGTATTTAAATAAATAAGAATTTTTTTTTTAAATCACAATATCCACAATATATCAGAAAAGTGCGTAATGACATAAATTGTCCATAAATTGATCAGCAGCTTGATATTGATTATATTTATTTTATTTACAGCAGTCAGTTCCAGTGCACTAATTTGTTTGGACATGCAGCGTTCCAAGAGCGTTGATATTTAGTATAACAGCACTTGCACATTTTACTGTTTGTTTCACTCTAGTTGTCTGTGTTTGCTACATAAAATGACAATTCTAGAAATAGTTTGTTACATTGAAACCGTTACTACAGTAAAGTTATCATCGGCGGACGTGACAAAGGATACGTTTTTCATGAATATAAATTTTGACTTAAAATATGAAACCTCATGAGATGAAGATGAAAAGGAAGAAGAGAAGCCAATTTCACCGGATGCACCTTTAACAGGAACATACAAATCATTAAAAGTCGTATAAAGGCCATATCACACGTGCAAGCATGCTGTTGTACTGAATATCCTACGCCCGAATCACATCCGTGAAACTGCACTCTTGCTCGTGCGATATTGCTTAAATATATATAAGCAAATGAGAGTGTTGTTCTCGCCGCTCACTGTAGTGCACTAGATTAATGCACAGCACTCGAGGCAGGTGATGGCGTGTCAAGGTGATGCAAGGCTGGTTGTTACAGTCTGGTAAGCCATCTGCGTAAAGGGTTATGAGGTGCTAAAATGACGTGAGACCAGACCCCTTCAATATCACCGTAATATTCCACCTGGTCTGATAACAGCTCCTGAGTGCTGAGATCCTGTGCTGAGGATTATACGCTGCTACATACGAGCAACAATCTAGACTGAGTTTTACAGCTTAGGACAGTGCTATCTATAGAATCTATAACACTGTGTATACGTTTATCCAAATATATATGTTCAATGGTGTCTTAGTACCAGTCCTTATCCCCGTTAATGGTGTGCAGTGGAATGTCAGAGGCCATGAATCATGACTCTCGTGTGAGTGTGGCTGCAACAGAGGAGCTAATATTTTATGCAGTTAAAGAGCTGTTTATTGATGATGAGCCAGCGAGCGAGGAAAAGCTAGGCACCGAGCCGGATGTGTCGCTCTCGATACTTCCATTACCGCACCAGAGTGTTGGATAGGAAGGCAGATTTGTCAGCGGCCAGCCCTTGCCTGCGTGATATGGCAATATCTTCCTCCTCTTCTTCTTCTTCTTCTGTCAGAGTGAGCCTCAGCCCAGCTTTATAAATACCTCTGTTTTAATCATATGCATGATGTGCATATGTAATGTGAATAATGGGAGATAGAAGCCATTGACTCCTCAAGGCAGCTGTTGACTGGGCCGTTATCGCTAATGTTCCTGCCGCGTGTCAGATCTGTTATAAATTAACGTAGGGCTTTATGGGGTCTAATTTCATTCTGCCATGATAGAGGAGCGATCATGCTGTTGTGGACCATAGTGTACTTGATGTGCACAGTGTATTGGTTCGGTGACCTTGGGCAAGCTAAGTGTTCAGGCATTTAAATCACAATGATTTCCAAATGATTCATTGCAGCAGTTGGTGCTTTTCTCCAAGCATGAACGTGTTTTCAAAAAGCTGAAATGACTGGCGTGTTTCAGAGGAAGATTTCAGCCTCTTAGTTTGGTAGCAATAAGGCAGATTGAGCTAACTGCCAGATTGTGTGATGCAGCTAAATGCAAAGCCTAAACAACACGTCCTAAAGTGTTTTATTCCTCTTATACCACAGCAATTTGACGATTTTGAACAATTACTATTTGTAATTTATTACTGAAAGACATGTCATGTTTTTTAACCACTCCCAGAAAAGTAGAAGTTATTATAACAGCAAAGAGGGACTAAATCTGGAATGGGATGTTCAAAAAGCACATATGAGTGTGATGGACAGGTGTCCAAAATCTTCTGGCCATATGGTGTAGCATTGCCTCAGTATGTGCCTTAGGTTTCTCTTATCAATTTATTAAAACCTTCAGCATAATGAAGGTGAAAGGAAATGCTGTGTGAATGCAGAAGACAGACTTTGCTTTCTCTCTCTCTCTCTCTCTCGCTCTCTGTGTGTGTGTGTGTTGCTTCCTTTTTTGTCCAGTTTTACTGACTGACTGTCAGCACAGATATGTGGACATGTTTGAGGTATTACCGCCAGTGTATGATACTTTTACTTGGCGGATTCAGCACATTTTATCATTTCGCTCCACAACTCACCGGCAGCTGAAGTGCTCCCATATACCAGACCTTTGGGAGAATCTTCCAGCTCCTGCTTGCTGCTGCCAGAAGCCATTGCTCTTTCACGAGCTGATACACTAGTATAATAGTCACAGTAGTGTTTAGAAGTCTGTAGCCTCTCAGGATTCAGGACAACAAGGAAGCTAGAGAAGCTTTTTCAGAAGTAAGGGAGTGTAGGCTTGATTAAGTTTAAATGTTTATTACACCTCATGCAATAATAGCCTATAAAATAGGCACTAATATATTCAAGCAGTATCACACGAGCAAGAGTACGGCTATACCCAATATCAGCATGGCCATAGGTGATCCCAGCTGTGCCGATATTCCGTATAACCACATGATCGCGAGCGCGATATTGCTTTTATACAACAGTTCTATAAACAAGAAATCAATATCACATAAATGACATTTCCGACACAATATGGCCAAGTGTCCTGTTTACTTTTGCGCCGTTACCGGCAATAGGTCCCGAAGAAGCCACGTTCACTTTATAGCCTGTCGGCTAGCTGGCTAGCTAGCTCACATTGATGATTTGCACATTCCTGTTAAAGGTGCTTCCGGTACAGTTGGCACTCCTTCTTCCTTTTCATCTTCATCTGATGAGCTTTCATATTTTAAGTCAAAAGTTATATTCCTGAAAAGTATTGTTTGCCACGTCCGCTGATGATGTTGCTAACACTACTGTAGTAACATTTCCAAAATAGGAAGTGGAATTTTACACAGGCGAGTGGAGTGATACGAACAGAGAAAAGTTCCAGTGCGGTTACAGGAAATATAGGCACTCTTGGAACGCCACTCGACCAATCAGATTAGTGAACCAGAACTAACTGTTGTATAAAGCCTACAAATAGCCTACTTTATTATGCAGTCTGTTGAATGTATTGTCCTATACCCGAACATATCGAATTGAAAGCCTCATCTCGAATAATACAATAAGACACACCATAACAACATACAGTATGTAAAATCCATACTTAGAACAAATGTACACACACATACACACAGAAGCCACCAGAACAGCCTCACTGCACCTTCAACAGTCTCCGGAGCTGCACTGTAAGCATGAACACTGTCCTTCCAAAAGATATTCCCTCAGTTGGTGTTTTGGGGATGGTGGTGGATAGCGCAGTCTAACATGTTGCTCCAGAATCTCCCAGAGGTGTTCAATTGGCTTGAGATCTGATGACTTACGAAGAAGACCTACGAAAGCCATGATTTACATCAATTTTCATCCTCAGCAATCAAGCTCTCATGATGTGGGTGGGGTCATCCTGAAATGATAGAAATATCTCATCATAAAATAAAGCTGGTCAGTCAGAAGAAGTTTGTATTGATTTGCAGTGAGCCTCCTCTCAAAGTGGAGACACGGAAACGAGCCGTGCAAGCAAAATGCCTCATCAGCTAACAGAGCCACTGTTTTTCCTTGTCACCTATATATTAGTAAATATATTGCATATTGCGTAAGGGAAAGAGGGTTCTATCCGTTATGAAATCAATCACAACTCATGGTTATTGACACTACAAAAACAGTTTTGTCACGGAACGAGAAGCACATTTATCTATGAAGCCTCCTCCAGTCCGTGTATAGCGAGCGACTGTGTTAAGAAAATAAGGAGAGAGAACCATCTCTGTCTCCTCGCCTCTTTCACAGATAGCGCATCACAGCTGTAGCCCTCCTACACATTTTGATTGTCAGACGACAGAGTAACGTCCTCAGCTGGCTATTAAGAATGTGTTTCAGCAGGTCTTTTGGACTGAGAGACGAGCGCCTGTCGTCAGCTTCGCTGCAACTGCAAACACGACCTCAGACCACCGAGTGAGGCGCGCAGGAGAACTCTCAGACAGGCCACTGAAAGCACCTAGCAGTGAGGAGAAGGCAAAGCAGACATCAGAGCCTCTCGGGGGTTGTGATGCTGTAACCTTTCCCTGAAAAAAAAAAAAAAAAAGGTAAACATTGAGGCTAAAACGGAATCGGTTCTGCTGCAGGGATTTCACTGTAACAAGCCCAACGTTCATGCGAAAACATCAGCCTCAGCAGGGAAATGGATTAAACTCAGGCCCTTCACTCCAGCTTTAGAGTGCTCTAACAATGTACCTCTGGCAGTTTATGTTTTTTTTTTTTTTTTTTTTTTTTTTTTTTTTTTTGCAAAGCTGCAGCCTGATTGAGCTTCCTAGTGACATTGCATTCACTGCTCGACACAATTCAGTATTCTGTATCATTAGCAAGTACAATAAGTGCCCCAAGCCATTATGCAGATTAATAATAGTGACCTTTGACAGGCACAGATTCAATTTGCACTTCACTGACCTTTTGTTCAGCTTGTTACAGAATTATTTTATATTTTGAGTAGATTGATGTAGTTCATTTTGCAGTTTTCACATTGTCGACATTGTCATGCTCCTTATGATTCACTGTGATTTTCGAATTGCCACGATGTGATTATAAACCGATTCTCTATGCACCTTGATGCATCTCAATTTTATACATGATGAATTTTTTTTTTTTTTTTTTACTGCACGACTAAAGCATAAACACTGTACCTCGGGTCCTTGGTGCAACACTGAGCTAAAGTCAGGATTTTCAACAATGACAAAAAGTTGCGATGAAACTTGCAGTTTAGGAATTATGTGGAAGCTTTGCTAGACGCTTGAGCCGGAACAGAAGACCTAGCATATTCGCTGTATTCCCAAAATACGTGATCTTGTTATGTCTGTCACTTTCGAAGTGACTGAGTTTGTCCATCTTCATATCTGCTAGCTAGCTTGGCTAGTATCTAACGCATGCACAGCAGAAACACTAGCTTATGTCCTTACTTTTCACCACCCACTTTGTTGAGAAGACTTTATATGACTGTGTATAAAGAATTACCTATTCATTTTAACCTTTAGTTTATGGTTATATATGAGACAATTCAAAGCGGTTATGTTGTGATTAGTAGTGTCGCTACAGTTTACCACTTTTGACTAGCGCCATGGAGTCTGAACAGATGAGACACGTCAGAGTGGGGAGAATAAACCTCCACTGCTCTGTCGCTTTGACTTCAAGCACTCTGATTTTATCATCGACATTTATTTAAGCAAGCCACTTCATTAATCAGATCAGAAAAAGTAAATGAAATGAAAACTCTGCCCTTTCTGAACTAATGTGTGTAGCCCTGTGGCTAGTCTCTGGTTTGATGAGTTGCTTTTAGCTAAATAATGGACACAAACGCATGTGATTGGAATAGCCACAAAAGAGGCTCTGCTGCAGAAGCCGTGCTGGTTTGTGTTTAGAAAACTGTCAGAACTACAGGCAGATTTTTTTTTTTTCATACATTTATTGACACTGCTAAAGTATTTTCAAGTACTTGGTTTGGTTTGCTGAAATACTTTGCTGGGTCTCAATCTGGACCAAGGTCAACCCCTTGTTTAAACTTACAGTGAAAAAAAAAAAAATATATATATATATATGTATGTAGTCCAATAATACATAAATGTAACTTGACTCATATTGTATTTGAACTATTTTTTTTTTGGTTAATTGAAGATATAAAATATAAAAAGCTCAATTATGGAGAGCTGTATATTGAGTCGGAATCGTTTAAAGAGAAATTGAGCTGCATCTACGAATCGATTTTTTTCTCTCTCACTCCTAGTGTTGGAGAGAGGAATCAAAATTTTAGCATGCTAAAAGTATCCTGATTTGCTTAAGTTTATTTCTAACAGTTGTGATATCAACTACTGACGAATTGAATTCCTTTCTCAAAGGGTGAGAAAGATTGCAGAATTGCAAGCCCAAGAAACAAGAGGTCATTCCTAGGTCTGTCTGTCTGTCTGTCTGGACCAGATTCTGTACCATAAACTACAGACTGATCCATGAGGCAGGATTAGTTCAGAGACTTGATTGTGGCATGGATCTATTACCCGGCATTGTGTCCTGATGCCTGCACAGCGGGTATATTAATACACAGCCGTCTGTGGTATCAAGCAGCGAAAGCGTGATCTGGGAAGCCGAATCAATAGCACTTCCCTAAAGCACTCTCGGGACATATGATTCCCCAACTCGCTGCAGACACACAATAATAAGCAATTAAGTACTACATCTCATGCTGGCACAACAAGAGTGGTTCAAATGATCATCGCACTTAATGACTGGGAGATGCACCCACCCACTTACGGGCCAGTTGGTTTAATTAAATGGAAATTTGGAAGGACACATGGCTTTACTGTTAAGACTTTAATCAATGAATGGTCATGATTAAGACATATCGCAGCGCTGTTTTCATTCATTTGCCTTGACGTGTGGCTAAATTTAATATTATTAAACACTGTATCTCGACTAAAGCCAGTTTTCCTGTTTGTAAATACAATCATTTTTCATCTGTCAGCTGCGGCAACTCATTAACTTGAATTGAAAAGAAAAGAAAAAAAAAAAACCTTTACATGTAACTTTACATACAGAATTCTATAGAATATGTGTTATAAATCACGTCTAATGCTAGCATGCTAGCTAACATAAACGGATTTTTGAATCATGTCCATACATTTTCATAATATTCCCTTCTGATAAAAGCTAGCCAGCTAACACGAGCTAACCCGACAGAACTTCTGAGAGGATTTTTTTTTAAGTCAAACTGATACATCCTCAGCCTCCACTTCTCACGCTAGCCAGCTAGCTAAGACAAATGAGCCTGTCAGAACCTCTGAGATGATTTTTAAGCCATATTCATAAATGTTCATAATCTTAGCTGCTATTTCTAGCCTGTTAACTAGAATAATTTGATCTGACAGGATTTCTGAGAGGATTTTTACATCATAAACTCACATAATCTTCCGCAATTTTTGAGAGGATATTTACATAATTCATAAATGTTCATAATCCTCACTTTTAATGCAAGCTCTGGATATTTTTGATTCCTTTTTAATTGCTCCTTAGGCTATTCGCCCTGAATTTAATGGTTTTAGAATAGAAATATCCTCCAGAATTGGGGTTTTAATCCCCCCTCCGCCCTGCGTGCGCAGAGTTTGTATCTCCTCCCCGTGCTTTGGGGGTTTCCTCCGGGTGCCCTGGTTTCCTCCCCCAGTCCAAAGACATGCGTTGTAGGCTGATTGGCATTTCTGAATTGTCTGTGGTGTACGATTGTACCGTTCGATGGGTTGGCACCCACCCCGCCTTGTGCCCCGAGGCCCCTGGGATAGGCTCCAGACCCCCACACAACCCTGTGTAGGATAAGCGGTATAGAAAATGCATGGATGGATGGATGGACAATGGCATGCCATTAATTATTTTACTTTTAATTTAAATGTACAAGATGAACAGTATTAGCATTGACAGGGAGGCAATATAATACATGTAATTCATTTTTTTCTTGATTTAGAATGAAGTGACTGAAGTGAGGTATTCAACTGAAATTTGTCCGGATAAGCAGTAAACATGGCTGAATGGCGGCAGCAGTTACCTTTTAATGCTTAACCTTTATGATTAGTTCATGGCTATAAATAAGACGCATCAATTCGAAGTTATTATGTTTTGTTTTACTTCACATTATCACTTCTGACTGGAGCCACAGACTCTGAACAGATGAGATCCGTTTTGAGCTTGAAGCGGAGAATAAACTTATACTTCTCTTCCATTCATGCATTCACGGGCGATTTTTTTTTAACAAGTCGTCACTTCACTAGTCAGACCAGAGAGGGTTAAAAAAACAAATCTGTCAAAGTCTGTAAAATGTCTTTCATTCCTTGATGAGCTGACTTAAAATAACTGAAAATAACTTACTAAACGTATGCGCAACAGAGAATCTGCAACAGAAGCCATGGCGGTTTATGTTTAATATAAAAAATAATAAAATCTGGAGTCACTGAACTACAGCTAGCTTTAGTTGTACTGCAGTATGTGTTTTGGTGCTTGTTTCGGCCCGCTGAAATACTTCGATGGGGCGGCAAAGCTGATAACTCCTCCCTATACAGTGTCCAGTAGAATGCTGTTTGAGGAAAATAAATTACTTAAATAAAATGTTGATAACTAATTTTAAGATGCAAAAAAACAGATTTTAGAATACATTTCGAATATATTTTTTGAAAAAGTATGATGTGACATGCTTTCATGTAACATGCTTTTATTTAGATTTATTTAGATCAAGTGACAGGCAATCTGGCTATAAAGATTGAAAAACTATTTATTAGTATTTCTTTAAGCAACTAAAAGTAAAATGTATGATCTACTCTACTATAATCTACTCTGGATTTGAATTGAATTTATAAATATTATAAAAAATTCGAACACTGAATTCTTTTCCTGACAGCTCCACTACATATAACATTAATTTTTTAGTCTGTTCATGATCGAGATGAACTCTTTGTGCCCTTTTCTTGCATTCTTTGTGTGCATGTGTGTGTGTGTGTGTGTGTGTGTGTCTGCATTCTTCAAATTGCTGAAATATTACACTGAAACAACATGTTATCTGTAACAACCCTAAGCACATCCTTTAATACATTTAAATGTATTCATTTGGCAGACATTTTTATTCGCGGTGAGCTGAGCAGTGTAGGGTTTAGGGCCTTGCTCAAGGGCATACTGTAGATGTAGTTCTCTGGCAGCGGTAGAAACAAAATCTGATCATTAGCTTGGAATTCTAAAAAAAACTTAGTTAAAAATACTTCTAATGTAAATATTAGAATATTGCATGTAGTGTGGTTTTCAGTCTGTGGGCCTTCAATATGACAGTGAGTCTGTCCGAAGCAGCAGTGATGGAGAAGCTTCTGTATCTGTTGCCGTGGCGTCTACAGCCTGGCTTGCTTTCCTGGATAATGAGCTGGACTGGGTGTCTCTCTGATTTCTCCTCTAAACCCAGCTTCGACCACAGCGTGAGCACCCAAAGCCCATCAGCAACGGTGTGATTACTACAAATTACACTGGATGTATTTTGGTGTGTATGCTTGTTACTGTGTACAGGTCTGGTTTTTGGGGTCGTCCCTCTGTCTCTGTCTCTGTCTCTCTGTCTCTCTCTCTCTCTCTCTGTTTTTCAAAGCCTTTGATTACAGATGTCCTCCTTCCCACAACATAGAGCTCAGTGTGAAATTGTGACATGATTTAATTATAGCAGAAATGTATTCTCTATTTGTCTTCACTTGCTAATTTAGTATTCTGTGTACCTCATTTAGTATCTAACAGTGTTGCTAATGAGCATATTTAATTCATTGAGACACAATGGTCACTGTTAACAGAATGAATTTATGGTAAGCTTGAGGGCTATTCTTAGATTAGTTAGTTGCCTTAGTTTATAGGATGTGGTTTTGTTTTTTGTTCATAATGGCTCTTGGTTAATGATTAAAATGATTAATGGGTGTAATCTGTATGTGGCAGGACGTTGTGTGTCAGAGTTTTAGAGCGAGGATAAAAAATAGTTACAACTAATAAGGATGTTAAATGCAGAAGTTTCTGCGGTTTTCCTTTTTAAGGCAAGACACTACATGTACAGTGGTTTCAGATTTGCTGATTAGGTTCATCTATAACATGTCTACCCTGAAACTGTACTAATAAAAATATCAAAATGTCTACTGCATTATCTGGAAGTTAGCAACATTGAAGAAGGCTTTAGCTCCGCCCACTTGGCACAGCCACATCATCTCATGTATCCCTGACATGTTAGTTATCTGAAATTATGACATATTCTTTATAAACCACATTTACTCGTGTGGAAATGTACCGTGCAGTTCATGAAGCGTGAAAACTCAGTGTGGTATTTATTATGGGCAATCCGATAACTAATCAAAGTTCATAGCAGGGGTCAGAGCACAGGCAGAAAATGTAAAAAAGGATAATGCATGATCAGAAAGGAAAACACGAACACGGGTCAAAAGCACAAAAGAACAGGAAGTCGTGGCTCGGCAGACGATGTGGTGAGACAAACACACAACACGGTATATGAAGGCAAACTAATCAAGGACTTAACACAGAACAGGTGAACACAGTTGGGTAACATACCAATGACAAGTGAAGACAGGACTAGAACAGAAACAAAATCACATGAGATGAACTCAAAGCAAAATATGAAAATCAGCATTCATCGTGCTGAGATGGGAAATTTGTGCAGGAAAGACAATTCAAAATGAATACAGTGACATTTATTATGATTATTGTGAATATTGTTTAGAGCCAAAAACCTCTGTTACTAGAAGACCTGCAATTATGAAATTATGAAAAGACAATATTCATTCTTAGCCCTATTTAGAAGCTTATTTCAGATAACTTTCTTAAAATGTTCATAATTGTTGGATTAGACTTGCTCCTGAAATCTGAATGGCATTAAAATATTTTAACATTTTTATAATAGTGCATTGTAATAATCCAAACTAGATTTTTGAACTTAAAGCATATGCAAATGTACACATATTTAATACAATACAAAAAAAAAGCTTGTAAGAATTTTATCAGTCTGCTGGCAAATATTGATTGTGATATCTATTGTTTGTTTGTTTTTTAATGACTGCTGTAGTGTTTTGCAATGATATTGTCCGTTTGGCATACCAGTAGTTCTAGGTTATGAATTTAAAAGCCATGTTTGCTCTAATAAGTTTCACCCCTGACTGCTAACAGGATGGTTCTAATGCTCTAAGAACCAGTGCTCGAGCTCAGGTACACTCTCAGTATGATCTGTGGGCATTAGTAATGCAAATTTGATGTTTTTCTATTTTTATGATGCCCTTTTAACATCAGACTAGCATGGTGTCACGATAGCACTAGCGACACTGACGTTAATTAACACCAGAAGGAAAAGATGGCAAAATCATATCTCACTAAGCGGCATGTTACAAGCCACCATCTATATCATTGGCCCTCATTTCACAGAGGTTGAGAAGGTTTACAACCTAAAAGATGATGTCTTAATAAAGATGGGGATTTACTCAAGGTGGATGCGAATAAAACACGACGGCTTCACCCCTGTCCATAAATAAGATTCTCCGGCTCTCTGCTCAGCCATGCAGTGTGCAGCTTCTAAATCAGAAAGCAGCTCAGGTCCTTCTCCTCCCCCTATCCCCGTTCTTGATCTTGCAGGAGATGCGTCGGCCATAATTTCCTCGCCATCACTCTTCCTGCCGCCGTGCCTTTTTCACCAGCCTCATTATTGCTGGAGAGGCCTCTTGTGTCTTAGTTGTCCGTCAAGCAGCCTGCTTTGATATTCATGTTTTGGGGCCGGCACAATTGGCATGCAGCGAGCGCCAAAAGCCTGAGGTCTTCCACTTCCCATCTAACCACTTGGTCCTCTTGGCCTCCTGCTGCTCCTTTCATCATTATATTTTGCATCAAACAATGGTCCCTCATTCCCCTCATGCCCTGCTATTCTAAAAAAAAAAAACCCTTGCCTTTATGTGCATACCATTGTACTTCTTTTGTTTTTATTTAAATACATACAAGAGTATCTCCTTGTTTATCTTTAGTCCACTGATTTTGGCAGTTTGCAAAAGATTTAGAGATTCATCTGGTATCCAAAGTTTTCTTTTCTGAATTGAAAATGAAAATGGGAACTCCAGACAGGACTTTGTCTGGATCTGCTGGCCATCTTCGCAATGCTAACAAGCCTGAAAAGAGAACAAGAGTCTGCCCTTGAATAAAATGTACCTCAACTGTCGTGTCTGTCCAAATCTCAAAATCTCTTTACCCTCAGGTCTGTGCAGTGAGGATCAGCCAGATCTCTGCGTTTCAACTGAGTGAATCAATTGCCGGGTGCACGGTTAGTGTCTGTGGTGTGTGACTGTATCTGTTTAATGCTGAGCCCCCACTAGTGACATTCCTACTTAAATAAATAATGCGTGGCCATGGCATAGTAAGGCGTCGCACCGACATCATTAAGTCAAGGGAACAAGATAATTAAGTGCAGCCACATATTAATAAGGTGTGATCATTGTGTTGTTCCCCTTGTGTATATACAGGGTTTTATGGAAACAATCATACACATGGGGGAAAAAGCTGAAGCTCGTCTGTTTTAGTTAAGATATAGAAACTGTAGAATTTTACATGCACAATTTATTATTAATTATGCCTAATTTTGCATAGGTTTGTTCAGTCGATTTTTATGTAAATTGATTTGTTTAGGCAGGTGAGAACACAGAAGTCGCACCTGAGGGCAGAACTAAACTGCTGGTCTTGGCAATTGGAGCTTATGAGAGAGGTAATCTCAGTATTGTTTCAAGCAAACTCTTGTCTGGATCATTTTGCAGTCAGAAAGTCTGATTTGGGTTGATTTGAGTCAACCCAAATACAGCTGCTGAACCGAGCCAAAGGACAGAGCTGTAGTGCTGCAGAAATGCCATGGGCTCTGGAAATTAGGATTGCTGAACAACGGTGATAATTGTTGGATGCAACACACAAAACTAGCTATTTATATAATTATCTCGTCATCTATTTTTGTGCTGATGACTTTTGTGATTTCTGTGAACACTGGGAAAATGATTGTTTACCTTTTTTCTGTCAATTATTTCTTGTGTTATTCAAATGAATGAAAGCATTTTTTTTCAAGGACATTCGCAGCCGTACACGTCTCACTTTAATTATGTGCTGTGTAAAACGGAGCCAAATAGCAGACACACCAAAAGTATCATCTTCTCTCTGATTTGGACTCGCACAGAATAAAAGGTAGGAAAATTGCCTAAGATTTAAAAGTTCCTAGAACCGTAACAGTCAGAAAACGTTCTGCTCACCTAAAATTTCTAGTTGGGTTGGGATATTAAGTGTCTTTTAGCACCAAATCTTAGGATAATGTACCTTCCCATAAGTTCCAGATTAGCACAAAACCTAGCATAAAAACTAACAAAAGGGAAACTGTTGCTTTATAAGTCACATAAGAAGCCTGTCGTACACAGTATGTCATGAAATTACAGTATCTACAATATACCTAGAATACTCTTAAGGGCATGTGTGAAATAATTATTTACAATCATAAAGGTATTTGATATGATTAGTAATGAATTTATTCGGTACTTGATTTAGACAGGCGGCATGTAAGTAAAGAAAGCTCGGTAGTGTCCTGTCACATCACACATGTGCTATGGTGAGTGATGAGATGTTGTGTGACTCCTGCTTACTCTCTCCTCTCCATCATTTTGGCCAGGTCACAGTTTGTCATGATAGGTCCGGAATATTTGATGCAATGTGGCCTTTTGCCTTTTTCTTTTCAAAATCTTCTTCCTCGGAATAAAATGCTTTTGTTCAACCCATCCAGTTGACCTTTACGCGCACACACGCACACAATTTATTTCATTTGGCCTCTGAAGTGCACATTTGCTTTGCAGATCCAAGTGCCATTGTGGTGCATATAGTCCCACTGGTCACAAAAGGGGAAGGCTGAATGCTTGTGTTTATAAAGCATATACAAGTCATTTCCCCTTTAAGCATGGTGAAAAGCTCCAGGGACTGTATTTAAATTGGCTGAGAAAGTGTTTCGTTCAATCTAGGCCCCTGGTGAAGGGTTTTAAATCTTCACATCACCTGACTTTAAAGAATTCATCCTTATCCTTTTTATAGCGTGAAGGCAAGGCCGCTTCTCAAGTGCTTGCTTTCATGGAAAGGTCCAAATAAATTGCACTTTCACATCCTTTCGGAGGAAAAAGCCAACAAAGAGAATGAAATTACAGAATCTCCTCAGCTCTATAAACATTAATGATAACAGCATTCCTGAACGCCGATCGGCTTCCGCGACTTCTGAGAGTGTGTGATGTCCACTGAAGACCTGATAAAGTAAGTTTGACTGATTCACCTCCAAGGCCGTGGGTTTCGTGATCAATCTTTATTGCTACTGAAGACTAAGTTATCTCGGCTTCACACTCCTAAGCAAGAAGAGCCTATCATGTTGTGTGGAGCACTTAGAGAAGATGGAGTTTTATATCTCTGACACCAGTTGGTCTGCCCTACATCCTCAAGGCTTTTAGAAGTAGGAGGTTTATAGCATGATGGGATGAATGCTGAAGTATTTGAGATATGGGGAGTGGGTAAGGAATGATATGGAGGGAGCACTTTGCCCCTAGCAAACCAAACATTTGGTAAACAACCAGTCATACCAATATGCAATTGTTCAAAAGTTCGAAGTGCATTTAGCAGGCTCTCGAGTGACGCAACCACTGGGACAGACCTGCCAACCTTAATGCATTTTGCATCTGAGCTTACGTACGTTAACATGCTATGCTGCCATGACTTAAAAATATGCAAAAAGAGCACATCCCCCATAAAAGCTGCAGATGAGCCAGTTGACATATGAATCTGGAATGATTAGCAATTGCGTAGGTGTTTTGGACTCTCTGATATTAACTAGCCCCGCCCCCTTCCCCCATCTCACGTTTACAGCCTAATGTTTCAGGAAGTGCTCTCGTCTTCTAAAGGTGAACTGAGAATGTTTTCAGTTTATTAACATGAAATGAAAAATTTGTTTGACTTAGCTAACATTAGTCATGTATATTGTTAACAGAAGTTGTATTTATCAGGGGGGGGGGGGGGGGGGCATGGTGGTTTAGTGATTAGCACTGTTGCCTCGCACTTCCAGGGTTGGGGATTCAAATCCCACCTCTGCACTGTGTGCGTGGCATTTGCATGTTCTCCCTGGTCTCCTTTCCCAGTCCAAAGACGTGCTGTAAGCTGACTGGCATTTCCAAATTGCCCGTGGTGTATGAGTGTGTGTACAATTGCTCCCTGCGATGGGTTGTCAAGGGTGTCCCCCGTCTTGTGCCCCAAGTTCCCTGGGATAGGCTCCAGGCTCCCCAGCAACCCTGTGTAGGATAAGCACTACAGAGAATGGATGGTTATTTATCAGGGATTAAAAACTCTGTTTGCTCCCCTGCTGGTCTGTGCAGGTGCAAAAAAAGAAGTGTGCATTTAAACCTTTGTCCTATCTACAGCTTCACTAACTCAGCAGGAGTTTTTATTCCTCAAGCACCTGGTAGTTACCATAAAATCCTGTATATATGCACACTTAGGTTTCTACTGTAGATA
The DNA here is from genome assembly GCA_022985145.1 of Pangasius djambal. Lineage (NCBI taxonomy): Eukaryota > Metazoa > Chordata > Actinopteri > Siluriformes > Pangasiidae > Pangasius > Pangasius djambal. The sequence continues at coordinate 13,739,432 of CM040994.1, forward strand.
AGTGATGTCTGAAAGGACTATATATAGGGCTGGGTGATGTGAGAATAATGTTAATACCGTGATAAATATATCATGGATATCATGATGTCATGATATTTAAAATGTTTTTTTTTTTTTATCATTACAAACTAACTGGAAACAGCTGTTTTGATGTTAAAAAACTGTATTTGTTATTTAAAATTGTAAAATGTACTTCTTGTACAGATTAAAAATCTTTGTCTCCTTTTCAGTGTTAAATATTTTTTTCTAATATGTATAGTCTAATATGTGTGTGTGTGTGTATATATATATATATATATATATATATATATATATATATATATATATATATATATATAAAATTAAAATTAAAGTTTTTGTAAATATTAGTTGGTTTGTTAGCAAACCTAGATATGCCATCATACGTCATGTATTGTACAAATGTCTTAGGGAATGATGATATGATATTTTTGTCATAGTGCCCACCCCTAACTACAGTATTTATAGCCAAATTGCTGACTGTGGCCTGGAGTCAAGGAGTACATTCTCTCAGAGAGGGAAGGAAAACGCTTGTGTTAGCATTCACCTTCTTAGAGTATTAGTTCTCATGCAATAATGCGGACATGGCTAGTGAGTTTTCTGAGAGAATCGCTGGCATCGTTCGTACGTATGTAACAGTTATCATCTGCACTGATGATACAGTAACAATTACTTTATGTTCACACTCGGAAGTGACAGGTTGCTTGCGTCGCTTGTAGTTTTTGTCCTGTGGGTGTGTTGCGACCGATACTGTTGTCGCTTGTGCCTGTGCACTATCCAGTGATAGCTGGATGATAGCAATATATAACTATATATATATATATATATATATATATATAGTTAGGTGATAGGTGACAGCTATATACAGCTTCCAAACCTAGATAGCTAAATGAAAATTAAATAATGCACTAATCAGTGTGAATATTTTCTTTGCTTTGTCTGGTTTTTATATGAATATTTTATGTTATACTAGGCTTTTGTACTAGCTTCCTTGGCAGATTAGCGAAACAAGCTAACTGTAGCGGCTGTGCACACTCACCAGAGGTATCAATGATTTCTGTTACTTCCTTCCAAGCTTTATTTTTCTTCATAATGTCTCTTTGCACATTTAATGTGAGATTGCGTAAGCTTATATGACAGGAAGCTTTTCTTCCATTTTTGCATGTCAGAGAGTAAATGGGAACTAATTACAGTTGTGAGTGGGGAATTGAAAAAACATCAGACAACACACGGCATAGAATTGGTCAGAGGAATGATTTAAATTGGTTTGAATTTGCCACATTATCACTTGTGCATTCTGAAAATATCTCTAAGTATTGTGGTGCCCCGACAACCAATAATTCTTTAACACATAGATAGTATTGCACTGTGGGATACCACGTTCCAGCTAATAGCACTGGTTTCAAATGAGGATGTTCCCATGGTTGCAGGCAGGGAGTCCTGGTTTTGCAACGTGCTTACGTGATTTATGCCAGAAAGTGAGAATTCAATTTAATTTAATTCAGAGGCAGTGGAGGCAGAAAGAGCCAGGACAGCAGAAGTCTCAAAGTGTTACGGTTACATTTTCTGACTTTCAGAAACTTTCAGAGCGTGTGTGTGTGTGTGAGCGTGTGTGTGAAAATCAACAAAGTGTGAAGGAAAGATAAGGAAAACCAGAAATCAAGATGGAAAGAGTGCTTGTATGTTGTCTGATTCCAGGTGCTATAGAACTATCAGCTGAAGACATCCTTGCTCTAATATGGCTGAAATAGGAGGTTGATGTCTGGGGAAATTGTTTCCAGCTCTAGATTTGTTCTGAACCTATAATAATAATAATAATAAAAAAAAACCTATCTATGAAATGGCCACTTCAGCTGCGTTTCTCAAATCGTTTTTTTAAAGCGTCACCGCCTTCTGAGAGAACAATCTAGAAGGAATTTTTTTTTTTTGGCATGAAGCCTAAATTCAGAGAGTGCCAAAGCATGACTTCCATCCTAATCACATATACAGCCTTCTCTGGTTTGAGGGCGACCAGCCTTGAATGATGTTAGCATCTATTCATGCCTGTTGAACATCTCATTCCATAACCATTGGCATTAATAATTGATTCCGCCAGTGCTGCTATGTGTGCTGCTTTAGAGCACTCCACTCCACTCTTGGCATTGTGCATGGTGGTCTTTGGCTTGTGTTAACATTTCCAGAGGCAGTTGGGAACTCGTTAGTGAGTGTTGCAATGGATGTCAGATTTCCACTTCACAAGAACAGCACTTACAGTCGACCGGGGCAGCCACAGCAGGGCAGAAATCTGAGGAACTGATGTGTTGGAGAGGTGGCATCCTATGATACCGTGCTCAGCGGCACTGCGCTCATCAGTATGACCCGCTTCTGCCACCAAAGCTTGTCTGAGGAGATTACATGGCTGTATGCTTGGTGTGTGCACCTGGGTAAATGATCTGAACTCACTAATTAGGAGCAGAACAGGGGGTACTCCAGGACCAGATATGGGAATCTGTGCTTTAGAAAACGTTGCGCTATACAGCTACAGCTATATTGAATATTCTAAAGAAGAGCAACAAGATGGAGTGATCAAAAGACTGCATCTGGCTGGTGGTTATTGAAAGTCTTTATCAGAGATAATATCTACAGGGTACTGCTTAAAATATGAATGGGGCAGGATGTAACATTCAACATGGCGGATGTATTACGTAAGTCCAGGCCCACAGTAAAAAGAGTCAATTGCTTATTTTAATGTAATGTTATCTAGTGTTAATGCATGAACAGATATAAAGCAATTTACTCTGATAAGCTGGCTGTTTTTTTTTTTGCTTTCGCAGAGACATCATGAAATACTTCTCTGGAATAAATTGATATCGGTGATCACAGAATGCGTAAAGCGACGTGCTCACTGGCGGCCCATTTAGCATCATTGGAACCAAATACAGCCAGTGACAAAGTTCTGGTATTATTAAAATCTTGGCATGACTGCTGCTACAGTATGACGCTTTTCCAAAAGCCATCAAAAGGAGAACGGCATAGGATGACGCGTAATTCACGGGGCAGCTACAAAAACGATGGAGGCGATGATGAAACATAAACCAAACATGATAAGAAACAAAAATATCCTTACTACTAAACTGTTTCTGTTTCTGTGACTTTCATTGTGTGCACGAGCCCAGTTAAACGCTAAGTGATGACATAAGCATAGCATAGTACTTTTCTTTAATCGCAAGTCTGTCGTTAGAGGATCTTCATTATGACAACATGGTGACAACCTGAAAACGGGATTCCGTGTTCTTAGAGCCAAAGATCAAAACTGATGCTGTTTTGTCAGAATCGAACGAATAGCATCATCTTGCTGATCCTTCTCTGTTATATAGGTCTCTCTCCATTCAAGCAGATGCTAAGATGGCCGCCAAGTGGCGATAGTTTAACAGAATGACTTTGATTGTTATTTGTTCCTTCATTCTTCATCATCACTTCATCCATACTAATAGGGCTTTACATCAGATTTTAATGGAACCCCAACACAAAGAGGCTAGTTTCGTGGCTTTGTGAACATGAACCAGTCTAATCTCTTTTCCCCTTGTATGAGACTGTAACAGTGCCGGAGCCAGTGGCGAACCTTTTTGTCCATGCATTCAGTGCTCCAGCTTTCTTGAATAGTAGCATCTGTGCACCATTGACCTTGCAATCAGAGACAGTGTAGATACCCTGGACTTTCACGCTAGCCTTTACATAGCTTTGCACTGCTGCATGCGTTTATATTTCTGCCATTTTTCCCAGATCCTAGCTTGGTAGGTTACTGGTTTGTCTAGTTTGCCTGTCTGACCTCTAGTTACATTCCTAGTCCAACTTTTTTCTGTTTCTGTTACATCTACTCTTAAAGTTAGCTCTAGTCTTCTTCATGTTTATGGAGTGTTACAATATTATCTTCGTTATGTTTTATTTACATTCAATGGAATATGATTACGATTTTTATGAAATAAAATGTATGATGTGGACTTTTTTTTTTTTTTATCCATTTATAGCTTTATTCAATGTTAGGAGTTGCATGAAATGAGTTAGTTTCCTTTCGTCACTTACATTATAAAAGCAAGAACAATCTTTAAATTTAAATTTGTCTCAACCTAGCGCTAGTCCTTCTCATAATTTGTTCTCTATGTATAATTTTAGTTCTGGTTCTTCACATGTATTTATATTCAGTCCATTCAGTGAGCAGTTTAATTTGGTTTCTGCTTGTTTCAGTTACACTTATCCTTGCAGTACCCTTGTTCTTGGGTTTATTTAGTTCGGTAATAAAGCCTCTTGCGCTGGCATTCACAAGGCTTTCATGCTGCATTCGCTATGCACAGATTCATTAAGATAAGCTTTTTGTGAATTGTCTTTGGTATCATTAGAAACAGGTCTCAGAGATTTAGAAGTATATGTAGCTTTGTGTGAGAAAGCATATTTTGTTACATTCCTCATCTACTTTTTTAGTCAGACCCTAGAGTTGATGTTTTCTCCAAATGGGTCTGAAATGGACTGCACATTATTGTCCTGCACAACAAAATGTCTCATTAAGATCAAAGAGTGATGATGAGACTCTTAATGGCATTATTGAGCAGCGGGCGATGCACAGTCACGTCTCTCTCTTCTCTGTACACCCTTATGCTCCCTTTTGATGGTAATTGAAGTGACCTGTGATTGGGGGCAGATAGCTCTCATTGAGATGCTTCGTGTGAGAGGAGCGAACACCATCTTCTAGTCATTTGAAGCGACCGATGGAACTGGACCTGAGCAGGCCTCTTTTACTTTTACTCAGAACTTTTCTCCCATACTCTCCGGACCACTTTTCTCCCAATTACTGTCTTATTGTGCCCAGAGTTCGCCCCCTCCATCGCAGCAGTAATGGCCCTCTCATGTGTTTTTCCACCCTTAGCAAGTGTGGGACAATTACAAGACTCCCAGAGTGCTTTTACATCACATTTTTACTCAGCCAGGGGCTTTGGATGGAGTAAGAAGGTACAGGAGGAATGGAAAGATGAGGTTCAGATCAGAAAATAACAGGATTAAAGCAAACCTCTAAAAGAATGACACAACAACTACTTTATATAACAAAGAAAAGACTCACAGAATTATGCCGAAGTGTAGACATGCTGTGCTTTAGCTTGGTATGTCCTGATAATCAATTATGGAATAAAACACGACGGAGCAGTGTGTTTCCAACGTTGATTATTTTCCTATAATTGCATGTCCTAATAAGGTTTTTTTTTCATGTTAGACCACAGACATTTGCCAAAGATTACAATTTTAATTAAAGAATGATGCTTTTTACACTTTTTTAAAAATGCTGTTGAACATCCACAAAAAAGTTAGTTCCTGTTGTGGTATTGTAGTTAATAAGATTTAAAAATGCAGCATTTCATGTTACCAAAAAACCAGGAAGTTCAAAGTTCTTTGTCCTGAAGACTCTTCTGTGGTGGAAGACTTATCGACTGTTACAAAGCGCTAACACCGGAGACTCCTTCTTTCATGATTTTTCTATGTGAAATAATAGTTTTTTTGTTTTTTTTTAAATCCATGTGTTACTAGTCTTAGATCACGTGCGGCGTACCCGTGAATGAGCTGTTGCTATAGAAACAGTAATGTATTAGAACGAGCACATTGCATTACATTTGAATTACAGCCGGCACTATTGTCAGAGCTGCTAATATAGAAAAGGAATCAACACGTTCTGACCGATCAGATTTGAGAATTGAGCGCTATGGTACTTACAGGACTTACAGTCTCATAATCGTGGATAGTTTAAAGAACGATTCCATTATTTTTGAGCTCCATTTTTGAAGGATGTGCCCTTAAAGTCAGAAGTCACATAGTTATGTTCACTGGAACCTAATAGATCTTTCTATAAATAAAATAAAAATAATAAATAATTTTTAAAAAATAATTTAAAAAGCTGTGTCATGGCCACACTTAGCAGTCTAGCTGAGAGGAAGTGAATAAATAATGTCTAATGCTGTTGTCAGTTCTAACCTAATAACAGCTTGAGCATATCTTTTGACTTTTTGCCTCTTTTTGTTCATAACATGTCACTGTGACACTGGCCTTCAAGCTCATTTTGAATTACAGGCTGTTAGCTTGTTTTATGAATTTATTACACAGAGCTGTCAAGGGGAATGAGTGAGTCACAACATGACTAATGCCAGTACTGAGCGATGCCTGCGGTGAGTGAGCCTAGTGTTCGACACTAAAACCACAAACCGCTGCTATTTACCATGTCGTGAATATGCTTACACAGCTGTGTGCTCCTGCGTTGATAGTTCACGCACGAGATAGCGAGGAAAATACGATATTTGCATCTGTTGCTGTCGTCTCTCAACATAAGGACCAAAGGAGTGTTGATGCCAGTAAAAGAGCCCATCTTGTAGCTGACAAAATCAGAAAAATCATTCAGGGACATCAGAACATGTGGTAGCCGTGTTAAAATCACTGGTGAGAGACTACAGTGGTGTGTGATTGGAACTGGACTGAAAGTGTTTGTAGACCACTGAAGACCAAAAAAGAACATTTTATGTAAAATTAGCTGTAGCTGGTTGATGTTTAAAGTTTCTGAAGCCTTTTGGATAGACGAGATATGCTCATTTTATGACTGAAACCCAAGTACTTGTTGTGCTGGAATTGCTTTACCAGAAGACGTTCAATAATATTGTTTGTAATATATTTGACAGGCTGATTTGGACTAAAGGATAAAGTGTTGAACGGCAAATTTTCACATATAGCCCAGATGCACATATCAACCCACAGCAGACAGTCAAGCAATTATGGAAAAGCACGGGAAGACAATAATCAGTGCACGGCCAAGTCCCTTACCAAGTTCTTCTGTTAAATTAGATTGAGGTTGATTGAAACTGCTGTTACTGAAGGTTACTGAAGATCTGTGCTTGGTTAAACACGGAAGGTAATTTCTTCTGAAATTATTACTTTTCAGATGGATATGGCTGATTAAAAATCACAGAAGTTGTTGGAAGTCACTTAAACTTCAGTACCGCCAGAAGTTAAACTAATCCATATAATCCTTTCTTACTCAGCCAGAGAGTTTGGCTGGAGGAAGAGGCGATGAGAAAAATGGAAAGATGGGCTTCAGATCAGGAAGTAATAGGATTAGAGCAAGCTTTCTAAAAGTATGATACAACAATTACTGCATATAGCAAATCACATACTGTAATTATGCTGTGCTGTGCCTAGGTATGGCCTGATAATCGATTAAGGAATAAAAATACGATGATGTCTTGTGATGCCAAAGTTGATTATTTTCCTGTAACAACACATCCCAAAGTGTTTAATTCCTCTTATACCACAGCAATTAGGCAACTATTAAATTTTAATCCATTTATAGTTATATTTATGTTGTGGAATGTCAAATGTGTTAAATTTAAGCTAGAGCAGCTATAAACAGTCGTTCTCTCACTAGCAGCTATCATTTTCTGTCTGTTGATGGTAGCAAGGCAATTTCCTCTGAAAGTATTCCATTTCAGATGGATATTGCTTATTGAAATCTTCATTAGTCAATTAAACTACAAAACTAATCTAAATAAGACTATATAAGTATACGACTGAGACAAAGTCCTAGACATATGTGCTGTACGACAGAAGACCACAGTAGTGTATGACTGGGACAAAGCCTTATGGACCAATGAATTGAAAGGAACACAGAAGAACGTAGTGGTACATGACTGGGACACAGTGCTAAGGACACATGAAATGCAAGAAAAACAGAAGACTGTAGTGGTACATGACTGGGACACAGTGCTAAGGACACATGAAATGCAAGAAAAACAGAAGACTGTAGTGGTACATGACTGGGAAAGAGTGTTAAGGACACATGAAAGGTAAAACGAACAGAAGACTGTAGTAGTACATGACTGGGACAGAGTCTTGAAGGACACATGAGATGGAAGAAAACTGAAGACTATAGCGCTACATGACTATGACAGAGTCTTATGGACAGAGCTGGAAGGCAACTATGACAGTGCTCTATAACTAGGGCGGACTGGAAAAATGGGCTTGCAAGTCCTCCCTCTTTTTCAAGAAAAAATATGGTTAAATTTTTTTGGAATACAAGTCATCGTATTTGCTTGGAGTGGATTTCTTTTTTACTTTTTAAGAGTAGAGTAGAGAAGAGTAGTGTAATGCAGGCTATTGTTGACGCTGTGCCAAGTGTTTATATATAGAGAAATGCCCCATAGACATGTGTTTGCATAATAGTTTTATGCCTGTGTCTACACTGAGAGCCCGTGCTATAATGCCCAACTTTAACGGTTTCATAATAGTAATGGCAAAGTATTGTTTTATCCCTGTCATTCAATATCACGACCAGCTGTCACTGTGTACAACTAGGATTAAGATGAAATACACCAAATTGATGGAAAAGTGGAAAGTGTGTAGTAAAAACACAACTGCTCATATTAAAAAGCATCCCACTCTATCTGTGGAACAGCATTTCAGTAGTACTACAAGGCGCTCAGATGGCTGCCAATGCCATTGGCTCACTCAACTATAGATCACAAGTGCAGGATGAATTTTGAAGTGAAGAGAAACATCTTTACTATAAAACCACCAAATTCCTCAAAATACAACAATGGATGAGTCACCTTGTTGTAAGATGACGGCCTTAAACAGAGTGCTACAGCTTTTCAGTGCTGAAATGTAGACCTATTACAAGGTTGTTAGTGCAACGTCCCTGCACTAACTGGTGGTTAGGTCATGGCACTCTCAGTGCCGCGGCCCGGGTTCGATTCCTGGCCAGTGAACCAACCCCAGCTACAGGGGGTGCACTCCCTGTGTACAGTACAGCAAATATCTGCCTCAGTATCTGCATTTGGATTTAAACCCAAAGTGGTCATATCTGGTCTGAGATCCTCACAGAAATGTAAGCTAACCTCAATACCATTTTTCTCATTTCATTTCAAATCACATAAGTCTACCTAAAGGTGCCATGTTAAGGGCTCTGTCTATGTATAATGTGACTCACGGAGATTTGCTCCTTACATTGGTATTTTATTAAATACTATAGTGCTCTAATAAGCACTCTAAACCAGGATAATTCTTTCCTTAACCAACACCTAATTTATCTTTAATGATATTTTTGTCTATACTTGGAGCCCCGATACGACTCACATTTATTTTGGCATTATCAGCTCATTTATTTTATCATGTCCAAATAGCAGGAAAGGTCACATACATAATTAATTGGAATGAAATATTTGGGCATGGAAAGCGTGCTAAGACTGATGGAATCAGCTGTTTTCAACCTATGCACTCAGCAATAGAGCCACAGTTATAAGAATGCAGTGGTTTCATGTGTGTGATATACAATAAGCACTGCATTTGCAGGGCTTTGAGGAACAGAATGTAGTTGTATTGGATGATAAAAAAAAGGTACACAAGGAGAGCCACTGCTGGGCCCTTGAGCAAGGCCCTTAACGCTCAGCTGTATGTTTGCATTATGCCTCACATTTGATAAATGAGTTTGTCAAAGACCAATGCAAACTAACAAACAACGGTTCTTAAACATTATTTTTGTAAGTTTGCATGCGGCAAATAAAACACGGCAGAGTGCTGTGTTTGGTCTGCGGGCCTTGCATTTAACACCTAGGCCCTTAGTAGCTACTGCTCAACATTTCCACACTAGATCACCGATATCTAGAGCACAGGTTCCCAACCCTGGTCCTGTCTTTTACAATTTTGTGTTTTCCTTGCTCTGACAAACCTGATTCTACTACTCAGCTAATTAACAAGCTGAGCTGAAGAGAGTGTATTAGAGCAGAGAAAAAAAAACACTAAAACATACTCCAGGACCAGGGTTGGGAACATGTGTCAACCTCTGCTTTAGAGTATCCATGCAGATGAGATACTCTAGTAGATGAGTGCTTGGTCAGCTTATCCTTTAAACCCTGGGAACACTTTCTTTACAGCAGAGAGCAGAAACAATGGCATAGTTCTATTAATTCAACAAATTCAGGGCTCCCAAGTGGCTCAACAGAAAAGCACCAGAAGTGTGCAAGTTCAAATCCAAATGATGCCACAGCTCTCCATGTCTGGAAGCCAAGGGAAAAAAAATCGGCTGTACTGTATGGGTGAGAGAGATGGCATACTCTCGCTTCCCTGTCAATCACAGTGACACTAGCCAATCATGGTCACTTGTGAAGTCATGTATGCAGAAGGGGGTAGATAGCACTTTCTCTAAAGTGTGTTATGCTGCTCTGTGACGCAACATGAGCAGCAGTTCGAAAAGATGCAGTTGGTTGGCTTCACGTGTCTCTGAGGAAGCACGTGTTAGCCTTCACCCTCCTCTGTTGGTAGCTGTCATGTGATTGACAAATTCAGTAAACACGATGACAATAAACATTTTTGTTTTTCATGGATTTCAAGCCTCGCTGAAAATGTTTTCCATACTCAAACACATTTGATCCGACAAATGAGCTAATTTACAGGCCCCATCTGAGGCAATATGGATGTGATAGTTAAACGCCTGGGAACCACTGTAAGATTATTAGTGATGACACTACCATATATGACATGGTTAGGGTGGGGTGTGGGGTTAATGCTTATAGCTTTCTTACTTTATTCATTCCAACGTGCTTCCATTTAGAATTCCTATGACGTTTGTGCGTGGTGGAGTTGCTTATGACATAAAAATCAGAGGCTTTTTTGAACAAACAGCATGTACGATGAAATTGCATGCTTGTGAATGTCTTGCTATATGGTTCCATCATCCTCCCTTGATAGCTGTGTGGGCGTCCGAGGGGACACAGCAGCGTTGGCCTTGCAGATCGGACTTCATTAAAGCATGCCAGATTGCTCTGCTCAGGGATCACGACTCCTCCTCTCTGTCATTTCTTCCTCCTGAATCCTTATTCCACGGAGTCAAAGCCCTTTATCCCAAAGGCAAGGATTAAATGAAGATGGAGGAAAATAAATAAATAAATAAAAGTCAAGAGGAAAGGGAGTGGTAAAAAATTATCTTATTAAAACTTGAAAGAGAAATGGGTGAGAGGGCAGGGCAGAACTTTCGGAAAGATTTCACACTATTGATGTATGTGTGTGCAGTCAGCGTTCCTTCTGTGCCTTCAGCCCATGGTTCTTACCTTATCCACATACATCTGTAGTACAGAGAAACAGATGGCCATCTGTTAAAAGTTTTTCTTTACTATGTGTGTGACTCTTTCAGCTTTAAACTGTAAATGAGTGCTGTCTTAATGAAACCAGGCAGTTTCATTCAATAGTGCGTTTCATGTTTATCACTTGTAACAATGGACGTTCACAAAAGCACGAAGTAGCTTTACAGAAACATGGATATACTGTAGATTTAAATCCAGAAGCAACAGTGGCAAGGAAAAACTCCCTGAGATGACATGAAGAAGAAGGAAGAGGAAGCAGACTCAGAAGGTGACCTAGTGGGGGTAATGATTTATAATACCACTATCCCCCCAAATAATGGGATTATTTATCATTACAGGTGTAGAAGAGTAAAGACAACCAGTACTAGGTGTGCTGGGATGAGCACAGGACAGTTTTAATGATTACAGCAGCAGTTTTTACGTACAAATCTACAGTATATAGGTGAGATTATCCACTGAAGCAAGGGTGAGACTTGGACAGAAAGTGCGAACATTTAGGGTATCCATGTGGAATCATCCACAGCAGCAGAAGGAGAACTTCAGAAACTCAGAAGGTGCAGAATCTCAGAAGCTCCGAGCAGAAGTAGGAACAGCTTGGAGTATCAGCGACACCACTGCACCAAAGATTTAAAATGTTAGTGTTATTAGGTATTCCTAATATGAATGATACCTTTTTTTAATACATAACTCTGCAGCAGTGGAGGCCGCATTAAGATTTTTGGATTTAAATTGAAATCTGAAAGCTTCATGTGAAATAAAGGATGATATCTAGGTAAATGGATTAAATTAGCACCCACAGTGTGATTTACTAAGCCTGAAAGTCACTTTGGTTGCAGTAGTTATGTGTGTAAATCAGTACACCTGAAGGCCAGGTATTAAATTTACATATAGTTGATATTCACTGCATGTTCACACAAGTGAGAAGGTTTTCATTGGCACATACATTATAAACAAAACATGTCTACACTTTAAATTTCATCCATATTGCACTTGATTTTGTTTTAAAGTGGTCAATAAA
>CM040994.1:13760512-13770613 GCA_022985145.1 Pangasius djambal
GCTGAAAGATTTCTCACTATTACTGTAAATAATCTAATTTAGCTAGCTTTAAAACCACAGTGACAGTGGAAATGAGACATGGTTGACATAATTTAGAGTAATGGGAAGGTGTGTGAACTTAATTTTTTAAACCATACCTTAAAATGAGAGGTATTTTTCTAATTTTGGAGTGATGTGTTAGAAAGCTTTTGGAAGAATGGTGTTACATTCCTCTAATTCAGTTCCAGAGCCTTGTAGCGTCTATGCCAAGTGGCACTGAAGCTGTTCTGATGGCTCATGGTGATACTGTGTTGTTTTTTTTCCTTTTAATTTCTCACCTGTCATTTGTAACTTTACTTTTTCGGACTCTTATAAGTCTCCGAATGTCCACTTCTTGCTTTGTAGTTGGAGTGAGGAAGCACGGCTGAATGGACTCTTGCTCCATTCCCCCATTTGTTCCAGTTGACTTGGTCATTTTCCTCTCCTGCCATATCCTCCTCTCTGCTGCCACCTGAGCTGCTGTGCCTGTCTCTTTCTCTGTTTCTCCTCTCCGTTCCTTCTGTCGTTCACTCTCTCGAGTGGGAGGATGCATAAGCACTGCCAGGAAAGCGAGAATGGAACTGGCTCACACTGGGGCGTCAGTCAAATCAGATTTGATGCACTTTCTAAACGTTTTGTTCTTACATTCTACAAACCATTTCAATCCCTCCTTTCTGCATGTATTTTTTTTTTTCGTTGTCCTTTATTTGTAGTGCCTCTAATGGGCAATAAAAATACACAAAAAGAGAAAACCAGCAGAGAGTTATTCGTTCTTCTCAGAAATAGACGCTGTATGCCTTATGTCTTTCCTGTGCTCAGGGTGCAAACTCACTACTCCATGAATCATACTCAGGTTAATGCCCCTCCACAGGTGCTTCCAGCTGCTCACACTGTGAGGAAAAGAGGCGCTTTTGTTCTCATTGTCACCAATTCACCAGTCCTCTCCATTTGGTGGGTGGCATTTTGTTAAATGTGCTTGGTTGGGGAAGAGGAGGTTGGAGCAGAAGTGTTTTCAACATGAAAAAAGAAGCTTGGTAACGCTGGGAAATATGAGTGAAGTTTTGTCAAATGTATGGGGGAGATGTTTGCTTCCTGTGCGATGAATTCCTGTTCCTTCCAAACGAACCTACCTTTTTAATTAAAACCACATATGCCTTGTGAGTGGCCTTTTAGGGAAAACAAGCAGAGCAGAGCAGAGTATGTCCTGGCTGGGGGCGGAGCTAATTTCCGGGACAGAAAACATATAAATAGATGTTTGAAATTAAGACAGTAGAATGATCCATTTGCATGGCATTATTACCAATCACAGTTTTACTAAATCGTCTTTAAAATTATTACATAAACTTATTGCATACATACTTACTTACCTTATGTAAGATATTTTAATTCTGTTGCATCACTATAACAAAGCCTGATACATATAACACAATGCTGATGAATTCTTGAATCTGATTGGTCAGAAGATGTTGCTTAGTTGCTTAACAGCCCAGCTCTGACAATAGTTGCTGTTCTTCAAATCATAGGTTTACATTAAAGTGCTTTTTCTAATATGCTGTCGTTTCTATGGTAACAGCTAATTCACAGAGATTTGTATGGCAGATACGCCACATAATCTAAGGCTAATAAGAAGCAGATTTTTAAAAAAATGAAAAATGTATAATCTTTGATATGGTGAGGAGATGCTTATTTAACATTGATGGAAGGAGTCTCCAGTGTCAGCGCTTTGTAACAGTCATTAAGTTTTCCTCCTTGAGAAAGTCTTCAAGACAGAGGACTTTGAGCTTTCTCATTTATCCGTAACATGACAAGCTAAATTTTTTTAAAATTTTTAATTTTTTTTTGTCTTACTAGCTTGAAGAGAAAAAAAAGTGGCTGGTGATGGAATGCCCGGTTTAACGTAAGTGAGATCAGGAACTAACGCGTTTCATGGACGTTCCACAACATTTAAATTAACGATAAACTAATAAAAAGTATGGCATCTGATTCTTTAATTAATAAAAAATGTTAATTATTGGGAAATAGAACAGGAGAATGTGCTATTAATGGAAAATAATCAACTTTGGTGTAGCAACAGCCAGTTGCACTAGTTTAACACCCACAGTAGTTCAACTTGGATATGAGAAAAGGAGGTTTCATTTCAAATAATGCACACTCTCTGCTTTTAGTACAGGAAGTGTTGCCTTCACGCTGGGAAGCTCAACAAGATGTAGTGTACTATTAATAACAGATATGTTTAAACCAGCAAAAACTGAAGTGTGAAATGCTGGATACTTTTGACACTTGATGGTTGCAGCCTGCTCAGTTGACTAAATTCACACGTCATATTGCTATTGATTTCCAAAGCAAGAATAGCACTTCAACAGACACAAAATACGAGCCAAAAGTTTAGGGCAGGCACTTTGGATTTTAAAATTGGAATTTGTTTCAGAATAACAAGACACTCATAAAAAGTAAAAGTTTATGTACAAGCATAATCTATGTTTAAGTGAACTTGGGTATATTCAAGTAAGCAATGTCAATGTATCGCAAATCTGCTTGTGTTTTTATGCTTTCGACGCAAGTGCAATTGGTAACGTCGTACAATTCTCATTGGTTTGTGGGTTTTTTCGGGATTTGTTAAAAGAGAAGACCATTTAGGTGTTTTCTTGTATTCTTTACCAGAAGCAAAGATCGTTCATTCATCGTTGTTCTGGTCAGGGTCACAGTGGATCTGGAGGCTGTTCCTGGAACACTGGGCGTGAACCTAGAGTACATCCTGTAAGACACCAGTCCATTGCAGCGCACTCCACACACACACACACACACTCATATATACCTAGGTGCAATTTAACATGGCCATTCCACCTGCTTGCTATTGGGAGATGGGAGGAAACCAGAGAACCCAGAGGAAACCCACTCAGGGATGGGGAGAATAAGAGAAACACCACATAGAGCGTAACTCAAGCTCAGGATCAACCCCTGACCTCCTCTGTTCCACTGATCTGAAATCTGTATTCACTTCTTCACATCTTCATCATACAGACAAAAGCAACTCATACGTGTTTGAAGAACCAGCACATCTCCAAGAGCACTATGAGCAGGGAAACTGGAGTCATGAATCACTGCAGCTTGACTGACAACAGAACATTCCATTAAAGAATGTTGCAGCCCTCTCAAGGCACATGTGCGTGTGTGTGTGTGTGTGTGTGTGTGTGTGTGTGTATACGATTGTATAGATTTTTGCACATTGCATGTGCACTACAGTATGTGTATTTGTTGACTAGTGTGCATACTCCCTTGTGTGTGTGTGTGTGTGTGTGTGTGTGTGTGTGTGTGTGTGTGTGTGTGTGTGCGCATAGAAACAGTACAGAGAGGACAGAAGGAAGCAGCACAGGAACAAAGTGGCCCTCCACACTCATACATCACTGTCACTGTGTTAAGTAAGACTATTAACGACTTTAGAGTTCCACACTAAGGCAAGCCGAGGTTCCCAGAAGCACATACATCTCACTACACACACATTAATAACTTTATTACCCGCCGTGTCAAGGTGGATCAACTGCTAGCGCTTATAAAGCTGAGTCGGGGAAGATTAAACATGGCCATAGAGGACCAAAATATAATAATTAATTACTGTACGGGCAAGTTATTTTTACAATGTACATAACATCAACCTCATACAAGCTTTTATTATTAACGGAATCTTCTTTCAAAGGCTGAACGCGTTCGTAGTTTTATCATACGTGGAACTTTAAGCCAAGATTTGTCAATTTTTTGATGATGTCTATCTATCTACCAATTCTCACCCACTAGCTAGCAAGTTTTATCTTCCACCATGTGTTGCTTTGCCAATTCCCACCTAATAGCTAGCACTCCCCTATCACCCCCCCCCCCCAAACGTGTTCTCTCAAAATGTTCCTGTGCCATTTCCCACCCACTAGCTAGCTCTCCCCTATCATCCCCTACCCCCACTCTCATTTTCTCCATTTTCTAGCAATTTGGTCATTCACCAATTCCCTCCCACTATCTAGCTACACTATATGGCCAAAGGTATTTGGAAATCTGACTATCATACCTATATGTGGACTGCTGCCACAAAGCAGAAGCACACAATTGTCTAGAATGTCTTTGTATGCTGTAGCATTAACATTTCCCTTCACTGGAACTAAGAGGCTCAAACAGTTTTCCAAGGTTGGTGCCTAAGAACACAAGTGGTCTGCACAGAGCCCTGACCTCAAACCCTCTGAACACTGGAGCCACATTACAAAATCTAGTGGAGAGCCTAGATTAGAGTAGAGGCTGTTATAGAAACAAAATAGGGGCCAAGTCCATATTAATGCCCAGAGTTTTGGAATGGGATGTTCAAGGATAGAGTGCAGTGTGATGGTCAGGTGTCCAAAACATTTGACCATATAGTGTAGCTCTCCCATATTAAAAAGAATTCTCCATTTTCTTCCAATTTATTCCTATGCCAGTTCCCACCCACTAGCTAGCTACCTCTCCCTTGCCATTTCTTTCCCAGTTTAGTCCCACCCACCAGCTAGCTTGATTTTTACTCCATTTTCTCACAGTTCATTCCCAGTTCATGCTCATGCTACATCATAGGGCATTGCAACACACTTGGATGAAAATCTTAATTGCATACAAGTGTTCAGCGATACTTAGGATTGTTTAGTGGCAGACTGATTGACAGGGGAGAGAGTAATACCATCCCTCCCACACATAGAGCATGGACAATTACACTCACTTGGACTCAATTAGACTCCCGGCTATGGATGGTTGTGGTATCATTATGATTTAAACTCGACAACATGGCAAATGCTCCTCTGGGAATCCTTATTTTTACCACTGTATCTAATGTTTACAAGCATATAACTACATGGCTGCTGATTTTTATCAGATCCCAAGAAATAAGCTGTGGTGTAAAATAAAACATTAACAAGGACTGTGAAATGTGTAGATTTAACAAAAGCAGCCTACCATACAAATGCAACCAACAAAAAAAAACCCACTCTTGTTCCTATTTTCATACAAACAAAGGACTCTGCTTGAGCTTATTATCTAGTGGAGCAGCTTTTTTCTTTCTTTTTTTTTTTAGCAGTTTTATTGCTAAGTCATACTGCTGTTACGACTACTCACTTACGTGGAAGACTTGTTGGACTGAATGACACGGGTTGACATTGATTTAATTGTTGATTGCTTGTGGCTACTTGGGTAGTGCACCAAGCTACTGATTAAAGCTACTCACCCGTGTTCCCAGGTACACAGCTTTCCCAAGGGGACTCCTGTGGAATGAAATTTGTCCAGGTGAAAGGTGGAAAGCTGCAAAATTCCTACGACTATTCCATTCCATTCTTTTATTTAGGATTTTATTACATTATTGACCAATTTTTAGTTTTGTAAATCATTGGCAATTGACACATTAATACTGTTATTACATTAGGGCAATTAAATCAAGTCAATATTGGTGCTTCCATGCCATAACCTGCCAATAGTGTAAAAACAGATTATTAATTTCTGGTCTTATTATGTTTAGTACCCTTGCTTTTTTTCTCCCTCTGCACATTGCAATCAGCCAACAGGACATGTGTTTATACAAATTATAGTAGTACTGCACTCGAATGGCTAAAAATCACTCGAAGCTGCATCCTAATAATGAACATTCCCATGCTGAAGTCATTTAAAAAGCAGTGGTCTGTGTGCAGCCATGGTATTTATGCTGACCTCACATATTTAAGAACATTTGCTGCTGCTGATTATGTGCAGTATATTGTTTACACCGTAAACTTTACAGCAAACCTGGGGGGCCGCTGTCCTGATCAGTTGTTCCTTTACATCCCTCTGCATTTTTGGTCATTAGCTTATGTGATGCCTGAGGCATGTTAGAGCCAGGAAAACACAAAACTGCATGGAAAGAATAATTGAAATCATGGGCTAAATAAATAAATGCAAAGGCTCAGCAACTTTTCAACTTTTCAGCGATTCTGGATTAGCAAAGCCAGGAAACACAACACAGCTAAAGTTTAGATAAAATAATCAAGGCTTAAACAAAGCAGAAAGTTCAGAATTCTCAGTATCATGCTAATTTGCATTTTCTAATTCATTAACTACATTACATTACATTACTACATTACTAATTACTAAAAGTATTTTTGAAAAAAAAAAAACAAAAAAACATTGGCTGGTCCAGACTTCCATGCCTCACTTCTTTAACTACATAGTTTTACTGTAAGTTTCACTGTAGTTAATGAATAATTCATAGTAGTTACAGAATAATATGCTTTAATGTGCTTTTTTTTGCCTGAAAAACTGACCCCATGCAAAACAGTAATTAGCATGATGCTGAGAAATGCCATCTTTCTGCCCTGTCCATGGCATGGCTGTTTTATTTTTGAACGTTAGCTGTGTCTTGTCCTGGCTTTGCCGCTGTCCGTGGTCCTGAACCTTTGCATTTATTCATTCAGCACATGGTTTCCATGGTTTCATGCTATCCAAACAATGATTTAGTCATACTTGGAGAGCGTGGGTAATTGTACCCTTCATAGGTGCCACTCGGTGACTATTTCTGTCTATTTCTGTCCTACCAGCAATTGCAAGCTGATAGTGCTTCACTGTTTCCGCAGAGGAAAAGACCGTTATTTTGATTGACTAACCATGTTGGCTAAATAAAAATGTTCCTATAACGATTCTGACTTTCTGCTAGGCTTTGGATGATTGATGATAGCACCAGGAATTGCCAATAGATTCCAACTATTGTGATGTCTATCAAGTCAAGTTACATGTCTGTGGGAAAAGGTAGTGTCTGCAGCATTAAGATAGACAAAAATAAAGTGTGTTGTATTTCGTAATATGTATGAGTTTCCTTTTCATCTGTTTGTATCCTATACGAACCTTAATAACCTCAGACATAAACACCTTTCTCTGTTGCATTCTCTTCACTATACAAGAATTCAGTAAGTCTCTTCATTACTGTTCAGCCCCGTGCACATGCACGTGGAGTTGATTTAATTTTATATTATCTTCGCTACAGCTACTAAATCCTTATGTTTATTTACAGTCTCGACTTGAGTTTTGCAGGCATTTCCGATTTTGTTAACAGGTAATTAAAAAAAAAAAAACTAAACTAAACATTAATCCGGGCAATTTCAGCTACAGCTGACTCGTTACCAGCTTCCGGTGTTTTTGCGACTGTAATGACGTAATGTGTACATGACACACGTTACCTATGTGTGGCCACCCCCCTGCTTCCCCCCCCCCAAAAGCCACAGGCAATACTATTGTCATTCGGTGGTATTTAGGGGGCACGATAGATAGGACGATGGCATTTTACACACGGTCACACAAGCCTACTTTCTGGAAGTCCTAGGATTTACATAATCTTACCCTCTCTCCATAAATGAGCTGTATTCAGAGTTGGTGACTTAAGTCTAAAAGTTACACCAGTATTCATGCAGGGAAACTTATTCATATTCAGAGTTTAATTAAGCAGTTGCTTAAGTCAGTTTTCTGGGCTCCCCTTCCAGATTATTCAAATGACCTGCTCTGACGGATTAACATACGCACAACTTAATGAAGCCACAAGATAATAAATCAAGGTCATGAAATTTTGATGTGTGCATATGATGTAATCTGTTTTTAATCATGCTTTTAATTCACTATTTCAAATGAAAGTAATGGCAATGTTTTTGTGTGCTCCCGTAAAGAAAATGTGCCATCTGCTGTGCTTGTAACTCAGCACATAAGTGTTTTTCAGAATGTTATACATAAAATACGCGATGAGCAATTTCGCCGATTAAGATGTTGTCTTCTCCGATGTCATCCAAGGTAAACTTTAAAGGTATGGTACTTTTTTTTTTCAACTTGGTCACCTACCAATTCTCACCCATCAGCTACCTCTCATACGACAGCTACCAACTGAGGAGGATGAAGGCTAACACGTGCTTATTCTGAGACAGCTGCTGCTCATGCTGCACCACAGGGCAGAGTAACACACTCGGAGGAAAGCACTATCTGCCCTCTTCCACGTATACGAGCTCACAGATGATCCTGATTGGCTAGTGTCACTGTGATGGACAGGGAAGTGAGAATATGCCCCTCCCACCTAGACAGCACAAAAATGTGCTGCTTTATAAGAGGAGCCCCCAGGTTATGTCCCCACCATGCCTCCAATACCCTTTTTCTTTCATATTATAATCTTAATTCATCAATTTGCAAGAATCCATTTTTGTTGCAGTCATTTGTTGAACCCTCCCAGCCTTTCACAGCACCCAGACTTCCACACCAGACCCTGAAATTAAAGTGCAGTATCTGGAGTGGAATTTAGGATCTGACCCCGATAACACTCTTACTCTCATTCCATAATTAACATGATGCCATAACACTGCTTTCATTTTTGGTTTTTTGTCATTGAGGCTGTAAACTTGTCCAGATTATTCATGAGCAAAAATGGAAACTCTCCCTGTGCTGAGTCTGCTCATATGCACTTCTTTGCTGAATGGCTGATGAAACAGGATGTAAGAGCTGCTGCTCCTGTTTGACATGGGTTCTATCCAAGTGGTTGAAAGGACAGACCTATTGGGAATAAAACTGAATGTGAACAATGTGCTGTTGATATTCCTTTTTTATTATTTATGCTATTAATATATGCTATAAATACACCATTGGAAATGCAGTTGAGGTGAGGTTAGGGCAATAATAATAATAATAATAATATTATGTATGAATATACTCCTATTTGCCTATAAATGTTTCAGCTAAATAAAGAGCAATACATTAGCACACTGAAACACATACACAGATGATACCTTATGATATTACATTCACCTCATTTGGCAGATGCCTTTATCCAGATGTGACTTACAGTTAAGCAGAGCAGATGAAGCATAAAGGTCTTGCTCAAGGGCCACACAGTAGCAGCCTGGTGGTGCCAAACTCACATCCTTCTGATCAGTAGCTTAAAACCTTAAACGCTGAGCCACCACGATTACTGACCTACCATTGATTACATCTCTTGATGTATGGCTAAAAAACATCAAAACAGAAAGTAATCTGTACGTTTGGTGAACAATTTGGGAAGAAAGATACTTCCTTTTTAACACCATTCGGATTTCATTCTTCATTGAGGTTTTATTTCTGTCCAGCTCGGCAGTGTTGCTGCATTTCTTCTGCCAGAACATCTGTTACGCTCTGAGAAAAAATAGTCCTACACGCCTCGCCAAAAAAAAAAAAAAAAAAAGGGCCAAAATGGCAAATATGAAGCTTTTAATGGTCTTAACAACAAATCACTGGTCAAAAATTTAGCAAGAATTAAACAATTTTGCTGCAGTGGACTGTTTGTTTGGGGAAAAGCTAGAAACAGGGAAATTCACTTATATAGTCTTCTTGTGCGCTAAGGTAAAATCATCATAATGATTAAAATGTTTGATGTAAACATGTCTTCATGTCTTCAAAATATCTTCTGGGATGTTTTTTTTCTTAAAAGATTAGTCATTATTTGGTTATCTGCCACAGCTGATGCAGCCCATCAAGGGCCACAAGGCTTAAACATTTAAAGAAATCTAAGGGAGAAGCTTCCCAAACTAACTCCCTTTACCTATTTGTTTAATTCTTACTCATTTCCAGACCAGTGTTTGTTGTTAAGAACATGAAAAGCTTAATATTTTGCCTTTTTGGCTTGGCCCATTTCTTTTTTGCCCAGGAATATAAATTGTACTTTCCTTATCACTGGGGTGCTGCTCTCAAGGGTACATCTTTTAATACATCTACAATATGTATGTTTCACCTGGAAACAGGAATATAGTGTACCTTTACAAATAATTTAAGGTAGATCAATGGACTGTTATTAGTTTGTAAAGAAAAGCACTGTTCTAGATAACAACAACAAGAAGCACCACCACCAGCAACACCAATTTTAAACCCTTGAGTTTTTCTGGTAAATTTAAGACTGGTCTGAAAATGTTAGTCTTGGCGGAATACACTGCCCTCCAAAAGTTTGGAAACGCCTGAACAAAATAGGGTTTTTGGGCAATATCAGCATAAATCCTCTTTAGTTAGTGACCATTTTGCATTGATAATAAGGGACAACACTAGGCATCCGAGCAGTCA
>CM040994.1:13777451-13789976 GCA_022985145.1 Pangasius djambal
TGTGTGTGTGTGTGTGTGTGTGTGTGTGTGCGCGGGTATGTGTTTATCCTGAAAAATCTAATTGCCTGCTGGCATTACGCAGTGTTTAGGATCGGGTCTGCTGATGGGAGCGGTGTTGGAGTGAGAACAGTGGGGTGCAGCATGTGGCCAGGGAGGCTCAGAGGAACCAAAACTGTTTGTGTGTGTGTGTGTGTGTGTGTGTGTGTTCTCCTGATGTAAACCCCAGCTGCTGTTCTACTAAGAAATCCATTTTTTCTCATTGTTTTTCTCTCTCCTGTTATTTTTGGCCCTTTCCTCACTGTGAGTGGGTCTCTTGTCCAAGAGCAGGACAGCAGCTTCCAGACATATTTACTGTATGTGCCACCACTCATTAAAAATGTTGCTAGTGCACATTAGCTCTGAGAAGGTCTAGTGCATGCTGGACGCCTTTTCCCTTCTACCGGAGTGCTAAAGGGCTGAGATTGATTGACATGTAGCACTGACAATGCTAGCTAGCTTGGATCTTAAATTCCCCCTTAACCTAAAGATAGTCAACCAACCAAGACGTCTTTGTAGTCATTTGCCATTGTAGTAGTTTGTTTATTAGCTTAACACTGAAGCTGTGAAGCTAATGTAGCTAAAAGGTTACAGAAGCTTCTTTTTTTTTTTTTTTTTGGTATGTTAGCAAGCAATGAGAACATGCAACTATTTTATTTCTGGCTATGCTTCCACACAATGGCCCTCACAAGCTGGATACAAATGACTTTGTTTGCAAAAGCATTTATACAATAAGTTGCCGGTATTCCTGAAAATCCAGTTAGTTTGGCGAAGCATTCGTATTCTACAAGAGCTTCAATTTTATATACAGATTACACTGTCAAGTAGCTTGTTTATTTCATTTTTAAATGCATATTTTGTGAAACTGAGTCATTTTGTACTGACTTGAAAAAAGCAATCCAAAACAAATCCACAAATGAAGACCAGTAAGAGTAGATATTCGAATTAGGACAAGAGAGATGCTGACTCGCTGCACTGGCTGAGCTGCACTGGCTGACTGGAAGATTTTATTTTCAGCTCATTGTGAGCTTTGTTTTTATGGAGTTTTGTCACTAAATGTAAATCAGTTCTGCTGTGATCATGCTTGGTAATTTATGCATTATTTATCAAGTAGGAGGAAAATCAGCGTTACTGAAGCTTTTGTAAATCCATTTCCATTTATAAATAATAAATTTATCAATCCATTTATACACAACAGCATAATGTAAAAACCGTAATACCATGATACTCAGTAACGTTTTTAATAGTGCCTGATATATATTCCAGTGTTTAGCTTTGCCAAAGTTTTAGAAACAAGTTGTAAGAGTCAAAAACGTTTACAAAAAAAGTTTACAAAAAAGAAGCTATTTAACAAGGAAATGGAGGAAGAAATCAAATAAAACTGTTACAGGAAAATAATTAATGCCAATGTGGCATGACACAGCCCCAAAGTAAAGTAAAGCTACTGTTACCAAACCTGGGATTAGATTATTTTTTGAGTCTCATTCTCAGACACTCTGCCCAAAGGCCACGGAGCATATGGTGTTTTATACATTTAGCTGGCCACATCCACAGAATCTTGAAGGCTACAGTCTAGTTGGCTGTCCAGTTGTTGTTGTTGTTGTTTTTTTAGAGGGGAAACAACATTTTTTGCTTGAGTTTTTAAGAGCAAGAAAAAGTTCATTGCATCATGTTTTTAAAAGTTACACAAGATTTTTTTTTTTTTTTTTTTTTGGAAACAGGTAGTGTTGCATGTAAACATGGTTGTTCATTTGCAATGTCATGTGAAAGCAGGCAGATCTGGGGCTCATTTAGTGAGGAAAAGTGCCTCTTTTCTAATAATTGCATGCCCTGAAGTACTTCATTCCACTCATACTACAGCACCTTGCTCTTTAGTTACATTTAGTCATGTGAAATTCTGCAAAACAGGTTAGTCCCTGTTATTACATTCTCTAAACAGTCAGTTCCTCACCAATTTTCACCTCTATCATTTTTTCTCTATTGTAGGGTCCCTGAAGGTCTAGTGGTAGACCTGGCTTCGATTCCCGGCCAGAGAGCCAGCCTCACATGCCACAGGGCGCTCACAGTGCCAGTCCCAAGCCCGGCTAAAATTGGGGAGGGTTGCATCAGGAAGGGTATCTGGCGTAAAAACTGTGCCAAATCAAATACGCAAATCCAGTGATTCGCTGTGGCAACCCCTAACGGGAGCAGCCGAAAGAGGAACAACATCATTTTTTCTCTATTGTCATTTTCCCTGCATGTACATTTGACTGTTACAAAGCGCTGGAGCCTCCTTTCTATAAATCTCACATCATGTCCTCCTTACATAAAACTTGACTTATTGGGATATACTGCACTAATTAACGTTTCTTTGAATTAGTTGTTACTGTAGAACCAATTTAGTACATAACTTATTACAATAAGTGCAGTAATATTTATCAGATATGATTCGCCTTGTAGCTGCCACTGTTTGTTATAGGAAATGAATCAACACCTTCTGACCAATCAGATTCATGAAGTCCACAGCTTTGTGGTAGGAATAAGACAACAGCAAAATGTTTACTTGGCTAATACTACTATTACAGTAGAATTTTAAGAAGTGTAACACCACAAATTGTGTTTATCGGTTGGGACTTTTCCTAATCAGTCATGCATTTGTAGTTATCATGACGTGCTGTTTTAGGAAAATAATCACTGATAGGTGTTGAGAAAGTGGAGTTACTGTTACCACACCAATAACAGCAAGTTTTATTCCTCTTATAACACAGCAATTTGTCAATGATTACTTTTTAAAAAAAGTTAAATCAGCATGTACTTTTTATCCATTTAAAGTTACATTTAATGTTGTGGAATGTCCTCAATACAAGCTAGTTGCTGCTTAGTAATAACAGCAGTTTCCTCACCAGCTTCGCATGCAACGTGTTGGAAAACTTAAAGAAACAGAGTTACCTTTGACTGTTGCTCAATGAATGCTAAATAAACGTCACCTCACAGAAAACTTCATCACGGAGCATCCACCATACAAGTCTGTGAAGTGGTTGTTACTATAGAAACGATAACATATTAGAATGGGTGCATTAATATCGACCTGTGATTTGCCTTGCAACCAAAACCACTTTAAGATAAAAAAGTTATAGAAGTTTGCTGTTATAGAAATGTAATCGACACATTCTGACCAATTAGCCCGCTCTATCTGCATACTATACACTATTACATATTACAAGTGTTTGCAAAGTTGTTGAGCTATACAAAATTCTACCTGCCTCAGCATTGTGAAAACTGGCATGCTGTTGGAAATGACATGCTAAGCTGCACACCTCAATTCCTAACACATCCAGAGAGACAGCACATCCAAAATACAACTTGCCCCCACCCCACCCCACCCCACCCCACTATCTCTCTTTCTCTCTATCCAAAGCCTTGGACTTCAAATGCCTTCAAATGATTGCGCTTGCATTGAGCTAGGATAGAGGTTAGCTTCAAAATACATTTGTCACCATCTTCCAAAAGCTTATGATTGAGGTTGCCAGCCTGTAGAATCAGAAGCATAATGGAAGTGTATGTACTCGTCTGTAATGGAAGAAATTGAAGTCATGTTTCCCGTGTGTGTATACAGTCCCCAGGAGGTGAACTGCATTCTCAGTTGGGTTAAGGTCTGGTGATTGACTTGGCCATTAGATTGGATGCATTTCTCTGTAAATTGGCAGACAGAATGTTTATACAGACTTCTGGATTCATTCTGCTGCTAACCTCATGAGTTACATCATCATTAAAGATTAGTGAGGCCATTCCAGAAGCAGCTATGCAAAGCCCAAGCCATTACACTACCTCCACCATGAGCTCGTATGTTTTGGATCATGAACAGATCTTTTCTCCACACTTTCGCCTTTCCATTACTTTGGTAGAGGTTAATCTTGGTTCCAGAACGCTTGTGGCTCGTCTCTGTATCCCTGTGCGAATTCCAATCTGGTCTGATTCTTACTGCTGATGAGTGGTTTGCATCTGTGGTATGCCCTCTATATTTCTGCTCTTGAAGTCTTCTTCAAACGGTGGATTACGATACCTTCACCCCTGCCCTGTGGAAGTTGTTGGTGAGATCACTGACTGTTGTTTTTGGGATTTTCTTCACAGCTCTCACAATGTTTCTGTCATCAACTGCTGTTGTTGTCCTTGGCCAACCTGTTCAGTGTCTGGTTGTTAGTATACCAATGGCTTCTTTCTTTTTCAAGACTTTCCAAATTGTTGTACTGGTTATGCCCAATGCTTGTGCAATGGCTGTGATTAATTTTCTCTCTTTTCTCAGCTTCAAAATGGCTTGCTGTTTCTCCCATAGACAGCTCTCTGGTCTTCATGTTAGTTTATCCTTTTTAACAGCAAATGCAATTTTCACAGTTGAAAGTAGATATTCAGAGCTATTAATTGTTTAAACTATCAATCTAACAGGGCACACCTGGGCAACAAGAAACATCTGTCAGTCACATGTTCCAATATTTTTAATCGCTTGAAAAAGGTGTCATGTTTGAAGTTGTTTAACACATCTAAATATCAGGAAAAGTTGAATTTCTGATCTATCATCTCATATTCATCTTTTGATGGCCACTTTAAAAATAAATGTAGCACTTTATTTGAAGCATCAGTACCTACATTTGTATGCAAAGCTTTGGGCACCCTTCACCAAATTGCATAAATTATTGATTTATGAAAGAAGTAAACACAAATTCTAGAGCAAAATATTTTAATAAATAAATGTTAATACGCAGTTACATTATATTTTATTAACCTCCTTTGGCAGATATCACAGCTTGCAAATGCTTTTTGCCTTTCTATTCTTGTTTAATTAAATTTCACCCCACTATTCCTCGGAGAATATTTCTAATTCTTAGATATTCTTGGGCTATCTTGCATGCACAGCATGTTTAAGATCTACAAACAGATTTTCAGTGATGTCCAAGACAAGGCAATGTAGGGCCTTTCCAAAGCGTCAGCTTTCATTTCTTGAAGTAGTTCACAGTGGATTTGAGCTATGCTTTGGATCATTGTCCTGTTGTAGATGCCTCTCTTCTTAGCGTCAGTTTCCTGACTGACTGTGTTACATTTGCTTCCACAATTTACTGATATTTACTGAAATCAATTCTTCCATCTACCCCTGCAGTGTCTTCTGTGCCACTAGCAACCCCAAAGCATAATAGATCCACCACCATGCTCAACAGTTGGGAAGTTGTTCTTTTCATCAAATGCTGCTCCTTTTTTCTTCAAACATACCTTTGGTGATTGTGGCCAAAGAGTTCAATTTTTACTTCATCATTCCACAGTCCAAACTGCCTCTGTCCTATCTAGATATTGTCATTCTGTGATGAAGTCACAAGTAAGGTTTCCTTCTAATGACTCTTCCATGCAGATCATGTTTGTGCAAGCAATGCTGCAGTGTAGAATAGTTCACCACCACTCCTGTGTCAACTAAACCTACATGCAGGTCCTTTGGGTCAATTGAGGATTTTGGGGTTTTTTCTTGCCAGCGTATGAGCAGTTCTATCCAAAAGTTTTCTTGGCCTTCCTGATCTTGCCTCGACTTCCACAGTTCCCCATAACTGCCATTTCTTAACAACATTTCAGACAGTGGAACTTTTGATAGCTTTTTAAAATGTCCCTGTACATTGTAGGCATCATTACATTCATTTTCAGATGCTCAGTCAGCTGATTAGAAAAGCCAGTGATTGCTGAGTGTTGATATAAGGTTTGAAGAATCAGAGAATTTATTACACTCTAGAAATGTTTTTCCTAATGACAATTCTTGACCTGCCGAACAAGTCCTAATGAGTCAGTTAAGGCCTAAATTAATTAAATTTTAAGCTCTATTCTGAGATTTAAAATAGTTTGTGGCAGAGCTTGTGTTTACTTCTTTCCACTTCAGAAATCAATAAATTATGTAATTTGGCCAGGGGTGCCCACACTTTTGCATACAACTGTACATGGGCATTCATTGTCATGACATTCATGGGCATACAACTGTACATGGGCATCATGTCTTCTCTTACTATTTGTGAAGTAACACTAAAGATTTAAGGTAGTAGGTCTTTAAATGAAGGAGAACAGAGACTTTGAATTTTTATTACTTTTCTTACTATGGTGATACGGCAGAATTCTCCTTGCAGAGATTCCCCTGGGAACTTTGCAGTAAAGATCAGCAAAACATCACTTTATGGAAGATATGGCTTATTTGCAATACTACCCGAGCCATCTGAGAGACAGTGAACAGATTGTTAGGCTCATGTCTGGTCTATCTCTGCTGACTGTTCTGAAGGCAGGAGGTTATATTGGGTACAGAACAAAGCATTTTGGTGTGAAGTAGACAGGTTGCGAGAGTCCGTGTTAGACGTTGATTTGTCTCAGATGGTGGGGAATGCCTTTAACAAAAGGCTGAATTGTAGCAATCAGAAGCTCTGAGACTACACTATTCAGACAACAGCCTAGATATTGAACATCCTGCTTCAAAAGAATACCACTAGGCTAAAGTCAGAATCACTATAAATAATAGTATTTTATGAGCTTCTCATTTAAAGTAGTGATGTAGGTATGCATTCTTAACAGTGTAATAAATGCAAAATCAATGACCACTTCAGTTTAAGGACAAATGTCATTCCTGTAGCTGACCTGGGCTTATTAAATAAATGAAATTGTATTGGTATAAAAGTATTTAATGCAAATGGACCAATACTTCAGTTAAAAAGCATGAAATTCCATGCTCTGGTATGAGGAGTAACTTGGTAAGATGGATATTTCCTAAGCCCTGTATGGAAGGGATTCATGCAAGAGTGTCTAAATTCTGGCCTCCAGGGCCAAATGCGGCCCGCGGACAGAATTTAATTGACCCACGGCTTCTCTCTTAGAATGTATGATAGGTGGCCAATAAGTTGCGATTTTTCAGCAGTACCTTAAAAACCTACATTGTGTTGCACCACACTGTGTTAACACGGTTAGCTGAATTTCAGTTTGAAGAATGAATAATTAGTCATAGCTGCAGCCAAAAAGCGCAAAGTTAATGGTAAGAACATGCGATCTCAAGAGAGCTGGAAATCAGAATACTGTTTCAAAACAGATTGCAGAGAAACTGACGCAGCTGGAAGCTATCCCGTGCAGAAGCAACTTTTTATTAGAGCAAGCTAGCTAGCAGTTAGCTAGCTAGAGCTAGTTTGTCGCAATGTTAAATGTGCAATAGTTGATTTTTTTTTTCTTACTTTTACAAATAACCTGGAAGATTTAGAACATGTTTAAATAATAATTGTTAAACGATGACCTCAGCAAAAGTGTACCAAGTGGCTGAGAAGACCTGTTTGGTCTAGACTGCTTGTCTATGTTTTAATGGGCCTCCTGTCGGTCATTTTAGAGGCACTCTATGGGCCACCATAGGCTAAGAAAAAAAATCATTCAAATGTCAAACCCACCCACCTAACTGTTAGAGACCTAATCTTGATTTTAAAAAATGAACTAATCTTGACTAATGCACCTTCACCTTAGGGTGAATTCATGAAAGAGTGCTTAACTAATGTGGTCAATATTTATTAAAAAAATAATAAATCTTGCTGCCGGTTGATACCATACTGGAGCTATTCCACTGAAATTAAATGTAGTAGTTTAATAAATATTTAATAAATAACTTATTCTATATGCTAGACTTTTCTCATATTGTGAATATTTAATATTCTGAATAATTTATTAACCATGTTTTGGTGAAGAGTGACTGGTCCTCAGGTACTCTGATATGGTCTTTGAAAAAAGTTTGCACACTCCTGGATTAGTGTGTCAGGCGGCAGAGACAGCGACAGTTGCAGGTTAACTTTCTTTATTTTACCAAAGGCAGACAAATCCAAAACGATAAGCAGAGTCAAAGGCAATAAACAGGCCGAAGGCAGGCGATATACAAACAGCGATACTTGGGCAAGAGACAAAGACATGAACCAGAAACTTAGTCATAACCATAAAGACTATAGCACTGAATCAGAAGGCTTGGTATAGAGAGGTACGTGACACTGAGCATATACGTCGCACTGAGGTGCGTGAGATCAGTAAGAACGTGAAAGTGACAGTCTTTTTGGTGGTTGGGTGTTGTAGTCCTCAGTGGCCATGTTTGTAGGCCACTCTATGATCTGGGAGTTGTAGCCGGCGGCCATGTTTGTAGGCTGCTCTGTGTTTTCGTGATATGGAAAGCAATGCCGTTTCCAGCACTGACGTGACATAGTGTTTCTCAGTTACCATTAATAACATTTTTACATTAGATAAAGCTCTCAGAAAACAATTAAAATAATGCAGGATGAGCGAGATTCCACAGGGTTGTTTTTCCTGTAAACCCATATGTTTGCATCAGACATGGTCATATGTTGTTTTATACGCATTAGCAGTTTACATATAGACAATTTATTGGCTCATTTGCAATTATATTTATTTGCCAGCATCTGTTAGATGATAAGTGTGTAACTGTCATTATAATGGCCCCTTTAATCAGCCTGTGATCTCATGCCCTTCTGGTTTTGCGATTCAGGAAGTGTTTAATATGGATACACATGATTGATGAATAAATAGGGCAAGAAGCAGCGGTCAAAAAACTTTTTTCTGATGCTAGAGGAGCATAGCTCATCTAGCAGTATCAGTCTGTACAGGACTAAAATGATCAGACCACTGCAGAGATGGTTAAAAAAAAAACAGTAGGTAATTTGGGCTGTAATAATCTCTGGTGAGGAGGGAGGAAAGCATCAACGTAGCTGATCCAGACAGAAACAAAATCACAGTAGCACCTGCAAATGATGGAAGTCTCTTAATTCCCAATGGAAATCTAATCCTGTCCAGACAGGGCTATAGGCAGTCAATATCTTATAGCCAAATTTATGCGCAATTAGTAAATGCAAAGTAATAACTTGCAAGACATGGATAAAAGAAATCATGTATAATAATATATAATACATAATATATAATAAGCCTTGGGAAATCCTACAGCACTACTTTACAAAAGATGCTTACTATGTCTTATGAAGGCCCATAGAAACACTTGAGCAGACCCATTACCTGACCCTGGGGTATGCCATGCAGAACAAACCCATACTCTACACTGATTTGTAAGTCTATTAGGTACTAGATAGGTACTGTGTGTTACGCCCCAGTGTAGATCTGCCAGTAACAAGCAAAAATAAAGGGCTGATGAGACTAGAATTGTTTTAGCTTTGTGATTTAAAAAAAAAAAAAAAAAAAGTAAATATTGTCTTAAAAATATTTTCCTTCTTCCCTTACCCCCTACCTAACCAATAAACAAGAAGAGAAAATGTTAGAGAAACTGCATCAGTGTCCTACTTATACAGTACTATATACAGGTATTTATATACAGGAGTGTGTAATAATAGTAATACATCAAGAGTGTATACACAGGTGATCATCATTGGAAACAAGTGAATGACATACAACACAAAGCAAGATCAAATGGTCTGCCTAGGAATGTAGCATGGGCACACAACATAGAGAAATCCAGAAGCCTCAATCAAACAGGGGACATGGTAATCAGTGATCATCCAATGAGGAACCAGAGGCGGGAACTAGGTACGAGGCAATGGGCTGGACCTAAAATACAAGACACACCCACCAATACACCAACATGGACAAATATACAGCATGCATAACAAACAAAAATGACACAGACAGTCATTACAGTGTATGAACCACTTAGTTAGCTATAGCTAAACACACAAATTAGTGTAACGGTCAATAAATACTTCACTTAATAGTAACAGATTTTTCTAAATATTCAACTCGAAACTCACCAGGTTCCTCTAAACATATTTCTCTGGTTAAGACTGTTTATCATATGCATTTTCTTCTGTTTAAAGAAAGGTCACATCTTTAGTGTTAGTGTCACACTATAGTGTTCACGTTTTTTGGGAATTGGTAGAATGGCAGGATCCAAGTGCAGGACAGTGTTTATTTACAGTGAGGCAAAGTGAAACGCAAAGACTAGGAAAGATGAATGAGGAATAACTAGGCTAGACAACAACATGAACATGGTACGCATAGAGAGACAACGACTAAAGACCGACAAGGAGTGCTATGCAATGCGTGACGTAAATACGCGTGCTGATTAGACAGCACCGTGATGCAGGTGCTCGTGGTCACGTGACATGGTGCGTGCAGTGAGCTTGTGACGTGCAATGGCTTGAGGGTGCTGTAGCCCAGCGCCATATCAGCACTACCATGACAGCGTTGCCATTTTGAAGGTTGAAATTATAGCACGCTGCAACAAACACTTCACTGGAAACCAAAAAAATGCAAGAAAACTGATATAATGCCTCATGAATGTCCCATGAATAAAATGAAATATCAATAAGGAGACATCCAAAGGGGATAGGAAAAGAGGTGACAGTTTTGCAAGCAGGATGATTTTGTCAGAGCCCAGTGTGTTCACACACACACACACACACACACACACACACACACACACACCCACACACACACACACACACACACACAGTTCCCCTTACTTCAGACTTTTAAAAGCGCTGGCTCTAATATTAGAAATGCACCAAGCTTTCCTTTTGTTTAATGTCAGCGAGTTTATGTTATGATGAATGTGCCTCAATTAAGCTTTGCATTGTAGACTATAATGTGTCATTTTTTGCAGACGTTGATTTAACATTCATTCAATAAATCTAGCACGCTGTCTGGAGAGGAAAAAAGACAGCGAAGATAAATGAACAGCGAGATTGCGGTCATGTGTGCTGTATCTGAAATAGCGCCCCTGATTATTATTGCACTTGCAGCTTCGCTTTGCGTCGTATTCATCAAAAAGACCCAGCAGGCAGTTGTGTTGGATTGGGTTATTTTCCGCTGACTAATGTCCATTACTCTTCATGACTGGGATTTGCTTTCTTGCATTTGTTTCAGTAAACATCCTTTGGCCATTTTCCCAGCATTATTTGAAGATGAGCTTTGTGCTCATCTTTTGGAAAACAACCTGCGAGATCTGAGATCTGAAGCTTCCAGAAAAATAAAAATGAGAAATTAGAAAAGATTTCCCAGGATTGGCTATGCAAGCGGCCAAAGAGCACTGATGTAATTTGCTGACGATTGATAAAGGCCAGAACAGATGATTGGTCAGAGAGTGCGTTAGGTCTTACTAAAAAAAATCCTCATTAATGTTTCTGGGAGCGCAGCAGAACGGGTCACCTTCAGGGCAAATTGCTTTCTCTAAGCATTTGATTAGAGTGCCACTCTCTCTGAAGCCATTTTGGATTCTATGAAGCTTCCAGAGATACATAAAGACATCTGATACACAACGTATCTGATCAATAGTTCTACAAATGAATTCGATTGGAGGCAACGATTGCTTTCAACAGCTACCTAAATGTTTAAATTAGTTTCAATGAAGTTGTGTGAACATGCAGAAGTGAAGAGAAAATCAGAGAGTTCATTGTGAAAAAAACAAAGATGATCATCTCAGTTAGGGGTGTGATGATGACTGTGCTTTATGCACATTAATATAAGGATCATTATCTGATTTCTGCTGTGTGTGTAATAAAGCTCTTGACAAAAACCTGATCTACAGAGAAAGCCAAAGTAAAGTTCAAAGAAGAACAACACTGGGCCTCATTTATCAAACTGGATATGAATTAATTTATTCATAAATTTGTTCACAGGATAAACTACACTAGAAATGTATTCCTGAAAATCCAAGTAGTTTGGAAAAACGTTTGTCTTCTATGTTTCGCTCCTGAGTTTCAGTAAATTTACATATGAATATAAACCTCGGTTAATCGGCTTCAAATCATCTAATAGGACGATGAGTTACTGCACATTGTTACTGCGTCAAATTTAAATAGCATATTTATTTCAGTTGCGTGCACAAATGTCATGAAAGTTTTGTGAAATGCAGTCGTTTCGTACTAACAGCCTGGAAGTGGCTGAGCTGCATTACTGGATGATTTAGCACACGCCAGGCTTAGAAGGCTCTCTTTCGCCGTTTAATCGTCATTTTGATGTTTTCAGCTGTCTGTGAGCTTTGCCTTCTGTGGAGTTTTCTGGGCGTCGCTAAATGTAAACCAGCTGTGTGCAAGCGTTTAGTAATGTACAGGCAATTACTAGGCATAACATAGACACAAAGCAGTGTTACCAACACTCTTGTAAAAGATTTTACTTCAGTTTGGCCATGAAAACATTTACACACTTTACTAAATGATCGATAAGTGAGGCCCATGAAGTGCAATTTGCAACCCTAAAAGAAATGTGTAAATAAATATTTATATTAACGTGATGCTATGTTTTAAAAAAATACACAATAGGAAGATTACATTATACATCACATTCTCCATCTCCATGTAAAATGTACACTGCCCTCCAAAAGTTTGGAAACGCCTGAACAAAATAGGGTTTTTGGGCAATATCAGCATAAATCCTCTTTAGTTAGTGACCATTTTGCATTGATAATAAGGGACAACACTAGGCATCCGAGCAGTCAGTTTATTCAAACATTGACTT
>CM040994.1:13796343-13851723 GCA_022985145.1 Pangasius djambal
GTATATGATACCTGGAACTCAAGACATCGTCATATGAGAGCATTAAAAGAGGACAATGTACCGAAATTCTCTCTTATGCCAGGCTTTCTATCTCGATACTCTCTCCCAGCTCCCATGGACAATCACAAAGCAGAGTGGAAGAATAGCGCACTCATCACCTAATTTATTCAAATAAAAGAGTTTCCATGAGGTGATTTACGCTCTATTGCTCTCCACTCCAGTTCATCATCGGATATTGTGGCCACTGAATGAAACTATTCACAAAGTGGAAATTGCACTTGTGTAATGGGATCTTTCTTTCTCTGCAATATGAACGCTGTTCCTTCTACACCACTGTGTTTGATCGTATCAAAAGCATATGAAGACTTTAGTATGTCCCTGGCCTAAAACAAATGCAGTCATTTAAGAATGTGTACACAGGCTTTAAAATGTGATTCCCTTTTGTTGCAATACAGTGTAATGTGTTCTGCTTTTGATTACACAGGAAATGTTATTAACCAAAAAAAAAGCAATACTTTGATGTAAAAATGCAACACCAGAATTGTTGGCACCCTTGGGTAAGAAGGCTTAAAAAAAAAAACCGTTACATCTTTGTAGCTTAACCTTGCAATGGAATTATGTTGGAAATCTAACCTTTCATTGAAGTAATATTTTTCAAATACAATCAAAGTGTGTATAGACATACATATCCATCCATCCATCCATTTTCTGTACCGCTTATCCTACACAGTGTTGCAGGGGAGCCTACCCCAGGAGACTCGGGGCACAAGGAGGGGGTGCCAAACCATTGCAGGGCACGATCACACACACACACACACACACTATAGACAATTTAGAAATGCCAGTCAGTCTACAACGCATGTCATTGG
The DNA here is from genome assembly GCA_022985145.1 of Pangasius djambal. NCBI lineage: Eukaryota > Metazoa > Chordata > Actinopteri > Siluriformes > Pangasiidae > Pangasius > Pangasius djambal. The sequence goes on from CM040994.1 coordinate 13,797,213, forward strand.
ACTTGGGGAGGAAACTGGAATACCCGGAGGAAGCCCCCGGAGCACGGGAAGAATATGCCAACTGTGCGCACACAGGGTGGAGGTGGGAATCGAACCCCAACCCCGGCGGTTCTAGCCACTAAGCAATTGCACCCCCTGTGTACACACACACACTCACTCACTCACTCGCACTCTTTAAGTTTGACATGTCAGTCATGTTCATTCCTACTTTACTGATTGACAGCTGGTTACAAGGTCCCACCCCTTCAAGAGGTCTACCAATCATTGTAATGAGAAGCTGTGCTTCCAGGTGGGACAAGTGAAGAGTGCATCTAATCAAGATGTGAGGAATTTTAGAGGAAGCCGGGCTTCCTGTGTAGTCTTAAAGCAATCGCCTGTGTTCATTTACATTTTCACTATTCATTGTATTCTGTGCTTCTTCACACAACAAATTCTTGTTCATGTGGCTTGTCCTTCTGGCCTTCGTCCCACACAGCAGGATTTTTACTGGGTTTATGATATTTTGTAAAGTTATATTTATGTAGCATACAGACTGACAGATTCTTCACCTGAACTGCAAGAAGGAAGGTTACTTTTTAATACTCGCCTCAGGTTTTGTAACCAAAAAACATTAAATAAATATTATGTGCATGCCTCTCTTGAAACTTGACTCCAGCAAGTCTCATAGAATCGCACTGCAATTTCTACTGCTTATACAACTTTACTAAAACACTGATAAATGAGGCCCATTTCTCATAATAAATAACAATTATCTTAAGCCGCATAACATGATATCTGATATCAGAGTTAGATATATGGTGCTAAATGATCAAATGTTAATTTAACTGCTGCTCACCTTTCCACTTTTGGATGAATGATTAATAACGGATTGTCCTTGAGGTTTGAGGGAGTGTTGAGTACAGGAACATGTGTATACATTTATGTCTAGGTTTATTAATGGATTTTTTCCCCTTTATGGTGTGTGAATGCTGTGTGTGTGTGTGTGTGTGTGTGTGTGTGTGTGTGTGTGTGTGTGTGTGTGTGTTTAGTGCAGTACTGTGTGACAGACGCACTGTGTTGAGTCCTCATTGTCCAAGCAGAGCGGTCACTGGGCTGCCTTATTGGCTCCCATGTGTGTTTCTGTAATGTGACCTTTTCACACTCGCACATGGGGTCTCAGCCTGCCTCAAACTTACATGCTAACAAATATGACAGAGGGTGTGCTGCTCAGGGTGAAGATGCTCAGGCTGCTGCCCTTTTAGGAGAGACAGGCTTAACTGTTAGCGTTTACTTGTGTATGCAGTGTAAAGAAGGGCTGGACAGACTGTAAAAGCCAGGCAGGTTTTCATGTGGTGGGAGATTTGTAGCTCTGATCATACACACTGTTAATCAACATCACAGTGTAAAGAGATGTGCAGATGTTGTCAGATTTACATTATTATGCTGATGAACTCAAGTTCAACAAGATATTAAATGGGCCAGTGGTGCTACATAATTTAGATATAGCTTTGCCTTTGCCAATAGCCTCTTGCTGTGCTATTGATTCGTCATTATGCTCAGTAACTGGCAGGATGCCCCCTCCATGCTGACCAGTGAGCAGCGAGGGAGTGACCAAAAGCTGTTTCAGTAACAGTCCTGATGCTTAACACGGCCTCTGCTGAGCAACATGGTGTGTGGATTACAGTCAGTTGTAAGTATACAGCTTCCTGGACTTTGTTATCCAGTGAAAAATGAATGCAGTCAACTTAGATAAATCACTGTCATCATTCCCATATTTTTATCAGATGAACTCCTTCAACCTCACTTTTTTTTTTTTTTTTGTCCAAAGTACCCCTTGAGACTTTACGCAGGGTAACTTTAAGTGAAAGGTTTGTAATAAGTAAAATAAATAAATAAATAAATAATAAAAGCTTTTACTGAAAGTATGCTACTTTTCAGTTTGTGAAATATATTAAAGTATTTTTATCTTCGCCATTAGGTCTCTGAAGAACGCCTGGTTGACTGTTTGAGGGATTTATTTGGTATTTTCATTGTAACCCGTAGACGAACTGATTAGATTTTGGAATTGACAATAAACAACGAACAGGGTCAAGGTCACAGGAAGGTCAAATGCTTTCTTCCTGTTGGAAGCATATTTTAAGGATATTTATGGCATACAAATGCCAAAAAAAAAACCTTCTGACATTGTTAGTGTCTACTTCTACTTGTTTTTATTAGCATTTTAACTGTAATGCAACATTGACATTTCTATCACAGGCTTACGAACCTCTTGCAACAGCACTACACACTCCTACGGCTTCACAAACCTTGACTGGGAAACCCTTAATTAGTTTTAAATTAGTAGTTTCTTGCTTAGTAAAAACCCAGTAATAAACTATCTACTCACAGCTTAATGATTTATTGCAGCACACAAGTGTGGACACCTCGATTCAAATGAATGAATTTTATTCCACCTTGTGAGACACAACCTAGCGACTCTGTTAGAAATATACACTTGTTTATCAGTAATGTAGTGAAATGTTGAAAAGTGTAGTGCATGGTGAACTTGGATAACCAGTATAAGATATCTATAATAAATTTAGATGTTAAATTAAACTATATTAGTAGCTAGATTTCTTGCTTAGCTAGGTTTTTGAGCCCAGCAAAAGTAGCACAAAAACTCCATACCACAAAAAAATCCATGCAGAAATTAATAATCCATGTACAGCGTGTCCCAAAAGTCTCCATATATAGAGGACTGTGTACACCAGCACCACATCAGTTGTGCCTTCCATGTCTCTTCCATCCATGTCTCGGTTGGTCCACAACATTTCCAGTCTTTTTGAATTTGTTTCCTGTTAAAGGCCACCATAACCTTGTGACAGCTTCCCACTTCAGCCAGAATGATTTCAATATGTTCTTCTTTTGTCAAAGGCTATCTGAAAAATAAATAAATAAACTAAGTATGTAAAATTTTAGAGACATTTTGCTAAAAAATGTTAATTTCCCCTATGTATGGAGACTGTTGAGACACTCTGTACATCTGGAATCGGATGAAAACACCAGCTGCATTATTGTTTGCACACTTTTTGATTGTTTAGAAGATTGAAAGGATATCGAGAATTCTGAATCATTTAATTATCAAGATTGTCAGTATGAGGAATAATAGGAAGTGCTGCTCTACAAAAATCCACGAGGTTACCACATCCTGTAGTGTTTAATTCCATGGTCTTATACCACAGTGATTTGCCAAAAATAAATAAATAAATAGATTTTTACTTTATTAATGAATGTCATTTTGTGCTTTTTAACCATTTATAGTTACATTTAATGTTGTGGAACAGCCACAAGACAACTTCCACTGTTACCTCTTACATTATAGCAGCTATAAACAGTCATTTCCTCACTAGCCTCACTTTTTTCTTTGTTTTGAAGTTAATAAGACAAGAAAAGACTTGTCACATTAGAAAGTATCTGGAAAGTGCAAAGTCTGCTGTCCTGAAGACTTTCCCAATGGGGAAACTTACTAACTGTAGCAAAGCGCTGACACTGGAGACTCCTTCAATAAAGGTTAAATAAACGTCTCCTTACAGGAAACTTCACCATATGAACCATGATACTATTTAACAAAGAAAAACATAACACATTTTAGTCCGTTTAAAAGAACAGAACCTGGTGTAAAACACTTCACTCGTGAAAAAAAACAGTGCACATCTCTTGATTTTTGCTTTTGCACCCAACATGCATATACTGCCTTTGTCACCTTTTGGCCACAGGATGTATTAGCACACTGTCAGTGATTTGCATAAAGCTCCTATATCTAGCTTCTATATCTTCTACATCTAAAATGGACTCCATTCTTTAACAGGAGTCAAGGATGCATATTCTTGCACTATTCAGGTCTTTTTAGGTGAGCCATACCACGTGTGCTTTAGCAGATGGTTCCAAGAGATACTCGCACACATCACCCAGAACAACAGATGCTTCTCTGCCAAATCCCAATCCAAATTGGTCCTACTGTCGCCTAAATCTTTTCAGTCGTAAATAACTTTAGTGCAGTTCACTCGACTTCTAGTGCTATCCATTTAGCTGAAAATGAAGCGGGCATTAGGCTATAAATGAATGGAGCATATTTGGCAGGTCTGTCGAGATTTTAGAGGCTGTCAGATAGAAACGCGGATGCTTTCGATGGAAGAAACCAGCAGGCATTGAGCCTGCAGAGTGATGACTTGTGGATAAAGGAGTGACAAGTGAGCAGTAGGTTTCTTCCCAGAGGGATTTCCTAAATGGCCATGGTAGTCTTAAGAGTGATAGGGGTCTTCAAGTTTGGAGCGAAGATAGCAAAAAGACGTTCTTTACTTCCTGTCCGACGCCCACTCTGTCTCTCACATTAATGTTCATGCCTTCTCTTTCGCATGTTTTACCTTTTTTCTCCTCTTCAATTCATTTCCATCACTATTTTAACACAAATCCATTCCCACACCCCATTCTTTTTTTTTTTTTTTTTTTTTTTTCTTTCTTCCTCCCTCTTTTCTTATATGCACCCTGGGTCACGGCCCTTGACACAATTAGACTCTCAATGGTAGACTAAAGGGTTCTTGGCATTACACAGCCCCTCTTCTCACTCAGCTGGGTCTCAATCAGAGGTTGCCCCTGAAATGGGCCAGCATTAATTAGCAGTACAGAGCCACTCCAAATCTTAATGCAAAATCCCCAGTCTGATACAGAGCATGAGGGATCATGAGTCACAGCCTGCCTCAGAATTCTGATGGCTTAGTTCTCATCCCAAGGACTGTTTTCCTTCATTTATCTTGCCGACACACTTCGCTGCCTCCCACGTCTCTTGGCTGATTCGGCTCGACACTAGCATAAGCTGTGATTGAGCCAGATGGTGCAGCTGCATGAGCCTTCAGCTCCTGTATGGCATCCGCAAACAGGTGAGGAAACATGTAGCAAGGAGATCTGCCGGGATTCTAGTGCCAGTATAAACCCAGAATTGGAAGGGCTTGTAGTTAAGATGCAAAAGAAAACCCCACCCATATCATTTATACAATTTATAATCAATATGGGGTAAAAAAGATATATTTTATGGTGAAATTAAGAGTTGGTTTTTGGTTGGTTTAAACTTTTTTCCTCAAAAGGTCTATTCTCTGTTTTTACCCAGAATGCTGTTTGTTGGCCTGCTGGTCGTGGCACCAGTGGAAATTTACGTATCTCCACTAATTCTGTGTTGGATTTCTCATTAATATGACGCTGTCACTCTAAATGGTGAGTGAGAAAAGAAGTTCTTGTTCAGTTTTTTTTAGGAGCTAAAAGTTGTACATGACCATTATCACTAATGGTATCAGAGTATGTTTGAAATTTTTACTCCTATTAAACTTCACTGTAACTGCAGCAGCAACCAAAACAGCACCAGAATCGCTAAAGTCATCACACATATTTCTATATAATCCTACTTCATGTGTTTTAGGGTTCTCTTTTAACACGATTGGGACGACTTTCTGTCTCACAGCACTCAAAGTAAATTTGTAACATCTATCCTTGTTTTTCCAAATACAACTAACACAAGAAATGCTCAGTAATGGAATTAGTCACCATATTGCATATACTCATGTGCATCTGTCCCAAACGGCTTCCGAAACCTTTTGCAGTCATCATGAGCATCTCTAGTACCCTGTAGGTGGATGAATGACAGGAAGCTCAGTGGACTGTTCCTCACATCTTTTACTGAGACAGACTCTCCCGTGAATGTGGTAGGTGTTGACTACTCGTGTCCACTTCAGTACGCCCACATGGCACCTCGCAACGCTTCGTGAAAACTGAAAGGGTAAAATTAGACCTTGTGGCCTTAGCTTCAAAAGTCTGGAAAAGTGGTTTCAGGAACAAATTGTGCTTTTTGCCCTCCAGTATTACCTCATGGGGTTTGTTTTGTGAGTGCTTAGATTTGTACTCTGCCCCTAAAGCAGAAAAGATGAACATTCATCAGGCATTACATCCATCAAAATTGCTCTGATATATAGCACCGTGCATAAGTATTCACCCCCACCCCGGCTTCGGTAATAGGTAACGTTGGCACCTCACAGCTCCGGGTTCCTGCATTCAGTCCTGAGCTTGGATTATTGTCTGTGTGTGCTACAAGAGAGGAGAAAAGTTCAAAGGGATGAACTGTAACGGTACATGTATTTGCTATATATGGTGTATACATCACCATGATGATGTCTGCGAAGGTCTTAATGGATTTATCTGTCCAAGACCATGTACAGAATGCAGTCTTACCATGTATTTCCCCATTTCTCTCTTATTCCATCTCTCTTTGTTTTTTTCCCCCCACTTTATTCTTGCCCTCCCTGTTTTTAAACAACTCCTTTGTGGTGCTCGTATGTACACACTTTAGAATTGGCTATTTATAGATGCTGAGGGATATTTAGGGCTAGATTGAATAACCTTATACAAGTTGTACGGAATTGATTTGGAGCTTAATTCCATCAAAAGTAAGGTAATAGAGTTGATTCAAGCAATATACGCAAATTGCTGTTGTCCAGCGCTCGTATAAACCTAACGATTTCTTATACTTCAGGATCGTATCACCGCTTGACCTATAAAGCCAGGATATATGTGCTAATTGCCCCTCTCCTACCATCCAAAGGATTTTGAACATTTATCATTATTGTAGTATAAAAAGGCAGATCAATTATGATAAATTGCATTTCTGTTCCAGATAATAAGAAAATGCGCTCAAGCTCACAATTGCACCCTAAATGCACAGGTGTTGCCTGCATGCCTGAATAACTATAGATAATAGAATTGTAAATAGTAATGAAACACACATTTGTTTAGCTTTTTCACTGCCACATTTATTACGAAGCTCAGCTTTAATGAAGACATACAAAGTACACGCAGTAAATGGTTAGGGAAAAAGACTAAAATATGCAGTGTGTATAAAAAATTAGGTGTTAAAATAATTGCTCTTTGTCTTTAGAAGTTTTATCAAACCATTGCAGAAAAAATATAAAGAGTTTTAAATAAATAAATTGAAATGATATAAAATAAACCAACTTTAAATACTTTCTAGATCATATAGAATTTTTATAATATGATGGATGTACCACAACTAGAAATAATAATATAGAAAATAGCTGCTTAATCTGTACTTCAATAGGTTAATCTGTACTCTGTACAGTTAATGTTCACATCAAACATCAGAATGGGGAGAAAATGTGATCTCGGTGACTTTGAATGTGACTAGGGCATGCTTGTCTCACGGCAGTCTCCAGAGCTTAGACAGAATGGTGTGAAAATGAAAACATCCAGCAAGTGGAGGTTCTGTGGCTGGAAATGCCTTGTTGAGAGAGGTCAAGAGGAGACTGGGCAAACTTGTTCAAGCTGACAGGAAGGCTACAGTAACTCAAATAACCACTCTTTTCAACCGTGGTGAGTAGAAAAGCATCTCGGAATGAACAACACGCCAAACCTTGAGGCAGATGGGCTACATCAGAAAACCACATCAGGGTCCACTCCTGTCAGCCAAGAACAGGAATGTGAGGCTACAATGAGTACAAGCTCAGGAAAAATGGACCATTGACAATGGAAAAAACATCACCAGGACTGAATCTCGATTTCTGCTTCAGTGTGCAGATGGTAGGATCAGAATTTGTCATTAATTCACTGATCCCAACCTGCCTTGTATTAACAGTTCAGCTGCTGGTAGTGGAATATTGTGTAATATGGTGGGGATGAACATTCAGTGTCCTCCCCAGTCAACAGATCTGAATCCAATAGAGCACCTTTGGGATGTGGTAGAAGAGGAGATTCACAGCATAAATGTGCAGCTGACAAAACTGCAGCAATTATGTGACGTAATCATGTTAACACTGACCAGAACCATAAAGGGATCTTTCCAACACCTTGTGAAAACCATGCCATGAAGAATTGAAGCTGTTCAGAAAGCAAAGCGAGGTCCTAAACAGAATTAGCATGGTGTTCCTAGTGAAGTGGCTGGTGAGTGTATAAACTACAGTATACAACTGTATGTTTTATTTTTTTTAGTTGTACGGGAAACTATTAAAGTCTTTGAGGTCTTTATGCAAAAACAGCTCAAATCGATTACAGAAGTGACGTGTGGCCAAGTATGGTGACCCATACTTGGAATTTGTGCTCTGCATTTAACCCATCCAAGTGCACACACACAGTAGTGAACACACATCCGGAGCAGTGGGCAGCCTTTTTTTGCTGCGGCACCCAGGGAGCAGTTGGGGGTTCAGTGCCTTGCTCAAGGGTTTCACCTCAGTCGTGGTATTAATGGTGAAAGAGAGTGCTGGTCATTCACTCCCCTTGCCTACAATCCCTGCCGGACCCGAGACTCGAACCCATAACCTTCGGGTTCACCTTCGGGTTACAAGTCCAACTCTCTAAGCATTAGGCCACGACTGCTCCCTGAGAAGCAGCATCACTCTCAATTAAACTTTGCTCTGTCTAGGACAAGTTGATGAATGTGCACAGATTAATTAATCTATAATTCACTTTGACAAAATGATTAGTTCCATAGTTATCATTGAGTGATGTGCTGAGCACAGTGTCATTCTAGTATCCCTGTAAAAGTCAGGCTAAAATGTGAGACGCGGTGATAAGCAGCACGTTGGACTGCACATCTGGCAGTTACAACTTAAAGAATTTTATCAGACGGCATGCCTCCTTTAAATTGAGTCCAGCGAAGAGGTTTGTAGGTCCACAGTGTTAAAGATGGACAGAGAAACAGAACCAGAAGACAAATAGGGAGCAGAGGTTAGACTGATTAGACTGTAACATAATTTGTAAGACCCTGGTTTGGACAGCTAGAAGTAAAACAGTGCTTGCTGGGCAGAAAGTCAGTCTAGGTGAGTGGCTTGGTGTTATAATCTTTATGTAAGATGTTTCTTCACTTGTAGGCTCCGGTGGCTTTACTGACTGGTGGGAACATGAGAATATATTTGGGTTCAGGATAAGGTAAATGAATTGCCAGACCAGATGGTTGTCACAGTTGAACGTAGACAGCTTGCTTCACTCATCTTTCACATCAGTTGTCTTCTTTGCCCAGAATATGTCCCTTTTTCTTTAGATGCACATCGACTACAGAGTCTTGGTTTGAGAAATTGGTACTTTTACACTGTGACACGCTCTTATATAATGCCTACACATCCTAAAACTGGCTTTAGACTTTACGATTTATGGCCAGATTTTGCTGTCACAGACAAAAGTCGCATATCGTAAAAGAATTCTTTGGTCGTTAGTTGAGATCGGCGGTCTTAAACCGTGTGATGTGACACTATTACCTGCGGCTGATTCAGTGCCTCTGCAACCAAGGACAGCTGACGACAAAGTTCTGGCAGTGTGAGGAATTTTGTGAGCATTTCTTTGCATGTGCCTAAGACTTTTGCACAGTACCGTACAGTAGTATCGATGGTGAAACGTCAAAGAAACATAGACAGAAAAAAAGCATTATTACTTTGCTTACTTTGAAGAATGTTTCTGCTAACACGACCCCATTTTCAACATGATCCCCATAGCGATTTGCTTCAATCGCAGGTCCATCGTTCATTGTCTAATCTGACATGGAGAACACGTTATCACATGGTCTGTTATAGAATTCGGCCAAAATATTATTGGGCTCATCTCATACAATGTGACAGGTAAAAAAAAAACTGCTGTAATTGCATAAAACCGGCTTTATACAATGGAATCAAAATGACACTGATTAATGAAAACCTGCACACACTTGACTGAGAGTCTAAGTGGAAAATGGGTTGGAATTACAATTTCAGGCCTTAATTTAGGCCTTAACACTTATGTATATGATGCAGGCAGACTATGTCATGATGGAATCAACCAGCATGGGTCATTTCTCAGCCAGAATTCATTGTGATGCCCCGACTAGAGGCAGTAATGCGTGCTTGCTGTTTTCATAATACTGATTGAGACACTCTGGTTGTGGTGTGACCTACTGGGACCAAAATTATGTTCACAAATGAAGTCACATTACCAACAAAGATGGCGGATTCAAAAAATGTATACAAAACGCAGAGCAAGCAAACCAACAGGCAGCAGGCCATTTTGCATTTTGCATTTTCCACAGTAGTGACAGAAAGCTCACTAGTTACTTTAATATCCAGTAAAACCTGCAGCTGTTTGACTGAGAGAAAGTGTTGTAAATATAGAATTTTCAGCGACAAGATGTTTACTGTATAATAGCAGGAAACAAACAATTGTGAAACCCCAAATCCTGACCAGTTTTTAATTTCACATCTACCACTGCTGAATACTGGCCCACTCCAATTTCTACTAATCAAATGAGCAGTTCATTTGTTTGCAGTAAAAGGATGGGTTTTATAAGCATATAATATCCAATCAACATCACATTTCACAAAAATGAATTACTTTACCAGTGAGACCATCATTATCCAGCACATATGTAACCAAATTCACAGTATTCTAGTGAACAACAGGGCATGAACTCTCTATACTGCCCCATCAACCAGCTGGCGCTCTGCATGAGTGCATAGCATTTATATTATCTGCTTATTGTCTTGTTGTAAGGTGTCTAGATTGGGCAAGAAAGTGACTTCATGGTGAAGCTTTGCTTTTATCTACACAATATAACCTTCCATATGAAGGAAGTTGTTGTCAAGCCAGCTGTATATCTGTTTTTATGTAGTTTTGTTTTGAGATGCTTTTTTTTTTTTTTTTTCTTAAACCAATTTTTATCTCAATACAGCCAATTCTCTCCAATCACCCCAAAGACTTGGGAGGACGAAGGCTAAAATGCTTCCTCCAAGACTTGTGATGCCAGCTGCTTCATATTTTCAAAACTGCTGCACAAGCACAATCATAGGGCAGCTGAATGCACTTGAACAGCTCTAACCCCCAAGGAAAATGACTAAAGGTTTAATCTAAAGATTTAATGCAGATCCTTGGCTGTGATTCATTTGAATATTTATCACAAACGCTTCTCCTGAAATCAATTAGGAGAAATAGAATGAGACAAAAAAAGAGACATGGGAATTTAGGATTCAGAAGTCACAGGCTACACTTGATATCAGCAATCTGATCTCAAGGCAAACTCTTTAACACTACACCACTTTGGAAGTTGTTAATTAATGGGTTAAAAATGTTTTGTGTTGTTCTGTTTTGTTTTTGGTTTTGTTCTGTTCTGATTTACTTTGGTTTGGTTTGTTTTGGTTTTGTTTTGTTCTCTTCTGTTTTCTATTTTGTTTTATTTTGTTGTTTTGTGTTTTTTGTTCTGTTTCGTTTCTGTCATTTTTGTTTATTGTGTCAAGCTATTTGTCTAATGTTGGCTGCACAGTAAAATCAAGTTAAAATGATATTTGAGTAAACCTTAATTGAAATCTCTTCTCAAAATACAAGTTTAAATGCTTTGTAAAAATGTAATGTAAAAATGTTACTTGATTCAAACTTTCTCACATAAAAACAAATAATTTAATGTAGACAATAAATAAGTAGACCGGAATATTGAGCACGCTCAAATACAGTTTATACCTGTATTACTACAACTAAAATACTATCTGGAATATTGAATACTTGTTTCCTAGAGTACTTCTCTTCTTATAAAAGCATATACTTATAAAAGATTCCATGTAAAACGTACATTAGTGTACATCTTTCTAAGTACTAAAATTATTTGTTTTTTTTAAAATAACACTAGTGTACTTCTCCTCAAATATATTCAGACATGGTAATACATGAAAAGTAAACTGTACATTTCTTCAAATATACATTAGTATTCTTATAATAAACTTATTCATATATTTGAATGAATTTGACACATCATTAACTTTTCAGGTCTGAGAACAAAGCTCTTTAGGGAGACTTCTGGGTCTCAGAAAAAAAACACAACAGACAGGAGACTTAAACATGCAGCATGCATCTCTCTTTTGTTTCCATTTGCTGTCTAGGAGAAACTATAGAGATAATAATCCGATCTGTTTTTACTTTTTTGTCTATGGGAGCTACTCTGTTCTCTGCAGCTGAGGTAAGTCCATGAGTGGCATGGCTCTGATCTGCAGACAAGGCGGTAAGGTGGTCCTTGCCACCCAGAGAGCAGGGCTGGGGATCTTGGACCCCTGCATTGCCACTGTTGTGATTTGAATCTGTGATGTCCAAACAAAATGGTGATTTTTTTAACAGTTGCGGTTTTTGTTTTACTTCCTTCTTTACAGTGTCAACTGCTACCATGGTCTCATATCTCAACCCTTCATGTGTGGCAGTGTGTCTTGAAATTTATAAACGCAAGTCCATTCAGTGAGACTTAATGCATTTAACATGATTGATATGACTGGCAGCTGTGGGTTCAAAACAGGACAGATTTTGGTCGTGACTGCATAGTGAAGAAGTGAGCGCTACCCTTCAGTGCTCTCAAACTGGTGGAGAGAATGGTTTTAAAAAAAAAAAAAAAAAAAGCAACTGGAATGATTCTCCATTGGTTTGAGATTTTAAAAAAAAATAGCTGCGAGTGGACACTCAAGATCAAGAAACATAAACATATGAATGAGAAGATGGCAAGCATTTAGATACATAATCCTTTAATAAGAGTCTAGTATATGGCCAGTATTTCACTGTATCAATTGTCCCAGTCCTAAATATCACAGTAATCACTGCGACTTTCATCGTTTTTCATTTTTAACAATATTTTAGTTTGTGAGAGTATTTTAATCTAACAATATGGATTCCACCTCATTATTCGGAAGCTTATAAAACAGCAAACAGAGTGGAGACAAAAAGACCAAGACAAGGCTTCGGGGAAGTTTGTTAATTGTATGGTCTCTATTCAGTCATCAGCTTTTCTAGAAGCTAATTACCAATTCAGTAGCGAACACAATCTCAGGACTTATTGGTGAGCCTCATCTCCTGTAAATTGGGGAAGAAGAAAAAAAAAAAAAAAAACAAGGAGCAAATTTGGATGCAAATCTATTTCTGGAGATTAGAGATGTGCCGCTTGATATTACACGACAGTAAATTGCCACTGTGGCAACAATTCGTTGTCCCTGTTATAATTACGCGCTGTGCACTTGCTTCATTATTGGCGCAATTTTCATAATGAGCACATTTCCAGCCATTTGCTGACCGGCAGATAAAAGCAACTTTTCCTCCTCTTTCCACTCGTTCTCGCTATCTCTTTTTTATCATCTCCTCATTAAAAAAAAAAAAAAAAAAGCCGAACCCGGCGGAGCAATAAAACGGGCTCGCCGCAGCGCTAAGTGTTAATGACGATAACGAAACTTCCAGGGCTGGTGTTACTTTATTTCATTGCCTATATTTAGCGGATTCCTGACGCAGCGTTCGAGAAAGTCTCCAAATGGTTTGGATCCGAGCAGACACAGCTGGAGGTGGCGAAAGGCTCGTGCTCTGTAATTACGTCTTAGAGAGGGGTGACAATCAATGGTGAAGTCAGGGAGCAGAGGCCAAGCGAGACCACCCTTAACCTTTAGCCTGAGCATTGACTGGCTGCCAGGCTTCAAACTGAGAGCGCTGCGATTATTTTTTTTTTTTGCTCTTCTTTCAAACCATTCATGCTGGGTGGAAGGTAGATTGCCCTTTTAACTATATAAATGCTTATTAGCCGGTCGGATGCTAGTCTCAGTGGGATTGAGGTACTAAATTGAGTAGTTTTAAATCTCTGCACAGTTTCTGTCCAGCAACTAAGTCATCCCAGGAATCATTAAGCTTTTTTGATTGATCTTTTTCATGTTTTGCGTTTTCTGAGCCAAGTATGCCATTTTATTTATTTCTCTTTCACTTATTTCTTATCTGCGGCCCCGTCCTCGTGTATGTCCAACTAATTTTACCCGTCTGTTTAAACCAAATCCCCTCCATACAATGATCCCACCTACATTTTTGAAAATATCCCAGTCCACATGAAGATGGTTTGAAAACGCTCACATGAGCACGCCAGCCCAGTGAAAGTATACACCGCTATGTGAAATGCCTCAAGGATAACGTTAAGATCATGCGTATTCCGCGGAAGGCGAAATGCAGAAAACCGCGAAGGGTCGTGTTTCCAAATTTGTCATCACGCTGTCAAATTTTTTGTTGTTTCAGGTTTTTTATCGTTTTGTGTTGTGTTGTGTTGTGTTTCCGAATTTACTGTCATGTTCCCAAATTTGCTTTGGTGTTTCTGAAATTGCTGTTTCGTTCCCTAATTTGTTGTTGATAGTGTATTTCAATTGTAACCTGTTGGCAGCCAATTTGGAAACATGACATGTTTGAGAATTTGCAGTTGTGTTTTCAGTTTTGCTGTCATGTTCCTGAAGTTGCTGTCGTGTTTCCTTATTTGTTGTGTTTCCAAATTTGCTGTCATGGTTTTGGTTGCATTGTTGTGTTTCTGAATTTGCTGTCATGTTGCCCATTTTCCTATGTTTCTGCGTTGCTGTTGTGTTTTTGGTTTATTAATGTGTTTCGCACTTGTACAAAACCAAAAGACAAAAATACGTATGTTTTCAAAAATATCTGTATACGTGTGGGCGGGGACCTGAGTGAACCTGGGGGTGTGTACTCCGGCCGAGCTCTGTGATCCTTCCTTCCTGTCGAACTGAATCAGGTGTGAGTAGAATCTATTAATGCGCACACACACACACACACACACACACACACACACACACACACACACACACACACACACACACACACACACAATGGCAAACCCAATTATGTTGGCTTGATACTTTAATGCTGCATTTTCCATTTTCTCCTCTCTTCTTCTCCACCTCCGGGCGTCTTCTGTGGTGTTTTTTCGCTCATCCCCTCCGTTATTTATGGCTTTGAAAAGTGCCGTGAGCTGTGTTTCTCCCCGCATTGTCCTCATGTGTTTGGAAAAGTCAGTTTCTTTTTAATGAGCTCCGTCTGCTGGACTCCCATCCCGAGGCTGCTCAGTGCTGACCTGGTGGCATTTGTCTCTCTGTCTCTCTTTCTCTCTCTGTCAATCGTTGTCTCTCCCTTTCTTCTTCTCTCTATTTTGCCCCCCCCCCCGCCCCCCGCCCCATTTTCTCTCTCACTTACTGGTTCTTTTCTTGCTCTCATTCTCTTCATCTGTTCCTGTTTCATCTCTCTCTTTCAGTCTCTATACTTCTCTCTGTCTGTCTCTCATTCGTTCTCTTCCTCTCTTTCTTCCATCTCGTCTCTTACTCTTTCTTTCTCTTTTCTCACACTCTGTCTGACTCTATTTCTCTCTTGCTGCCTTTTTCTTCCTTAACTTGTCTTTCATTCTTTCTGTTTTATTTTTTTGTTTTGTTTTCATTCTCTCTCTCATTCTCTCTCTCTCTCTGGCATGATTTCATTCTCTGTTCTTCCATTTAATCTCTCTTTCACTCGGTCTACTTTTCTCTGTCTTCGTGTTATTCTTTGCTTGCTTTATCGCTGTTTTTTTTTCCCTCCCTTACCTTAATTTCATCTCTTTAGTCTCTGTCACTATTTTTTGTCTCCCTCTTCATCTCTCTCTCGTCCACCCTTCATTCTGTGTCCTCTCACCCTCCTTCACTTTGTCACTATTTGGTTCAGGGTTTTTTTTTTTCAATTGCATTCTATTTCTCTTTTTCTCTTACTCTTTCCTCCTCTTATTTTGTTTCCAACTCTGTCCGTCGCTCTCGCTGTTTTTCTCTCTCTCTCTCACACTGTTTCTATTTTTTCCTCTCATCTCCTCTCCATTTTGCTCTGCTTCACTCTTTCACATTATTTTATCCTATCTGTCACTCTCCCACTCTTTTCTTTCTCTCTTTATAGTTCCCTTTATGTTTGTCTCATCGTCCACCATTTTCTGTCTCTCTCAGTCTCGGTCACGATTCTCTTCCTCTATCCCTTCATCTCTCTAACTCTCACTCTCTGTACTTTGTTTTTCTCAGTCTTTCTCTTCTCTCCCTTCTATTTCATATCTCGATCTTCCTTTCTCTACTTTATTACTCTCTCATCACTTTTTCACTCATTCTTTGATTCTTCATTCTTTCATTTTGCTCACTTTATCTCTTTCTCAATCACTTTCTCTTTACTTTCCCCCTCTTATTTTGTCTCCAACACTTTTTCTTTTTTGAATTTTTCACTCACTTTTTTGGTTCTACCTCTCTGTCTCACCAGCTATGTCATTCTCACTCTTTTCTCCTCTTTCTTCTTTCTTTCTATAATTGTTTCTGCAACTCTCCTTTCATTTTCTCTCTTTCTCTGTTTCATTCTCTCTCCAAGTCTTACCCTCTGTCTGCTTTGTCTATAACTTTTTTTTTTTTGTCTAATCTCTATTTTGCTTTTTCTCCCTCCTTCTCTCCATTATGCCTTTTTCCTCTTCACGTTCACTCTCTTTCTGCTTTGTTCTCTCTATCTCTCACAGTGCCTCACTCTTTAGTTTCTATATGCTCACGTTTTTCGTTTTTTATCTCTGTTAGTAATGTGCTGATGGTTTTTTTTGAATAATTAGCTTGCACGTGGACTGAAAGTGATTAGCGCCATGAGAAAGCTTCATGTCTACCAATGGACACGTCAGTTAGAAATGAACGGAGCACTGAAATAAGTCTGTCTTTACACCACAAACGAGCGATGTACAAAAGCTGTTCTTTTTCTAAAACAGAATAAAAGCAGCTTTCCATCATCACAGTTAGCGCTATCAAGTCGGGAGTTGTTCTTATGTCCCTTTAGTAACATCATTTAAATTCTAATTTTAGATAGCGCTAATGAAATAGGAACTGGTTCTTGAAGCCTTTGTGGGTGGGCTGGGTTCTGACAGTGTCGTTAGACTGAAACATGAAGAGTTTGGTCGAGGTGGAAGGACACACTTGAGTTTCAGTGTTCAATCAACTCGGCTGGTTTAACAGCTGATGAGTGCAGAGATTTTTTTTTTTTTAGATTTAAAACAGGCAGAAAATTTCTAAGAACTCTACCACTTAGTTCCAGACATCATTCATCTTGGCCGTGCTTTCTTTTTTCTTTTTAGCTGCAAAGCAACTCATGCGCACTCTTGCTCATATATTTGCAGGCTGAAGAGATACCAAAATGGGGACTGCATTGGCTCCCTGGGGGCATGGTTTTCCCATCATGCCTTAGGAGGAAATTCACTCTGTAGCTCACCAGAAACTCTGCCTTGTTGTTTATTTATTTCAACTTCACAGCCAGTCAACATTATCAATAGCTAAAACGTCCCCACCTCAATTTATGTAATACAAATGAATCAGAGATCTGCGGGGTCCAAGCACCGTTTGCAAATAGTTTGTGCTGCCTCTCAAAACACATCCTAGCATGCCATGTAGTATGTCATTACACCAGTGATATCTGTACTATTTAGGGGTTATAGTTTTGTGTGCAGAATGCAGATTGGGATGCATCCCCGAATTCATGTTGAATGTTTGTTAACTGCTTCTCACCTCCTTCAGTTGAATCTGAATGGTGGAGAGGGAGGGAAGGGGAGGAAGATGTTCAGGAAGATCCAGTAGCTTTTATTATAATCAGAAACAAAAAAGCTTCAAAATAGCCAGCCCATTTTAACATTTCACTGGGGCACAAAAGAAAAACATATTCGAAGCAGAAAGTCTCAAATGCAGCTGCATTGGTTTACAAGCCTGGGTGTTTTTTTTTTTTTGTTTTTTTTTTTTTTTTAATTGAGAAAAAAAACAATCAATGCCCTAGAGAGGGAGAGAGGGAAGATTGGAAATACTTCGCTGGAACCTAGATACACACGTGATACACATGTGAAACGTGCATCTCTGTACTATAGTACAAAGAATTAATATAGCACCAATTCTCAGACAAAATAAAGACAGTGAAGAGTATAGAGTCAAACCTAGGACAGATCAATACACAGAAATGAATCTTATTGGATATGACCTGAATCGAATCGCATCCATGCCGGACTGCATCATATCAGAGGCAGTAGTGGATTGAATTTCATTGAATCATTATTTGTTCAACTGTATTGTTTGTGTATCGTATCGTATGTCATGTATCAAAATGTGCATTGTATCATTTGAAAGAGGGAAATTCACATCCCTAACCCTACAGCATTGCCTTGCTAAACTTGCTTGCATGTTAGGGGCAAGCCTGAACTGCTGGCGTAGGAAAGTAGGAAGTACTTTACTTGTCTGTAATGTGAATGTGTTGTTATTCTTGCACTCAGATACACACCCATACCCACACACACATTTTCACATTCTCTTAGCCCCTTGAGACCTGTCCCATTTCCGTGAACATCATGAGGGAATCCAGCGTACAACAGGAATCTACATCAAACCAATCCAGCGAGTGCCTCAGAGCACAGTTCTCATAGAGGCGAGTGCACATCTGAGGAAAACACAAACAGTGATTACATCTGACTGCAAAAAAGCAAAAGGAGACTAAAATGAGGGAGAGTTTCTGATTAGCGTCGGCCTGCCAGATACAAAAACACTTCCAGAAGTGTATTCACTCAACCTTGCACAATGATTAGCTTTGGAAACATAACATTTCTGCATGAGTACTTTTGCAAATGAATGGTGAAGCAGTGCTGACAAGATGCAACAGCAAAGATAATGAATTCCTCCTTCCCGGGCACCAAACAGATATTTCCATGGCTTCTTGTTGTTGGGGACTGGGACTTAAGCTACTTTCACACTCATCATACCGACCCGAACACTCCACCAGCCTGAGACATCAGGAGGCTTTAATGGGGGACCAGAGTTTATTCAATTTTTTTGCTTCACAATTTGACCCACAAAGTAAAGGAAATTCCAACAGCTTGTATAGAAAGTCACAAAGATGTGTAGCACAGAGCTGGAATACTGTATGTTTCATAAGAGTGATTTTCTCCATCCTTCAACAAAGTTTCAGAATTTCAAATTGAATGATTGAATTGAATCTAAACACACTCAAGAGTGTATTAGCAAACCAGTTCAATTAGAGGCCACACGTTGAACGAGAGCTTGTAGGATTTCTCAATGCCAAATTGGTCATTTGCATTCATATAAGTAAGTGGGGTATGTTTTGAAAACAGGTGATCAGGCAGGAATTCAGAAGATCGGCAAACCATATAACCGAGAAAAAGTCCAAAAATCGAGAAACCAAGAGGCAGAACACGATCAAAAACCAGAATAGCAAAACATTTAGAAAGGATTGGTGAGTCAGGGAGGAATATCCTGAACGTTACTTCACCCCGGAACAAAGAAGTATAAGGGCTTAAATACACAGACTAATCAAGGGAAGAACTGAAAACAGGTGAAAGAAATCATGACATTGGGAGACAGCCAATGACTAGACGGGGCAGAGACAAGACATAAACCAAAACAATACACACATGGCCATAGAAACAAACACACAAAACCCGTCTAATTTCCTGAGCCTATCAACTAACCTTTTTTTTTCCAGTTGTGTTTCCTATTCTGTCCCTGTTCTCTCTCTCTCTCTCTCTGTATTTTTTTTTTTCCCTTCCTTTTTTGTCCTGCCCATGTGATGCTATCAGCCTTCCAGCTTTTGTTACCAAGGGCAATTCTGGATCAGCTTCAGCTTTTTCGTAAGAATATGAAATCCCCTTTGAAAAAAACTAAACAAATGGTGGCAGTGAGAAGTGCCTCTGTATCTCTCTCCATCTCACTCCCTGCCTGTCCCTCTTCCTCTCTTGTTTATAAACTTGCAGTCCTTAGCACTTTGCCAAAAAATGACTCAGTTTGAGCCCTGCAGAGACACCCGCCTGTTATTTAATTGGTCTCAGTACACCGACTGGTTCCTCCATCCATGTGGCAGTCATGTCCCATCGCTGGTGCTCACGCTGATCGCCCCGGTCTTTGTAAGCCTACACCAAGCTTCTACTTCTTCTCCCCAGTCTGATTATCGTTGGAAAAATGTAATCGCCACCTCCTCCTGACACTCTTCCACGCTTCCCGACAGAGCAGAGAGGACATTCTGTTTGAAGTTTTCCACAAATAAGGTGGGGTTAACTCTTCCCCAGGGCCAGCTGTCATGAATTATGAATCAAGTTAAAAAAGACTTTCTCTAGTTAACGGTGCACATTCGGAAAGGCGAATGACTCTCCCCGAAGCCAGTTTGAGTGTCCTGATCTGAGTGTGTCATTATACAGAGTGCATTTCAAAAGCTCCCCTACTGATGAGTAATGTCACGGATACCGACAACAAAATGTGCAATTCTGCCTTTGAATCAGAGAATATCCCATGCACATGCATTATTCATGCTCCTCGTTTTTTTTTGCTAGTAAGCCACAGGGCTACAGACAGTGAGGTGTTAATGAAGGCGAATGCACAGCACGGTAAGTTGAATGGATCCCAAGGGAAGCTTGACACTTTCTACAGATGATTGTGATCAACACTGCACATAACCCTACAGAACAATCCACCGGTGAGTAATTTGTGCAGAGTTGTTCAGAGGCAGGTCTTTGGATTAAAAAAAGGCTTCTGTATACTGTTATACAGTTTATAGAATAATGTGATCGTACAACAGTTTTCTCTGTCTCAGATGCAGTTCCCCAATCTGGCTCCTTCCCTAATTTTTTATTTAGTTCCCTTCTTATTTCACAAATATCTCTCTGTCCCTTGCTAAATGAAGTGACACAGAAATTGACACAATCTGAGCTACTAGGCTACATGTTGCTAGTAACAGCATCATCAGAGCTAAATGATGCAGCTGTACTGTATCCTCAAGAACTGATACTGCATTCCTACACTGTTTAAAAAGTTCCCGAAGGGTCCTTTGGATAGTTAAGGGTTCTCACAATCTGAAACTGAAGTCAGAGGCTCTCAAAATCTTTGCAACCAGGGAACCCTTTAAATGTAAAATAAATTCCATGGACCTTCGTAAGTGATTTAATTATGTACCTTTTATTTTTTGGCTATTTGTTGGAGCCATAGTGGTGTGTGTGTTGTTGGTGTTTTTTTTTTTTTTTTTTTGATTTTCCATCATCTAAGACATTACTTGGTGAAGTTTGGATCAAACTGACCAGGCAAACAGGCTCATAGTTACTCTCAGCCTGCACATTCATGCAATTATCCAGTCAGCCAATCATGTGGCAGCAGTGGAAAAAAAATCATTCAGATACAGGTCAAAAGCTTCGAATAGGGAAAAAAGTGATCTCTGTGATTTTGGTGATATGAGTATCTCAGAAACTGCTGATCTACTGGGGTTTTCATGCACGAGAGTCACCAGAGTTTATACAGAATGGTGCGAAAAACAAAAAACGTCCGGTGACCAGAGTCCTGCAGGTGGAAATGTCTTGTTAAGGCATGCGAGAGATCAGTGGAGAATGGGCCAGGTTTGTTTGGGCTGACAGGAAGTCAACAGTAATTCAGATAAGCACTCTTTACAACCGTGGTGAGCAGAAAAGCATCTCAGAATGCACAACACATCATTAACAACCAATGCCACAGTCAAAGTCACTGAGATCACATTTTTCCCCCCCATTCTGATGTTCGATGTAAACACTAACTCTATCTTTTTATGCATTGTGCTGCCACATAATTGGCTGTTTGGATAATTGCATGAATGCACAGAGGTACAGGTGTTCCTATTAATGTGGCTGGTAGTGTATAAGAATTCAATAATCAATTTAATAGATTAGAAAAAGGTGGGTTGTGATCGCAGAGCCCCTGGCTATGTTTCACAGACCCTTAGGGGGTCCTCAGACCCTACTTTAAGAACCACCGGTCTAAGTACTTCCTGGAGTGTCTCATAAATACACACTTGTTCTCCTGAGAAATCCCTTGGAGTGATTGCCAGATATGAAGCACTGCATGAACTTTCTGTATAACTTTTCCACTCTAGCCAGCAGTCAACAACCCTGAGCTATTTATTTATTTATTTATTCATTCATTTATTTATTTATTTATTTATTTATTTATTTTCTTACACTGTACTCTCAGACTAATGACTTTGATCTCAATGTTATCATGTCAGCAAACCTTGCATCTTAGCTAGACTCCTAATTCAACGACCAGGATTTTCATTCTTGCTCAGTATCAGAATAGATACCAGCTGTCTGGGTGTATTCAACATGTTTTGGTCTGAACTCCAACTCAAATTATGTATGGGGTAGAACATGATGGAGAATGCTGTTACTGTGCTGTAATAGCACCCCAAGGTGTGAGATTGTTAGTGAATGTGCGTCCCCTCCAGGGTGTATTTCCGCCTTGTGCCCAGTTTTTCTGGGTAGGCTCCGGATCCACCACAATCCTGACCAGGCTAAAGCGCTTACTGAAAATAACTGAATGAATGAATTAGCTAGACCAGCCAGTTAGGTAGCATGACATGCATATTCTGTGGCTAAAAGATTCTGAGTACCACATCGTCCTCTAATAATGGCCTGTGGTGGGTCCAAAGCCACTGAGTCCATTTCCTGACACCACTAACTGTGCTTAAAGTGGTATTTCTTTGTCTCGTGAGCTTTGTGTCACACCACTCGTGCTCTGTTTCAACCAGTGAATCTTTCTGGCATGCTTTCTAAAAAAAAAAAAAAAAAAAACGAAGTGTATCTTCTTTTCGTATCTGTATTTGTAGCCATTTAGAACACATTACCCGTTCATTCTACATAATGTATCTGTCTTCGGTTTACATCCCTTGCGTGCGTATCCATGTATGCGTGTGGCTGTGTATTTTGCTTTTCTGATTGCTTTTGTGTGACGACTGTAGAGTTGTTGTCCTAAAGCCAGGAACACCTGTGAGGTAAATGGAGATGTATAGGGGCAGGTGTAATAACACTGACTTAGCTAATGAGACAATTTAGCCACAGGGGCCTTTCTATTAAAAACAACAACTGTGAGACACACGCGCGCACACACGCACACAAATGCAATGTAATCAGGGAGGCATTCAGCTTGCTGAGGTAAAATTAAAAAGCCTTCCATCAGTCAAAGCACTCGTGTCCCAAGTGAGCCTGTTCCTCTAAGATAGATCGAGAGAGAGGGAGGGAGAGAGAGAGACTGAAAGTGAAAAAATGATTGAAATATGCAGCTTCGCAAAATTGACTTCGAGCTAGGTGCTGAATTTGTAGCAGATCTGAGACATTACAGATAAGACAGATGGGTAAGGTAAACGTTTTCCCTTTGCTTGAGTGCACCTGCTTATTTTTCTGCACTCAGTATTTCAGACATGTCTCTTAGCTGGGATAATGATGGGATAAAGGGTATAATAGTCAGTCAAGTGGAGTAGCACTAGTATTGATGACAGCTGCATCAGTCATACTTGTCATGTCATTATGTACATAGATATTCTTTGCTCAATGTGGTGTTCTAAGCATGCACTGATTGTGCAGTATACTGACTATGGGGTCAATACAGGCCTGAAATGTAGGATCATAACCATATTTGACAGTTCTGATGTCATCAGTGTGTATAATTGTAACTGACATGCAGCACTGACTCAATTCTGATTGGTCAGAAGATGATGGTTCATTTTCTGTAACGCCAGCTCTGACAGTAGTTCACAGTAATTGTTTATTCTAAAAAAAATTTTGTGTCTGTAGTAACAGCTATTTCACAGGAGCTTGTACGGCAGTTTTATGGGCGTTTTCACACTTGGCTCAAATACTCAAGTCTTGGATCGATTGTGCAATTCCATACATTTCTGTGCACATACGTAGGTTTTTCTTCAAGAGGACCAGAGATTCTGGACCGCCACAGTTCTCTTTCACACTCTACCGAATGTACCGAACTCCTGGAGCCAACAGCCTTGGGTCCTGAAAAAGCCTCAAACAACCCTACGATTAATAATAAACAGATTTAAAAAAAAAACATCTTATGTAACAAAGAAAATGTATATTCGTTGATATGCTGAAGCTTTCTGTAAGGAGAAGTTTATATAACATTTATGGAAGGAGTCTTCAGTGTAAGTGTTTTGTAATAGTCAGTAAAAGTGGCACTTTGCTGTGGTATATGAGGAATAAAACACTTCAGGGAAAACTCTGATGTGGTAACAGTAACTCTGCTTCATCACGAACCCCACTGTTGATTATTTTGCTATAACGGCATGCCCCAAAGTGTTTTATTCCTTACTTATTGCATCACGGCTGTACCGGAAGCTTGCAGAGAGTCAAACTGATTACTGTGAGGACGTCAACATCAGTTCAGTATCAGATATTAGCTGATACTCAAAGCTTAAAAATTGAACATGGAAAAATTGGATTGGGACATTCATAGTTGTTAGAGAGTTTCAAGAGATATAACAATTACAAAGACAGTTTCATAATTACAGTTAAACGTGTTTCAAATTAATCACTGAGGTAGCAAATTACTGATTAAAATTTGACATTTGAGTGGATGAGTCCTGCCTGTAATTAATTTGTTGTCATTAGCTACATCTACAAACATTGTGTATGATGGACGCTAACCGAATGTCGTTGCCGTTGGTCTAAACTTGACAAGCATTGTGCATCATTTCTCGTTATTGTCATTAGGCATGAGCTCTTTAGGTGCCAGTTATTGAAGTGACTAGAGTCTCGCTCTCGGTGCCAAACCCATTAGTAGTTGGCACATCACTATAGCCTAGCATAACACAATTGCAATTAGACTGAGATGAATGGGCTTTTAGATTGATTGTCAAAATATCCTGTAATCTTCCTGTTTGAGTGTCATTCTTCATCGAAATGGTACCTCCGATAAATCCATCAGCACCAGAACCTGAGACGACAAGATGATTCTGAAACAGAAGCGGCCACCTCGACGTTTTAGAACATGGCAACTGTGGCCTCTTCATCATGACCCTTAACAGGATGAGTTCGCAGTTCTTTGTGGATTATCACAGAAATGCCTTTTAATGAGTGTCTCAGTCTGAGGCTGCAGAAGGTTAATGTATGCTGCACCGTCGCAGGATGGTTTGCTCTTTTAATAATAGATGCTAATTTCCCAGTGCTGCTTCCATCATTTGTGTGCATCCAAACATCAGGATTGCTGTTAGACTTTTTCATCTGTAGACTTTTTCATCTCCTCTCAGCCTCTGGTGTTGTTTTCCTTGACTTCAGCAACAGCCCTGGGTGATTTATATGTTTATGGTCATTACTGACGTTGAGTAATCCATTTCAGGTTTTTTTTTTTTTTTCTTTCTTTCTTTTTTTCACCACTCTTGGCAGCACCATGTAGCTTCTCTGAGGAATATCAATTACTCTGTTCTTTTTTTCATCGCAATTTTCCACATGGCCATGGCTGAGACTGAAGGTGCACGGTGACATTGAAAAATTCCTGCTTTGTG
The DNA here is from genome assembly GCA_022985145.1 of Pangasius djambal. Taxonomy (NCBI): domain Eukaryota; kingdom Metazoa; phylum Chordata; class Actinopteri; order Siluriformes; family Pangasiidae; genus Pangasius; species Pangasius djambal. The sequence goes on from CM040994.1 coordinate 13,822,350, forward strand.
TTTTATTTCTACACAGATATACTCACATATGAGATGAAGGATGTTTCAAAGTATACCTAAATAGATGTACAGACAAAACATACAGTGATATATTGTGCACTTGTAACATACAGGACTCAGAAGCAGAGTTAGGATCCATGTGCAAAGAGGTCTTTAACAGGTCTTTAAATCTCGTCAAACAGTGTTGAGATGCAATCCAGTGTCAAGGTCAATAAGCAGGCAAGGCTCAGAAATACAGTCGATAGTACAAACAAGGCCAAAGGATAATCCAATGAGTAAATCAACAAACACAGCAAGGGCCTGTACACAGTGAGCCAATCACTAATAATCATGGCATAAGTTAGGAATGGCAAGGATTCGCAGTGAGCTAATATACATGAGCTGCTTAAATAGTCCAAACTTAGGAAGTGTCCCAGAAATGATGTCATGCTAGAACTCAGATGAATGCATTCATGTAAGAGTATTTTTTTATATACATCAATCAGTGGTTCTGGAATATTTTTCAGGGAATATGTGAGTACATGGTTTGTGGTATACTTCAATATCTTGAATATAGAGTGTGAGTGTAGCTGACCTAAGAGTGCCGAGCAGTATCAGTGAGCTTGGTCATTAAAAATTAACTCGGCGTACAGTGAATTGTACCTTGAGCAAAATGTAGACTGTGGCGAAAGGAAGCATGCACAACTCTCTCAGTGCTCGCAGAACTAGAATGCTCTAATATGCAACAGTTTCTTTTGCTTTACTGCCCCACTGTAATTCATACCTTGGTGTCTGTGCAATTCGCTGCACTCTGCGCTCATTTTCAATGACAATGCTCGCTGATACTGTTCTGCACACTCAAACGTCCATCCTCACATTATCTCTTAAAGACATTGTTTGCTAACACCATAAAGATGTTGCATCAGGTTCCTTGTAGGAAGATGCTGTAGTAGCTCATCTTGATATTTTCACAGACTTTAGTTTGCAGTCAACTTTGCTTTGCTTTGACAATTCATTGTGAAATACATCCAGATCACTGTCATTTGGTCACCTAGTATCACATGGTATCAAATGTAGGAATACGACCATTCTTTTATGACTATATGTAAACAAGCATGGATTCAGACCAGTACCATCATCAATGCATCCCTGTTTAGTACCTATCCCTGATCTGCTATCATGTCTTTGCTAAACTGCATATACAAGGTTTACATAACTGCATAATAAACTGTGATAATGGTGTTGCTTGGCCCTTTGACCAGGGTGTGGTTTCAAATGAATGATTTGCATACCTCTTTCAGTTGCTTGGTATCACAGAAAATGTACCATTTGTCAGGTTGACCTTTATGGTGAACATTTCCATGAGATATTGGCGAAGATATTAAACTGTGATTAACTATTTGATTGTTTCTGATTTTTGGGAACTTAAAGGAGAGATACAGTAATGTTATAGCAAAGTATGGATGTATCCTGAAATGTTTTACATCTTGTTTAGTGAGAATATTTCACAGACAACTCTCTTTATTTTACCTGTCTCAGCTAACCTTGTAAAACTATAAAATTAATAGGATTCATATATGAATAATCAAATATAAAGAAGAGTTCATTAAGATTCTCTTTATAAAGCTATTACTAATTCAAACTCTAATTTGAGTATCTAATATTATGTAGTTTGTAAAAGCCTGTTTCAGACTAATAAATTTCTGTCAAAGGTAAGTTGTTGGCCCAGAAAGATGGAATATAACTTCCTTGAAGTTCTTCCAAAAAACTTCCACCAAGTACCTTTTAATTTCCTGCAAGATCTAACATCCTTTAATGTCCTCCAAAACCCTAGAACTTTTAATTTTCCTCCAAAGCAACAAAAATCTTTTTGGGTTCCTTTTAACTTCCTACCTTTTAACTTCCTCCACACCAAACACCCTTTTAACTTCCTCCACACCAAACACCTTTTAACTTCTTCTATGCCAAATATTCTTTAACTTTCTCCCTTCCAAATACCCTTTAACTTCCTCCATACCAAAAACCCTTTAAACTCCGTCACTTCAGACACCTTTTAAATTCCTCCATACCAAATATCCTTTAACTTCCTCCAAACCAAACACCTTTTGATTTCATCCATGTTAAACACCTTTTCCCTTCCACCATATCAAATATCCTTTTAACAGCTTCCAAACCAAACATTCTCCAAAGAACACATTGTTTAATGTTATCCAGACCAAACATTTTTTTATATTCCTCCAAGCCAAACATCACTTAACTTCTGCCAAGACCATTTAAAGCTAAATGTTTGTGACTGCCACAAACCAAGCGCTATTTAACTTCCTATAACCCCAGACACTTATTTCATCCAAAGCCAAATCTCCTTTATTTCCTCCAACCAAACATCATTTAACTTCCTCCAAACCAGACACCCTTTAACCGTTTCCTCCAAACTAGACACCCTTTAACCGTTTCCTCCATGGCCAGACACTTATTATTATTTTCTCCAAAACTAACCATCCTTCATTTACTCCAAAGAAACATCCATTAAATTCTTCAAAGACTTCCTCCAGTCTCTAAATCAAACATCTTTGAAATTCCCCTAAATCAAACGTTCTTAAACCCTCCCCAAAACCAAGACAGCTTTCTTTTCAGAGACCCCTGCAGTGTCGCCCATCAGTAATGTTAATTCCTTCCCGCTTCCTTGTGCTCCCTTAATGCCAGATTAGCTTCCGCTGGGTGACGAGAGAGTGGCAGAAGGAGGTTAAGAGTACGTCATCAATATTCATTTGGATGCTGTGCAGATATGATCTTCAGGGAGACTCTAGGCTTCCTGTGCCTTCTGTCTAGCTGTTGACTCGTGTCTGGAAGAGATTATACTGATTTTTTTTGTATAAGTTAATTGATACATATTCCTGATTAACCTGATCTCTCCCACAGTCCGTTTGATTATACCTCTTAGAGTGAATTAGGCAATGTTTTGGTGGTTGTATGTATCAGATTTTGTGCATTAATACAGAGAGAGTGAAAGAGAATGTTTGATCTCCTTGTATGCTGTTAAACTACTTCTCTTAGCGCATCACAGAAGTAATGTAATACAGATACATTGCGTGAAGGTCATGTTTGCTCTGAGAATGACTCATTCTTGTCAGTAACAGTAACTTCAGCAATTGTGTCATTATGCAGAACAGTGGATGATGAAGTGCATTTATCGTAACAAAAGTATTTACTGCACTAAGTGGTTGACGGTAAGCATAATTATCAGTCTCATTTCTAAAATCCACATGGGACAGAAGAGAGGACATAGCGTATGGTATTGATCATGAAATTTAGAGTGCGCTATCTGTAATTGTCCAAACATCAACACATACAAAGACATCCCACAGACTGTAATTGGCATTAATGGACCCAATCTGTTAACAACTGGAGAATATCTGTTTATGCAGCCAAACTTTGCAGACCTCATCCCATTATTCCGTCCTCGTGAGGTTTTATTTTAATCAACACACCAAAAAGCCAAAGCCATCTCTGTTTACAGCATAACTCTCTAATGCGGTGTCCCATTACAGCTGATGCACCGTGTATACCGCCTGAGCTCCCCTAATGACCATATTTACCGTGCGCTGCTGAGAACAGATCATTAAGTTCAGTCAGAGTTTGCCAAGGTGTAAAATAATGCTCTAGGAGGACTTTATGATGAAAATTGATCTGCTATCTTGAGAGGGATGATCAAGTATTTTTGATTATTTGTTTTAGAAATTGTGTGTGCTAAGTGATTTCTTATGACGTCATGCTTCAGAAATACTGACAGTTAGGAACAAGGCAGATTAGATGGGTTTGATAATAAAAAACATAAAATGTCAAGTTTATGAGTTGGATGTGCTTATTATCAGCCAGGTAATGTGCATGCCATTACCAAGAATTTACAGTAATGGGAGGTAAGCAAAAAAAAATCAATTCAAGTAGAAGGTGTGTTATAGAAGTGCGTATCTCTCCATCCGAGATGCATTGCGGCATGTGATCAATGTCAAGATGTATGAAAGATGCATTTATTATGATATAGAGATGTTCAGATACAAGGTAATGTGATATAGCATTTTGCAAACAGTTCAGAAACAACTGAGAGGCCACACATTTATTATGATATAGAGATGTTCAGATACAAGATAATGTGATATAGCATTTTGCAAACAGTTCAGAAACAACTGAGAGGGCACACCTCCTTTACTGTGACTGACAGGCTTGAAGGCCAGACCTCCTTTACTGCGACTGACAGGCTTGAAGGCCAGACCTCCTTTACTGCAACTTACAGGCATGAAGGCCACACCGCCTTTACTGCGACTGACAGGCAAGGAGGCCACACCGCCTTTACTGCGATTGACAGGCAAGGAGGCCACACCGCCTTTACTGCGACTGACAGGCAAGGAGGCCACACCGCCTTTACTGCGATTGACAGGCAAGGAGGCCACACCGCCTTTACTGGGACTGACAGGCATAGACACCACACCTCCTTTACTGGGACTGACAGTAATAGGGGCCACACCTCCTTTACTGGGACTGACAGTAATAGGGGCCACACCTCCTTCATAAGGACAGAAAAAGCAGGGAGGCCCTACCACAACAAAGCCTTGGGTTTTAGCTAGATAGTTTTAGCCAGCTAGCTTACTACCATTGTCTGTATGTTACTGTATATTCTGATCTTGCAGATCAGAAACACGTCCCAAATCACATATTAACATACTAAATCCTGTTTAATGCTTAGAATGTTGTTCAGGAAGCATACCAGAATTCTCATTGAATGAGTATTACTTGCTTGTCACACCAGAGATGCAGCACAACCCAGGATACGAGACATTCTTCCACAAGTAGCTTGCAATAGCATTTTCCTACCAGAGAAGACGAAATGTAGAAATTTTTTATTCAGTCATTTTGTAAAGCCTTTTCGATGACGCTGGTGACACACACGCAAAAACATCCTACATATTTGCTCATGCGCAAATCATTGCTACACTTCAGCATTTACAGATCATTGCATCTTGAGTAGGAAATGCAAAGTGTGTGGATTAGAAGTGCTTTTGCACTCAGGCTGATTCCTCCCTCGTCACAACACAGGGACTTTAGTAAATAAACCCAAATTAATTTGCTTCATGAGAAGCCGGGTGTGAACCGTCTTCCTCCGCCTGCCTGAGGAACTCCACATCCTTACCAACAGGCTGGTTATTGGCTGTCCCCTGGAGCGCCTCTCATCTTCATGTGACATGACAAATAGATGGACACTCATACTTCCTTGGGGCCTGTAGAGGAGGATTGGACTGCTGCATTCTAAAATAGAAGAGCAGGTGCCTCGCTTCACCTTCTGCCTTTCCGATTGGACACGACACGCAGGGAGAGTTTAGCGGCCATCTGTGGCAAAATAGCTTGACCGGTGTAAATATATATACTGCATGTCCTCCTCGGCTTTAGGGCAGTGTTAGTGCCTGGAGCGTTATGATGTAGATAGATGCTTTCGTCTGTGGTGTGCGTGTTTGTATGTGTCTGTGTTAACCTTCCCTCGCTGTCACAGCTGCCCAGAAGCACACTGGTGAGTATTGTATAAAATATTAAAGATGCTTGTCTGACGCAAAAATGAAGCACTGTGACTGGGTGGGTGTGGTCTAATATTCTAATGAGCAATCTTGATTGATAGGCTCTGTCCATGAACCTCAACATGCATTCCACTCAAACTGTACTAAACCCAATGTTGCAAGAGGGCAGAATTTGTATTCTTCAATCCAACATGTAACCAATTACCCAATTATCACAGTAGGATACACTCGCTAGTTCAGTCTTTGATCTCTATGTTAACTTTGCTGTCACTTCAAGACACTGTACCAACGTGAACACTTAATTTTGATACAAGCTCTATGGGAGGGACAACTGGTGTTACCCCAGATTAAGCATTAAAAAAAATCTGCATATGTACTTTATCATGTCTACAAGACAAACATTGCCCTAATATGGAAGCACTCACACATTTTGCTGGTTTTAGGGAAAATGCATGAATGAAGAACTTGGATGATTGAATATTAATATTCATAAATAAATAGGCAGTCAGAATTATATCAGGGTTTATGTCTCGTTGAGAAATTTAACTTACGAAAAGTAAATAAGAAACGTCTAAGAAAATTGTTAGTTCACTGTCAATAGCCAGAAAAAACTAAAAAAATCAAAAACTGGCAAATGCTAATGCAGACCCACATAATGTAACACATTATGAAGAAAACACTATGCATGAGCTATACTATAAGCTATAGTTTAATGGTTACTAATGGTTAATGCTGCAATCCAGGGTGTATTCCAGCCTTGCTCCCAATGACTCTGAAGCTGGGATAGACTCTGGATTCACCAGGATAAAGCTACATGAATGAATAATGGTTAATGATTCTTAAGAATTGCGAACATACAGTACATTACACGAGTTTAGACGGAAAATTTGAACACACTTTAAACAATTATACAAGCCCTATATTTGGGGATATTCTGCGTCTTAGTCCCTGTCTGAATCCAACGTATCAGTAATTTTTACAGCCTGCACATGTGTGTGTCTGGAAACATTACTCTATATACTACCTTGTATAAAATAACTCGGGAAGAAATAACTCAAGGCAAAGTTCGGATTGACATGTTGCAAAGATTTGATTATCGATTTTCCTGTGGAAAAAAAAAAAAAAAGGTTTTGCACTTTTTCTTCAGTATAAAGACACTCCAGGAAGCACTCTTTTCTCTCATCTCCTGCGGAAAACCAGAATGAAACTAAATATCAGCCGAGTTTATAATAAAATATATATATATAGCTTTTAAAAGGATGTGTCAGAGAAGCAACACTGGGGGTTCTAGCTAGGTTCTTAGCTCAGGAATAGCTTTTATACATGTTGTGGTCATGTGACCTATTCTTAATGCTCAAGAGCCAAACGAGGTCAAAACAGTCAGGATGTATTAAAACGAGTTGTGTGTAATACACATGGAACTTTTGCATACATTGTGAAGACCCTCCCATCTCTGTGTTTATAGAGGAATCACTTAATCAGTGCGAATCGATCATAATCATTCATCATTACACTCGTCCTCTGGCAACATTACTTAAGATGTCTGGAAATCTTATCCCAGTTGAATAATAGTTTATATTACCCATTCTTTCTGTGTTCTGAACTGGTCTAAAACATGATTTAAGAATAAACACTACTAAAGACCCAGCACATACTTTAAGTTAATCTATCTGAGGCTTCCACTTTATACAAGCCCACCTTTAGGCCTTAACTTTTTTTTCTTGTTGTATTTGCTATGGAATGCATAAATTCACCAAATCACCAACAACTCCTTTATCACTGTATGAAGAGCCATAATCCCCTTTTCCAGCTGCATGCAATGCCATTTTGATCATATTTTTTGACAGATGCATTGGTGAATAATTCTCTGTCCCCACTTTTCCTTGGTCAGTGTGTTTAAAGGTGTTTGGTGTGGGGCTTGGAAACACTCCTCAGGCAGGAGAGTTAAACGCCATGACTGGCAGCCATAATGCAAACTCAGAGTGATGATCATATTTTTGGCTGCTCTCACCATGTCCGGCCACACGTGGAGTGGGGAAAGAGTGATAAAAAATGAGAGCATGCTGGTGCCATATTCATGAACAGCTGTGCATCTATTTTTCTGTACATACTGTGCTAGTGTCCTGATGTTTGGTTAGAGAGGAGGTCACATGCAGCCAAGAGTAATCTACAGCTAATAAATGCTTAATAAACAAGATCTGTGTCGTGTCAGTCAACATCACACGATCACATCCATTTGAGACTGCAAGTTGAAATGCCAGTGATGTCATAGTCATCCATGGCAAAGAGTCCAATAGAGCATAATTGGACCTGTTCTCTGGGTGGAAAGGTCAGATTTCCTCTCAGCTCTGGAGAATCTCAATGCTAGCTAATAGCAGATGTCTTGGGTATAAAGAATAGGGCAGGTAGCATTGCTAGCAAGTGTGTTTAGCAGATCTATGACACTGCTTCGGCAACCATTCAAAAAGATGTAGTGGTTTTGTGTGTTGTGCGGAGCATATGTTCGCCTACACCCTTTTAGCTGTCATGTCATGGTGGAGCCTAGCAGCTAGGAGTTGGTAATGACTAAATTAAATACTTCAGTGAACTGGAAAATGTGTCCAATAAAATCTGAAACCAGGGCATTATTGATCAGATACAGATACTCAGTATCTCTAATGCATCCATAATAATAATAATAATAATAATAATAATAATAATAATAATAATAAAGTAAAAATGTTCAAGCTGTGGGGTCAGGAATTCCTTGGATGTGAAATCTAAACCTTCTGGTCACTAGGAAAGACCCTTAACCCCTGAGGAAACAGTCTGGCTATGCATGGTGCTACCACCATCATGCTTCACTGTGTAACCTAACTTTTAGGGATTTTTGTGTTTTTTTTTTTTTTTTGTTTTTTTTTGTTTGTTTCAAGCTTTCATAACTCTAATATCGATGTCAAAATGTTGAGCCTTGAGGAGGACAGGTTACAGCACCAGAAGTGTTGTGCCGTTGTTTTGAGATGCTTTTCTGCTCACCACGGTTGTAAATAGTGGTTATTTGAGTTGCCGCTGCCTACCTGTCTGGTCAAACTATTCTGACCTCTTTAATCAACAAAACGTTTCGAACGGCAGAACTGCTGCTCACTGGATGTATTTTGTTTTTCGCATTTTGTGTAAACTCTGCTGTTGTGTGTGAAAATCCCAGTTTCTCAAATCAGCCTGTCTGACCCCTACAAACATTCCACGCTCAAAGGTAGACATTTTTTCCCCTCATTCTTATGTTTGATGTGAACATTAAGTTCTTGATCTGTATCTGCATGATTTATTGTATTGCACTGCTGCCATGTGATGAATGAATAGTTGATTGGATAACGCATGAATGAGCAAGTGCACAAGTGTTTCTATAGTAATACTTTTTTTCATTATGTACTTCACTGCCTACTGATTGCCAGGAGCTTTCAAGTGTAGGCCTAAGCTGCTTATTTTTTTTTTTTTTTTACAAATAGCTCCTTATATGACCTGCAAGAATCACTAGGCTATTAAACTGGCCCACTTTTATAGACGTTTCTGTAATTTTCTCTCTAATTTACTCAAAGTGCTGGAGAGTGAACAACTTTCCCTCTCACTATCTGTCCATGCTCTCAGGACTAAAAACGTGATTCCATTCATTAAAATGATCAGGCGAACATGATGGACAGCGAAAGGATGTTCGGCTTCAGCCAGGCCATCATCTTTAGCCAGTCTAACAGTCTTTCGCAGCTCTGGATGTCAGTCTTATTAGCATTTTTGCTGCAGATCAGTCTCTAATAGGCTTTCTCCTCAGCTCTCCAGCTCATAGCTGGTATGGCTTTTGGTGCTTTCTGGTGCTGCTTCAAGAGCTGACCAGTCCTGCTCGTTGAGCCGAGTCCTCAAATTGTGCTGCTCTTTGTCTGAGCCACCTTTGTGTGCCTCTCTGCTTGCCCCTTCATGCTGCCCTATCGGAAATCGTTGAGCATTATTTCAAGTTCATGATTCACTCATTATGTGCATGTGGTATGTTTGTGTGTGTGTTTGTGTGTGAGTCAGCACTGCCTGACATCGGTCACACTCCAGCAGGGCTTGGTAAGCCCACTCTCCACTTAGGATGAAGCCAAGAAAAAAAAACACTGTAATTTGATATTGGCAAACCTGCTGCAGTTCTGTCCTTCCCATGACTTTTATCACGTGCTAAAATGTGGCACGCAGTGGATCTGCCTCAGTACGATCACCAGTGTCTTGTTAGCAGCCTTATTTACATCCTAATTCAGTGAGCTTGCACATTTTTACTGGAATATTCCAGTGGGGGAAAAAAGTACACCAGTTCTCACTTACCACAAATGTAGTTGATTAGCCAAGGCATGTTTTTGCACAAAGTTTGCTTCTATAGTTTTGCAATGAAGCTACTTGAAACTCTGTCTGACCCAAAATCTTTTTCACAAACATCTTATAATTTCTCAAATATCTCACAGTGTGACTTACCGTAATCTATAAAAAATGCTTGACCGTGTAGCTAAACACTGTAACGTTATTGGAGTAGCCATCGTAAACAGCCAGAATCACCTTTTTCCTTAATTTAGTTTAGCAGCTTCCTTCCTGCTATTTTTCAAAACGGTTCTTTTAAACCTGAGGTTTCATGAATTGAATATATGAAAATTTGGTTGTGACATTAGCTTCATCGCTTCAGTGCAGAACTACAGAAGAAAAGGTCAGACACCGAACATGTCTGATCGACTACAAGGATAAAACTGATAAAATCAGATTTTTCGCCAAAACTCCTCCTTTGAAACCTGAGTGATCCATTCTGCCTTATCAACATTCAAAGCTATCTCTTGTGTCCAAACCCCAACACCCCCCCCCCCCCCAAACACCCCATTTTCACATTAGGTTTCATTTAACCCTCTACATGAGAGAAAAGTATGTTTAATGGCCTTCTCATGTTCCGTAATACTGCATATACTGCATGTAGAAACAGAGCTTGACCCCGTGATCCTGCTAGAAGGTGACAAGTCACTAATGCTAGCCATTTTTCTCTTGTGGGCATGCACTCATGCATTTATTGATCTTCTGATAAGAAATCTGAGTAGCCACCATTATTTAGTAAAAGGATATTGTTCTTATTTCTCATGCTTTGGATTGAATTCTTTTATGAAAAAAACAATAATTATAAAACAGGGTAGACAAGTCAGTCAGTATCCCAAGCAGATTTCCTGTCCGGGCTTTTAGTTTTTTATTTATAGTTGCCCAGAGGACTAGTATTTTCAACAACCCTAAAAACAAAAGTTAGTACTTTTCAAACATAGCATATTTAACAGTGATGTGAAAGACATCGATTCTGCAACTATAGCACAAGTTTCTGAATTCCAAACATTGGCCGACGGTTCAATAAATTAGAGGTTGTAAACAATTAGCGCCGACGGATAACATACTATCTTTCGAATTAGGAACATGCAGGTGTGTGAACATACTGAAACCAATCAAAATGAAGTCTGATGCAAGGCTGTTGTACAGTATAATCTCTGAGAGAAAATAAAGATGCTAGCCAGGTTTAAATGTTTTTACTTGTGATCTGAGGAGAGACCACCATGGCGCAAAACTGAAATGCTGAGCAATGATGTGATGAATTTCTGTCGCGGTCGCAAACGTCATGTGCTACATAAAGAAATTCAGGAGCGGATAAGGAATATGGCTACACAATTGTCCCCTCACCAGGATTTCATAAACCCGGTCATTCCCCCATAGTTTTTTTTGATTAACTAGCTAACTACCTTGCTATAAATTATCAAATTACATTAGTCTACTAAATTTTATTATGTTCTGCTTTTATTATGTATGTGTATATCTAGTTCTTTGTGGTTCTGTTCACATGTATGTAATATATATGTGACAAATAAAGAACCTCAAACTTTGAATTACGTTTTAGCCTAGTCAGTTTCCAGAAAAACCAAAACACAGGACTGGGCATCACACTGGAGCTTTTAATTGTGTACTGGACTAACGAATTTTTGATTTGTTTACACCTTCCAATCAGTGTGTTCCTTCTTCAGAAGTAGCTAGCTGACTTAGCATGCTCGAAAAGCTTATATATAATCTACAGTATTTTATGTAACAGCAGTGGAGTTTGGTTCATGTTGTGCTTTATGCGTACTGGAAATGCGCTGTTACAACATTCTATAACCCTTTTCTGTGTTGACAGTTCATAGAAACCAAATGCAAACAGGAATCTCCATAGGGGAAAAAAAACGTGAGGAGATCAACTTTGATGGACATCAGACACTCTGATTAGTCAGAGGGATTTATTGAAGTCATTTGAATTTGCCCTTTTACTGCATTAAAACTAATTTGCACAAATTTTGATAAAATCGAATTTGACTGTCACTTGTCTCCAAGCCTCCTTGAGCTGTCTGTTCCAAGGTTCCTTATTGTTTTCCGTGGCCTTCATGTGAGCTCTAAAGCTCAGGCTTTGTGATTCAGTGCTTTATAGATATACTCTTTAAATTGATCTAGCAGTGTGTAATTTATTGGCACAAGAGACCAAAGATTTATGAAACCCATGTCCCATTATAAATCCAAACACTCTGTACTCAACACCCCTGCTCTTGTCATCATGCCCGCTTCTGCTCACATTAAAGCATTCTGTCTGTAATGATGGCCTGCTGCTTTGTCACGTTCAGCAGCGTTTGTAAGTTTCTAAGTGGAGGAACCTGCCATCAATTTCAACAGGAACTCTAATGAAGGATTGTGCAAATGGAGCAGATTTTTCCTTAAAAGCCACCAACACGCTGTCAGGGCTGACTGCTTAAACTGCTCCCAGACTGTTCACATTCATACAGTAATGTGTGTGTTCCAAGCCCTCGGTGACACTAAATGTTGGTGTGCGGTTTAAAAGGCTGAACCCCTTGTTGAGCATATCAATAAATGTTCGCTGTTTTGTGTTGCAGCTGGCAAGTGTAAAATCCTGTGATTAGACCTGCTGATTTGTGCACTCTACTTTTTTCTTTTCTTTTTTTCTTTGGAGTTATTACGTAGTGCATTTTCCGTTCTCTGAGTCACGACGGCGTTTAAAACCATCCCCACGGTGTTTGTGCTTAGAGGTAAAATGGAAATTAACTACGTTGTGTATATAATGTTTATTAAAATGTACTGCTAAGTGAGCTTAATTAATCAAATATAGTTAACTGAAGTCTTAAATATAGATGTACTAACTGCATACCAAAATGTGTTTGACTAATATCTTTTAAAATACACTAAAACCACTATTAACCTATTTAAACTTCAAAAAAGAAGTGTTAAATACTGAATCTACAAAATGTTCTGAATCAAGCCTTAGGCATAACGAATTATTATACCACACCGCTGTTGAAATCTTGAATCTGATTGGTCAGAATTTGTTGAATCATTTTCAATAACAGCAACTCTGACAGGAGTGCAGATCGCAGGTTTGTATTAGTGCACTTGTTTACGTGCATTATTGTTTCTATAGTAACACCTCATTCACAGGGACTGGGACAATCCACATAATCCAAGACTAATAATAAACGATTAAAAAGGCATGATGTTGATTAACAAAGAAAAACATACAGTTGTATAACTGTGTGGTGAAGCTTTGTGTAAGATGTTTACATTCACTGAGTACATTATTAGGAACACTATACTAATACTGGGTAGGGCCGCGCTTTGTTCTCAGTTGTTCATGGCATGGATTTCACGAGATGCTGGAAACATCCCTTTGAGATTCTGGTCCATGTTGACTGACTGCATCAAGCAACTGCTGCAGAATTTTCAGGTGCACTCTTGTGCTGTCAATCTCCTGTTCTACTGCATCCTGTGTTCTTCTGGATTCAGATCTGGTGACTGGGAAGGTCACTGAAGAACATTGTCATGACTCATTGTCATGTTCATGAAACCAGTTTTGAGATGACTTTGGCTTTGTGACAGGGTGCATTATCATGCTGGAAGTAGCCATTAGAAGATGGGTAAATTGTGGCCATGGAGGGATGCACATGGTCCGCAATAATACTCAAATAGGCTGTGGCGTTCAAGCGATGATTGATTGATTGGTGTTAACTGACCCAAAGTGTGCCAAGAAAACATTCCCCACATCATTACACCACCTCCGCCAGCGTGGACTGTTGACACAGTCAGGCAAGTTGGGTCCATGGGTTCATGCTGCTGCCAGATTCTGACTCTACCATCTGTGTGCCTCAGTGGAAATCAGGATTCATCAGAACAAGCTATGTTTTTCCAGTCTTCAGTTGTCCAGTTTTGATGAGCCTGTGCCCACTGCAGCCTCAGCTTTCTGTTCTTGGCTGACAGAAGTGGAACCCGATGTGGTTTTCTGCTGTTGTAGCCCATCCACCTCAAGGTTCGTTGTGTTGTGCATTCTGAGATGCTTTTCTTCTCAACACAATTGTACAGAGTGGTTATCTTAGTTACTGTAGCCTTTCTGTCAGCTCGAGCCAGGTCTGGCCAATCCCTGTTGACCTCTCTCATCAGCAGAGCATTTCCTTCCACAGAACTGCCACTCACTGGATATTTTTTCCTTATTGTACCATTCTGAGTAAACTCTAGAAACTGATATGTGTGAAAATCCCAGGAGATCATTAGTGATAGAAATACTCAAACCAGCCCGTCTGGCACCAACAATCATACCATGGTCAAAATCACATTTTTTCCCAATTCTGATGGTTGATGTGAACATTACCCGAAGCTTCAGGCCTGTATCTGCATGGCTTTATACATCGCACTGCTGCCACACGATTGGCTGATTAGATAATTGCATGAATGAGTAGGTGTACAGGGGTTCCTAATAAAGTGTTTGGTGAGTGTATAATATTTATGAAAGGCGTCTCGTGTCAGCTCTTTGTAACAGTCAGACATAAAGCTGTAAATTTCCTTTTTTTTTTTTTTTTTTTTTGCCCTGGGAAAACTCTGTACTTTGCAGTTTCTTGGTAAGAAGTTGATTTATTTAAATTTTTGCCTTATTATCTTTAAGAGAAAGTGAAGGAACAACTTTGTAGTTTTATTGCACTTTATGCAATCATATAGTGACAACAGGAACTAACTTTTTTTTGTGGATGTTCAACATTAAATGCAACTTTAAAGAGATAAAAAGTATGACATGTTCTTTAATAAAAAAAAAAAATTGTGGGCAAATTAGTGTGGAGTAAAACACTTTAGAACATGCCGTTGTAGGAAAATAATGAACCTCAGGATTTTAACAGTAACTCTGCCTCATGTTGTTGATTATTTTCCTATAAAAGCACATCCAAGTGTGTTATTCCTTTCTCTTCATGTATCATTTGGTTTTAATATTTGTATTTGTGTGTTAGAAAGGTCAGCAGACAAAAACTGGGGGGTAATAAAGAAATTATATTAAGTATTTGCCAGAAGGCAAAAGGGACAAAATAGTCAGAAAATACTATAGTTTATTAACTTCCCAGCTTTCTTTTCTTGTTGTCTGTGGTAGATAATATACGTGATGCATATTCGCAATAAGAACATCATGTGATTATCGAGGCACTATAATGTACATTTTAGGATCCTGAGTGCATATTTGAATAAAACTGAACTCTATTTGGGCATAAACTAAACTGATTGTATCAATACTCACAATTTCTTAGTATAAATAAACTTAAACTCTGAGTCACCATCTCCATGCTCTTCTCTCTTCATGAATGTCTCTCTCTCTCTCTCTCTCTCTCTCTCTCTCTCTCTCTCTCTCTCTCTCTCTCTCTCTCTGTCTCTGTCTCTCTCTTTCCCTTTTTTTCCTTTATTGCCTCCTCTATTAAGCTTAAGCAGTGCTAACCGAAAATGTGCTATAAAACATGACTGAGAGAATAGTGGACTTAAAAGGAGAGTTAAAAAGAAAGGAAAAACAACACAGATATATAAAAGTAATATATAATGTATAATAAACGACACAATCCTGGGTCATTCTCAGAACATGGTATCAAGCCTGTCCTTTAACCTACTGGTCATGACATAGTTTAAACATTTTCAAGAAGCCCCACATAAGAGACATCATGTATAATTTTAAAGCAATAAAATGATTTCTCTTTATTATTCTTTCATACACTTACTTTATTTTTAAAGACTTTTCTTTGAAATGGCCAGGTGCTGGAGAAATAGCTTGTCCTGCAAGCCAGTTGTACTGCTTTAGAGGCTTTTATAGACATTTTTATGAGATCTATCAAATATGAAAAATAGTTTTTAATAATAAACAATTATTTTAAAAAGGCCCTTTGCCGCTGCGTTTCATGGCATTGGTGCTCTTTTGGATAATGTGGATAATTTAGATGGTCTCATTGGAGTTAGACCTTTCAGTCATCCTGTGGAATAATTTTCCAGGAAAAAAAAAACAAAAAAAAAAAAAACAGGATTTAATAGAAGAATAGAATAGGACTGTTGATGCGATCTTGGAAAATACATCTTTAATGGGAGTTTGGAAATTTGGCCTGTGCTAATGACATCAGTGACAATAACTCCAGTGGCTTAAAGTAATGGCACCAGATGAGGGATCAAGAATTTTGATTATTTGTTAGAATAAGAATTTCATTAGTCACAATTTCCAAATAGAATATGAAAGCATAATTCAAAATTTGGCTGGACAGGACGTCGCTGTACTTTGGGAATGACCCACAAGCTGAGTGTAGAATACTACAGGAAGAAATGTAAAGTCTTTATTAATTGGTAAACCTGTAATTAGTAAATATCTTTTTCTCATAGTCTCAGCCTCTCCTCCTACAAACTTCTGATACGCTGTGTACATTCACCCGGCCAGAACCCTGAACGTTGTAATCTAAGCGCATTATAAAAATAAAGAAAGTGAATTTTTTTTTTAATGCTGTGAAAGTGGGCTTTTTAGAGCGATATGGTCAGTGGATTGAAAAAAATGTTTCAGAGAATCACATTTTTAAATGTTGTTAGAGGGTTTTTTTTTTTTTTTTTTTTTTTTTTTTTAACACACTCTCTCTGTGTGTGTGTGACTCTGTCTCTCTCTTTCTCTGTGTGACTCTGCCTCTCTCCCTCACTCACTCTCTCTCTCTCTCTCTCACACACACACACACACACACACACACACACACACACACACACACACACTATCTGTCTCTCTCAATTGAATTCAAAAGTTGCTTTATTAATGGCAAATATTAACGTTTGTACTGCCAAAGCTTACAGACTTTGAGAATAACACCACTGATATAAATAGATACATATACATATAAATTCAAACCCATAATCAAATAGATGGAACACTAGAAATGAACTTTCTGATTTGTAAACATTGGGCCTCCTTTATCAAGCTGGATATGAGCGGATTTCTTCATAAATAGTCCGCAGGAGCATTTACACAAGAAATGCGGTATTCATGAAAATCCAGTTAGTTTGTAAAAGCGTCCGTATCCCACGAGAGAAATAACGAGAAATTCAGTTGACTGGCTTCAGTAGAATAATTGGCAGCTTTATGCATGTTTTATGCGAAGTTTGAATTGCTTATTTATTTCAGTTACACTCATGAATTGAAAGAAAATGTGTGATTTCATATCAATAAAGTGAAAGAAAACAATCCAAAGTAAATTAACAAATTAAGACAAATAAGATTAACCATTCATGTAAGACAAAAGAAACGGCACCCTATAACAGAAGGAAGAGTCAGTGTGTGTGTGTGTATATGATGGCTGATATGATAGCTGCAGTGGCTGAGCTGCATTATTGGAAGCTTTAGCACATGCTCCATTTAGTAAATTTAGTCATCATTTTGTTGTTTTCATCTCTCTGTGTGCTTTGCATTTTTATTGAGTTTTGTGGGCGTGACTAAATGTGTATCAGCCATGTCCAGAATGTGCTTGGTAATTTACAGGTGATTCTCATTTTTCAGTTTGCAGTTTGTGAGCGTGAAGGAAATCAGAATTGCTGAATCTTGTAAAGCTCTTGAGAATTTTTAGTTCAGTGCATTATACCCCCTAGAATTTTGAGTTTGTTGCACACAACACTCCATGTGCACTATCATCACTCCTCCGTCCTGTGTGAAAACAGCTCTCCGAAAGAGCTTTCAGTTACTCACCACCACACAATATGACCAGACATCCAGACACGTTTCTCCACCTGCAGTTCTGTTTCTTTTAGCTGTTTTTGTTATTGGCTGTGTTTGATCTGCCTCTTTGGCAGAAATCATTCATACTCATTCCACAGTTCACAGTGCGTGTTTGTGTAAGTGTGTGTGGGAAGGAGGGGTGCATGTTTGGAATACAAACTTGGATAGGAATATCTGACAGTGTTGATCTTGTAGGGACATTTGGCTTGTACACCTGAGGAAAAATGCATTTGTACAGAAACTGTAGCTTTTATTTAAATAAATAAATAAATAAAAAATAATAAAAAAATAATCATAAAAAAAAAAAGCTGGTTCCTGAGGTTAAGGTTAGGGTTAGATTTAAGAGTAGCATAGCATTAATTATGTATTAACAATTATGTCAGTGTAAGGTCCTCACAAGTATTGTGTGTGTGTGTGTGTGTGTGTTGAAGTACGCCTTGTTGGCTATGTACGTCTGTAATAATAGGCCTTTGTGCATCCTTCCTTCAGCTGTCAGGTCTCCATGGTAACAAGGGGTCCAGCACAGTTATCAAGGCTGAGCTGGAGAGTGGGACAAACGGTAGAAATTCTCGTCACTGTCAACACATCACACTTCAGCCAAAACACTAACCTGTATATTCTACCTTTTGTCAATCCTGCTCCTACAGTGGCCTTGCACTTCACATTAACATCATGCTTCCTACAACCTAACATACTAATGTTAACCTGGCTAAGAGCCTGAGCATCAAATCCGGAGTGTTAGAGCAGTGAACTTAAGTGGAGTAGGTTAGAAAACTTCGATTTAGTCTTAGATCATGGTCCAGCTTCACTTATAGGGTACACATACACTGCCCCCTAGTGGCTTCAATAATAATAATAATTAATAATAATAATAATAATAATAATAATTATTATTATTATTATTATTATTATTATTATTATTATTATTATTATTATTATTATTATTATAAGACACTTCGCTTTGCATTAAGGTCTCAGAGTGGTTTGCATAAAATGAGACAATGAATAAAACAAGAGGTATAAAGAAACAAAGAATCACTTGTTGAGAAAAATGTCAGAACAGTTGAGAAATAACAGTAATAAAAAAAAAACATAATAATTGATTAATTTAATTTAAATATTTCTTTATGTATACACTCACTGGACACTTAAATAGGAACACCTTAATAATACTGTTTAGGCCCTGGCTTTCTCTCAGAACAGACTCAGTTCATCACATCACGGATTCTACAATGCGTTGGAAACATTCTTTTAAGATTCTGGTCCATGTTGACATGACTGCATTACATCATTGTTGCAGATTTGTCAGCTGCACGTTCATGCTTTTGATCTCCTGTTCTACCACATCACAAAAGTGCTCTATTGGATTCAGATCTGGTGACTGCAGTAGACACTGAAGCTCATTGTCATGTTCATGGAAGCAGTTTGAGACTCATACTGTGTGACATGGTGCATTGGTATGCTGGAAGTAGCCATTGTAAGATGAGTAAATTGCTGCCGTAAAGGAATGCATGTGGTCAGCAGTGATCAATTATACCAATAAGGGACCCAACAAACAAGAAATCCTTCCTCACAACATTACAGCAGCACCACCAGAGTGAACTCTTGGCACAAGTCAGGTTGGGTCCATGGATTCATGCTGTTGATGCCAAATTCTGCAAGTCCGAACAGAAATCAAGATTTATCAGACCAGGTGACGTTTTTTTTCAATTTTCAGTTGTCGGGTTTCTTTGAGCCTGTGCCCACTGAGGCTTCAGATTCCCGTTCTTCTCAGACAAGAGTGGAACCTGATGTGGTCGTCTGGTATTATAGTCCATTTGTCTCAAGATTTGACATGTGGTGTGCTCTGATATGCTTTTCTGCTCACCACGGTTGTAAAAAGTGGTTATTTGAGTAACCACTAACCTCTCTCATTAAAAAGGAGTTTCCACCTGCAGAACTGCCACTTACTGATGTTTTTTGTATATTTGCACCATTCTTTGTGAACTCACGAGACTGTTGTGTCTGAAATTCCCAGATCAGTAGCTTCTGTAATACTCAAACCAGCCTGTCTGGCACCAACAACCATGCCACGGTCAAAGTCACTGAGATCACATTTTTCCCCATTCTGATGCTTGACCAGAACATTAACTCTCTGTATCTGCATAATTTTATGCATTTCACTGCTGCTACATGATTGGCAGATAATTGCATAAATGAGCGGGCGTATAAGTGTTCGTAATAAAGTGTATGATGTGTGTATAGAGGCATAGAGGTTTATTAAATACAAAAAGTCAGTAGTGAACGAGTGAGGGAGGATGTGATTTCAGACACAGCATGGGGGTTAATTTAGGGCAGACTCCAGGCCTCACACTCACCCAGGTGATGACGAACTGGATTAATTAGATCACCTCCATTATCACCAACAGACTGACAGGAATCAAGGTCATAATTAAGGTACTAATAACATACATACCTGATTTGTGCAGGATAATCTTATTATGAAGTAAATGCCGTTCATGATTAGTTCATTACACAGTAAACACTTTAATTAGCTCATTATGAAGTTAAAGCTCAGTCTTATAAATATATATGTTTTTGGATTATAAGTGTAAAAGATATTCTGAATTGTGACGTTTTCATTTAGAATGTAAGGATGTCCTGATCTGTTATCTGTGAGTATCCGAGCAGCAGTAACATGTTAGTCTAAAACATTATCGGGCTATGTGTTTTCTATGTTTTCTGACCCAGTAAAGTATTTTTTCTAGATGCCAGTGAGAAGTCAGTGAGGATCATTTTTACAATATGAATTTCATTACTATATATGTAGAGAGAAGTAATGATTGCAAAACAGATGTGTTTTGCATAAATGACAGTAACACTACATTATATACCTGAAAATTCAGCATAATCTCAACCGAGACTGAACTCTAAACACTTATGTATACTATAACATGACATAAATAAGAGATATAAGTTAGAACATAATTATGTAAATTAAAAAAAAAAAAAAGTCTAAATTGTTGCTGGCTGGAAACAAAACAATCAAGGAAATGGTCCACATAAACAATCTGTGGCTTGCTAGTTAGCCTGATCTCTAGTTTCACAGAAATAAAAAGGCTTCTCATGCAAAGAATTGAAAACCAGTGATGCTCTACAGTATGACGTGGGAAAGCGCAGAGATTCAATAAAGTTAACAGCTTGTGCAGTTATTAAAGTGAAAAATGAAAAACGGGATCAGTGAACCTCAAATTCTTTGCTCGGAGCTATTAGGATTGTGGCTCTGAGCTCTGTACCTGATTGATCCTCAGCTTGATCAGGCCTTAGTAAATGTCATATGGTACAACACGTATTCCAACCTTTGTTTAATCATTAATGCATATCTGAGCAAGCGGCCACTCTACTGATTAAAAATGGTGCTTTCTTTTGTTAACACTTACTATACAGGATGTGAAAGATGAGTCCGCTGCAGAGTTGCATACATAGAGCTTTAAAAAAATTTGCGAACACTGGTTCTACAGTCTGAGCTTTCCGAGTAATTGCATTTGCTGTGATTTATTTGACAGGAAAGTTTCATGGCCTGACTCGCGGTAAATGTGTTGTGTTGACACTATTGTAAGGACCAAATGGTGTTTGTGTTGTGCTCTACTTGTCTGTGCTCTACTATTCTGGTCTGTTATGTTGACATCAAGTGTAACAGGATTTACTGTAGGTGACGCAGCTGTTTTTAGTATTACGGGGATATGTAGAGCAACAGTTTTTTGACCATAGTGATCAGTTTTTGGTTTAAGTTATTATTGCAGTTCAATAGTCTTAACTTTAACATTTGTGTACAAGTAAGCCTCATTTGTTTATTGAGCGGAGACGCAAGTCAAAAACTCTATGTACAAGGGATACCCACAATATAACAACTATATAGTGTTGGGTTCAAGACCGCCTTAGCTGAGACGGAGTCAAGATCAAGACCATAGCCAATGGCGGCAGAGTCAAGACCGAGCATTGACCGAGTAGGGGGGCAAGACCAAGATGAGACCAACACCACACATGGCCGAGACCAGACCCTGGGATGTGTTAATTTGCTGGTTGTAGTATCTTCCTAACCTGACATGAAATTTCTCTAGAATTAACAAAAACTTAACCCATCTACTTTGGTTTGATCATTTTGTACAAATAAGTGCACAGGACAGAGATAGGACATGTTAAGCATAAACCATTCTTCTAGCAAGCTCTGCATTGCATTGGAGGGTTAGGGCACATGCCTGAGGTAAATGAAATGACCCAGAGTTTAAAAAGAAATGCAGCAGCACATGTAATGATTTGCAAATCGAAACATTTCCTTTGATTTAAGCGTACAGCAGGTAAATAAAATGCAATAAATACTAGAATTTGGCTCATAAAACTTTGAGACCAAATACAGCTGTGCATTACAAGTACTTGTGCTATATTATTTTGAACATAAGAAGATGAAATATTTAGAAACACAGTCACTTGACATTTTTAGGCGTTATGTAACTCCACATGCAGGCATGGAGATAGATATTTACATTTTGTACTGTAATGAGAACATTACAAAGTAATTGTTCATGATAATTGCATTCACCTGAGTTTATGACAAGAGCAAGACCACTGATCTGTGGTCTCAAGACTGGACAGGAAAGTTTCATGGTTTTAGATTTATATATTTAGAACTCTGATGCCATCTCGTGGCTTGTGATGGTACAAACTGGTGGAACTGTTTTCTCCATAAAAGCCGCTTTAATGTCTTTGTGGTTTGAGTTTGAGCACAAGACAAGGACACTATAAATCCATCCTTTACATTTGTAAAGGTCACACAGGACGCCGTGTCTTTTTGTTTGGGTTTTTGCAAAGGGTTTTATAAAGAAGTTTGATCTGGCATTGAGCAACGTAGGTATATCTCATAGACTAATGATAAAAGCTGTATGAGTTGTAGGAGCTTTAAATGGAAATTTAACTTAAAATCCTGTTTTTTTTTTTTGTATGGGGAGGAATTTCTAGCACGTTCAGCAAACACAATACGTACAAAGCATTGCCTTTCACTGGTGTCCTTCATCAAAGCCAAATGAAAGGCAAAAGTTTCATTTCACGGTTTTCATATTTCTTAATATGAAAGAAAAAGGATACTTGTACTGAAATACAATTGGGTATTTACTTTTAAAATAAATGAAATGTTAAACTCGTGTCAGAATGGAATGCAGCCCACCTTGAAATAAAGTCACTCAGCTATATTTTGCTGCCTTGAGTGCTTTAAAACTAAATGTCAAGTACCTCACACTGCATTTCTCCAAATATTGTTATAGTCTTATAATCACAGTTCTCTACTGATTTGGAGACACAGCTTGAGGTTGCATATTTTCACAGAAGGATGGCTCAGCTCCGCAGAGACGACTCTTTTCATTATTCGGCTTGGGCTTCATGACAGACCGGTTACCCAAATACGCTTCCCGGGTCCCTGCAGGACAGTGATTTGACAGTAATTTTATTATATTCTGGCACAACTCCTGCAATGTTGATCGAAAAGCAGAAAAAAAATGCAAAGTAATGCGCCGTACGGAAATATTCAGTGAGCTATTTAACATTTAGGTGAATCATTGCTCTCACTTTATATTGTCTTGAATACTACAGTACCTGCACATAGTTTATACCACAGGAGTGTTCAATTCCCAAATCTGATTGGTCAGAAGGTGTTCTTTGGTTTGTCCGTCAGGGGATGAGGGTGGTTAAAAGTTCTAAGTTAAAAATTGTAAAAAAGAAATTCTATTTGAAATTTAAACAACTTTTTATTGCAAAACATTTGTAATTATAATTGCAATTTCCATTTTCATGCCATGCATTAGCAAACCTTTTAAAGTGCTAAAACATTCCTTGAATAAATTCTATGAATACATTTTTTTTTTTTTTACTATTTTCAATAGACCCAACAAAATTAATTTTTTTTTAGTTTCCAATTTTTTCCACTGTAAAGATGGTGTTTAACCGTGGCAGAGATTCTGCATCATCATGTCATCATTTCTGATATCTATTAACTATCAGTGGAAAAGCTCATTTGCTAGAAGTTATTTTTAACAAAAAAAGGATTACTTACATTCTGGGCTTGAAATGAAAAAGACATTGGATCCTCTGATGCATTAGATGACTTTGGAAAATCAAAACCAGGTAATAAACATTCTTTATCTCTGTAATCATTTCACAGCACAGCTTGTTTTTCAGCTAAATGCTTCATAGGGGAAAAGTCCTTACAAGAATAGTTTACAGATTTATATATAAAAAAATCTTAGGATTCGGCAGTAATGAGAGGAAGGTTGTAAGTTCAGACCACATATTTGCAAGAGAGCCACTGTTACCATAGAATCCTTGAACAAGGCACCATGTCGACTACAAGTGGATAAAAATTTCTGTCAAATGGAAAAAAAATGTAATGAATGCAAATCTATTACTACTGACTAGAACTAGCATTAGGGTACAGCTCGATGTATCAGCTTTTACTCATCTTTTCATGTAGTTTGAGTTTTGTTAGGAGTCATACTGTCACCTACTTGGTTTAAACAGTAGTGAAAACATGCACTGTTAATGAATCATTAATAAATGGTGATAAACACAGATGTGCTCACTAGCTCTCTTTCGTAGTCAGACTGTTGTATTGCCAATGCAGTGTATGTTTGCCTCGAGAGAAGCTACAGTTTCCTTGCCTTGCACTTTGTGTCCTTTGAAAAATAAGCCTCTGAATATGTGATTTGGCCAAAGTCAACAAACCCTGTGTATGCTGAGAGCTGGAACTTTCAGCCTCTGACAGGCAATATGGTCAAGTAAAGGTGGAGTCAACAGATATTACAAAATAATAATAAGAAGAAGAAATGCTTCCAGGCGGATTTTGCTTCCAAATTATGAAATATGTTCAAATATGAAGCCTTGGGCAGTGACAGCTCAGGAGTTAAGGTTCAGAAGTAGCGTTTGAGAGATTGTGAGATCAAACCCTATGATCTCATGCAGAGAGAGCTGGCTTTTTATCTCCTCTCAATTTATGTTACTTTGGATAAAAGCATTTGCTAAATGAATTCATGTAAATGTATATAACTCCAAGTAAGCTGGGCATTAAATAAATGGGAAAATAATTAAAGAGAAGAGATGTTAGCATATTTAAGCAAAATGTACAAATGAGCCTGTATTTCATCCTGAGAGCATCAACCTTCCATAGACTGCATTATAACATTCAGTTTGCATTGGCATTACCTAAAGGAAAACTCCATCCTGAACCACTTGCATGTCAATATTTAAAATTAATATGTGATCTTCAGATTTATTTTATTAATAAATTCTAAATCAACTTTTTTTGGGTTTAAACTTCTTTCATCAACATGTTGGTTTATTTTCACTTAGGTTAACGTGTTCCTGTGCTACCCACAATGCTGTAGGTGTGTGACGGCTATATGAAAGATGAAGAAATGACAGGGTTAAAGATTCCTTCGTATTATTGCACTTTGATGACCAACATCCTGTATTTCATGAGGCTTTATTTACCCCATACCCCATATGTTTAGGTGCTCAAGAAATATGGACTTGGCCTACATCTTAGCAAAATTGGTAACCTAATGTTTATCTAAAATGTGCTTGATGGTCAGGGCTACCAGTTGCCCATCAGGTGATGCTTGGATGATCTAAATAGATCTGGGCTTAGCAATTACAATCTATTGACACATTAAAAAAAACAGTCATTTATATCTCCTGGTGGGAAAGCAAGAAAGATGATAAGGTTCTGACATCATGCTCTGAGTGCAGCAGTGGCAGGGCCTGATGGGAGTATAATGTATCAGTGTGGGTGTGGAGGGGCAGGAGGTACTCATCTCAACCTTGCAGATCCTCCTCAGATGCTCAGATCTAAGAAGAGGGACATATTGGGGCTTCCGACCCTTCATGCTCATTCTCTTTAGAAGGTTTCTGCCTCTAGATTTAGGTCTTTGAACGCATTGGTAGCATGACCTTCTGAGTTCTGAATCATTCTTCGAGCAAGATTGATCAGGTGCAATTTTTTTGAGGAACTTTAAACCAAGAGGATGGTGTCCTAAGCGAAACCGATGTTATAAGGATCATTTTACTTATTCCCCTCATGCGCTACGGTTCATTTTGGACTTTCCTTGGTGTCATTGACTCTTAACAAGGAAGGTCATAAACCATCAAGCTGTGAATTCTGGTTGCTTTCCAAATTCTTGTCTAAGAACACTAATTTATTTGTATATATCCCTCCGCTTTGCTTCAAAAGCCGTCTTTTCCGTGGTGGACCCGTCACTACTGCAAGCAAGCATTCTCTTGATCTGGACAGCTATTCTTGAAGTTTGACAATTTTAATCATGGTGCGAATTACATGCACAATCTCCGTTACAACAGGAGATGAGCCCACTGCAGGGGCTTACCCGAGCAGCTTTGATGACCACTACAAACGGGTAGTGCGGAGTGGCGACAGCGATCCAGGGCTTTACAAGGAAGAGTGTGATGAGCTGGAGGTTTACGAGGAGGAGGAAGAAGAAGAGCCACCTAACATTGACTTGGCAACCTTTTTCAGTGGTTGTTCCCTTCATGGTGCCAACCACATCTTTGTGGAGAATAAGAAGTTTGGAGTGAGGCAGGGTCTCTGGGCAGTGTCCTTCCTGGTGGCCCTCTCTCTGTTCTTGATCCAGGTGGGTGACCGAGTTGTCTATTACATGCAGTATGACCATGTTACCATGCTGGACGAGCGCAATGCACCCAACATGACCTTCCCAGCCATCACTATGTGCAACTACAACACCTTCCGTCGTTCCCAGATTAGCTACAGTGACCTGCTCTTTATGGGACCACTCATAGGGTATGAGGACAACATGGCACCTGGGTTCCAGCTTGCCCCTGAGCCTGATCGCCAAGGTGCCCGGTTCAGCATGGCCGAGTTCTATAACCGGACGCGGCATCGTATGGACGACATGCTTCTGGAGTGCAATTTTGCTGGAAAGGATTGTGGCCCTGAGCACTGGAGAGAGGTAGGACAATAAATAAAGGTCTGAACCTAATGCCATGGCAAATAGCAACTCTTGTCCATTTTCCTCTGTGTCTTAGTTTGAAGATACAGAGAGTAATTTGACGAATAGTGCCAGAGAAAATGAATATGGAATTTCAAAGCAACTAATAGGAAACAAATAGTCATTTATTCTGTGTGCAGTGTTTGCCTTGGAGAAAAGACAGGTCCCTATAATTAGAACAGGGTGCCTTGTGACTGATAATCATATGGTGCGGCACTTTGCTCATGGTAATCGGTCTCTTTATTGCTTCTCTAATTGCCAAGTAACTTCTAAAGGTTCTACAAATGACTAATCCCTACAATAATCAATGGTGTTTTTTCAAGGGCCATATTAACAGTTTGCTGGACCATGGAAGGTTGGCAATGTGTAGACCTTAAGCGTGAAATAATTGCTTTATATAATATAACACTTGCTATTTACCAACCTATCTTATAGTTTTATATTTATTGCAGAAAAACCTGGCATAATTTGCATGCCAAAAAAGGTGAAAGTCATTTTCCCATTTACACATTATCAGCTCTGCAGAAGTTCACCAATTTAGCAGAAAGCTTTCAGTGTTATCAGTTGAAGCCAGAGGTTTGCATACAAAAGAGGGCATCACAGGCAGCTGCAAATGGAAAAAGTTTCCACTATGTGCTTATTGAAGGTCAGACTCCCATTTGAGAAAACAAGTCTTGCTTGGCACTAAATGATCAAGCTGTGAAAAAGGCAGTGATACCAATGTGCACTTCATTTGTTTGTTCCTTCTGCAAAACACCTATTGAGTTTTGAATTATTAAATGGTTTGCAGTGTGGTAAAGGGCATATCAGCATTCACATTTGAAGAATTGGGTTGCACTTTAGTGTTTATATAAAGGATAGACCCTCTTGGGTAACTGTATTTGGGGGTTTAAAAACAGACAGTTGTCTGTTGTTAATGGTTTTACATCTTCTGAGATCTGTAATGCACTTGCTTGAAATCTTATTTGGATGATCTGTAAACACACACATGCGTGCACAGATACAGCGTCTTGATAGCCTTTCCGGCTTCTATAATCTGCCTTTAACAGTGTAAAGGCTTGCCAAAAAGCCACATGATGTATCACCTTGCACATTTATCCACTTACTTAGTCCATCAATGATTGCGTTTATCCATGTTAATCATGTTATCGGCATTGGCAGAGCACTACAAGCAACGAAGAGTGGTTGGCTACAGAGCATGTTCGCTAATTATTGGTGTGTTAGGATGCTCAGAGCATTTTGAGTTTTGCTGGTAGTTGAATAGGCATCGATCGTCTGAGAGGATATTTAACAGAACTCTAGGTCAGATCAATAGAGGGCTAGACTGTGCCAAGGAGAAGGGCAACTCAGATTTCCATCCGGGAGCAGAATTCGAGAAGCTACAGGCAGCGCCAACATCCGCAGCCTCCATTAGACAAGGCTCTGTTTTCATTGTCCAAAGATCGGTTCGTGTTTCATTCTCCTGAGTGCCCCATAACTGCAACAGCTCAATAGGCCTTAAAGTAGATAAATGAAAAGGCAACTACTGTGGGGACAGACAGTGGAAGACTGGCCTGTGGGACATTTTAAATCCTGTATCAATTGAAATCACATTGGAAACTTTGCTTTCAGATCAGCCTCAGTTCTTTGTGGCATGGATTTCACGTGATTGCATCACGTAATTGCTGCAGATTTATCAGCTGTACATTTGTGCTGTGAACATCCTGTTCTACCAAATCCCTAAGGTGCTCTGTTGGATTCAGAGCTGGTGACTTGGGAGGACATTAAAGTACACTGGACTCACTGTCATGTTCATGGAACCAGTTTGAGATTTGTGTTTTGTGACATGGCGCATTATCATGCTGGAAGTAGCCGTTATAAGATTGGTAAATTGTGGCCATAAAGGAATGCATGTGGTCACCAACAATACTCTATACAATAGATTAAGCTGTTGCAAGCAAACAATGCTCAATTGGCAAAATGTGTGCCGAGAAAACATTCCCCACACCATTATACCACCACCAGGTTGACACAAGGCAAAGTTAGGTCCATGGATTCATTCTGTCGATGGCAAATTCTGATCCTACCATGTGTATGTTGCAGCAGAAATCGAGATTCAGTAGATCAGGTGACAGAATTCCAATCTTCATCTGTCCAGATTTGGTGAGGCTGTGCGCACTATAGTCTCAGAATCCTGTTCTTGGCTGACAGGAGTGGAACCTGTCAGGGTTCAACGTGTTCCATGTTCTGAGATACATTTCTGCTCACCATGGTTGTAAAGACTGGTTATTCGACTTACCATAGCCTTTCTGTCAGATCGAATCAGTCTGGCCATTCTCCTCTGAACTCTCTCAACAAGGCTTTTCCATCCACAGAGCTATAGCTCACTGGATGTTTTTTGTTTTTCACGCCATTTTGTGTATACTCTAGATGCATTGTGCTGCTGCCACGTGATTGACTGATAATTCTTGAATGAACAGGTGCACAGGTGTTTGTATTAACGTTCCTGGTGAGAGTATATATAGCATATTCCATAATGCAAGAAAGTCACATGATCAATACTAAAGCTTTAACATAGAAAAGACAGTATGTATACCTATCACGAGCACAGACATAAAATATAGTTCTAACACTAACTACATTTTATGTTTGTGCTCTTTGCATTAGATGGGTCCAAAACCTTTTAAATGTTTCATACTTTACAGTTATTAAACCTG
>CM040994.1:13851823-13866303 GCA_022985145.1 Pangasius djambal
TCACAGCTTTACTTTATCTGTGCTGTTTAATTGGAATTTTTAGAGCAGACGGGTTCTCGGGAGAGCTGACGACAGCAAGCCATCAAATATTAACAAAGCTGCAGCGCAGACATCCTTCTAAAATGTTCCCCCTCAGATTTCTCTGAAGAGGTCATTTTAATTAACTCTTCCTCCTCTGTCAACAGTGGTATAAGTGTGAAGTCATTGCTTATAATAGTGAGTTTATGTGACCGGACTCATGTGAGAATTTTTAAGTTTTGCTAATCTGAAGAGTTTCATAATTTCTCAGAACTGTCAGTCTGACTTAGTACAAGAAATTTTGATAATGCTTTACATTAAGGTTTCCTTACATCAGTTACAGCATTAGTTAACTTAGTACAAGAAATTTTGTCTGACTAAGTACAAGAAATTTTGATAATGCCTTACATCAGTTACAGCATTAGTTAACATTAACAAATGACCAGATTTGTGATTAATGAAGGGAATTAATTAAAAAAAAAAAGATTGGTTGGTCAAAAGGTCTTGTTTGAGCTTTGAGCCTGCTGCTTGTAGGACAATTAGCTTCCCTTGTGAATAACTACAATCTAAAACCTTTGTTGAGTGTTGATTTGTATTTAAAAATCTTTTTTTTAATGCTAAACAGTGAAGCTATTAGTGAATTTTAAAAATATGCTTTCACCTGTTGAAAATATTTAAAATCTAATAAATGTAGCAAACAGAGCCAAGTTATTGATTTAATCAGTGATCATTTCAGTACCAATGTTATTTATTACATATTAAATGAAATGCAAATGAAATCAATAAATAGTAATTGCTTTTAGACAATCGGTGTGTAAGTGACGTCTCAATGAAATCTTTAAATGCAATTTTAAAAAGACTTTAAAATGCCTTTACTTCTGGTTGAGATATGTGTAAAAAAGAGAAATTCATTTCATGAAAAATATTTCAGTTCGAGGAAGCCTGTAGTTTAAAAACAATATATACTCAAAAATGTGAGGACGTGAAGAGTTTTGCCAGGCCACCACACAAATGAGTTAATGTGTCGCTCATATCAAGGCGGCTCATTTTCTAAAGCGAGGCTTTAGAATTTCAAAAATGCTCATTTAAATGTGCTTAGCCAGATCTAGCTTGTAGCAAATAGCAGTATCATTTGTGCATTTGTTTGTGCCTGGATAATATTACAGACTGCCAAAAAACTTAGAGCAGTGCTACTGCTGGAGCAGACAGAGATGATCCTCGGGCACTAGATGGTGCCATATCAAAGGCTACTGCTGTGATGGCTTAAATGTTGGGAGCCAACATCTAAACATCTAAGCAGGTCTATAAGCAACAACACTCAAAGCAGGTCACAGCTCAACTGAGTAAATGCATAGCAAGCAAACAACAACAAAATGAAAAACAAAAACGAAAAATGTGGATGTTTTAGGGCTGTCCAGCTTTAGTACATTTGTACTCACTTCTATCCAAACCAAGTTATAGGTGAAACATGCAGAGAGCTGAGCAAATGAGTTGAGATTTGAACTTAAGGGCTGAGATTTGAACTTACAACCTCCAACCTATGAGGTAACACTGCTCATATGTGTACACTACATATGGCTTGGACCAAAAAAGAAAACTTTTCTGCACCATAAATCCTTTGATGTTTTAAAGCTTAGCCCACCCTTCTAGGTGTCAAAATGTGTTCTAACACAACTATAAACAAAGAACACCTAGTCAGTGGTAGTGTTTTTTAAATAATTTGTTGTATTTTCCACTGGGATGGAATATGATATTCAGCTGTGTTCAGCTATATGCAAAAATGTATTATTGAACTTCTGGGACAAAGACTGACCACATTCATTAACGTTAATGTGAACAATGCATTTACCACATTTATTCATTCATCCTTAGTAACTGCCTGGTCAGGGTCACGGTGGTTTAAATTATTTAATTTAATAAGATACAGTTAGCTATTTTTTTCCTGACTCTTGAGGATTGAGAGAGTGATTGAATGGCTATTGTGACACTGCGAGGATGACGAAGGATGAGCTTGTTTTTTTTTTTCATTAATGAATGTGAACATCTGTAAGATGGTCAACAATTAAACACATTATGTGTTACTGTGTCCTTTTGGGAATGAGGAAGATTCAGAACATACGATGCGAACCAGCTGTTCAGTATGAAAATAAAAACATGTTGGCATCTACATTAATTAAGAATTCACAAGCCAAAGATCTTGTTCTGAGTATTTCTCTATTAAATGGTTTAGTGGCCTCATGACTTGTGAAAGTGGGTTAAAAAAATTCTTTCTTACCTATCCAATTAACGGTGAATAAAATGCATGAGCTAGCCATGACACCTGAAGGATGCAGGCACTTATCAGTGGCTAACTGACTCTGTAATTAATTGCTAATGGCTTCTTAATGCTCTAATGTTCAGGATAGGCCTCTGTCTTTGGCATGGAGCCTGTGAGCAATCGTTGTATTTTTCAAAACCAATTTTCAAGTGAGTGATCTTTAATGTTTCAGTGGTTGCGTTTGGAACAGTGGATCTTGTACACACATTGCAAAGTAAAAGACGAATAAAAGACAACAGCACCTCATCTTCTGGTTCACGCTTGGCTTCTTTTTTCACATCAGCAATCCTGTGAGTTTTAGAGAATTAAAAAGAATGGAGTTGAAAGTCAGCAACCCTAAAGTCCTACCAAGATCATTCAAAATCGTATTGGTGCTTTGGTGCTGGAACATGTGGTCAACGCAAGTGTCATAGATTTGCATCTTAACTTGTATTCAGTGTGCGTAATGAGGAGTTAATAATGAAACTGCGCACGTCAACATTTAGACTTCGGGCATAACTACAGACTTGAGTGCTATTCAGACTCACTTGAGTGAGAATTGCGCTCGCAGAACAAAGTTTGGCAAAAAAAAAAAAAAACAGAGGCATGTCTCAGATTCTGACCTTGACCTTAAGCCCATTTTTCTTGTGTGATGTCGGCTCGAGCGAGGAGCAGTATTAAATCCAGTGCCACTGTCTGACAGTTTGATGCAACCATGATGTCGTTAACATTTGTGTTGAGCTAGAAATACACTCTCACAGACTCCTGTTAGTCTTTTTCACATTTAAATTGTCTTTTGCTTTTATGCTACATCGTATTACATTTGACAGCAAAGAAAAATAAACATGATCTGCATTATCAGTCCACATTTTCTATCCCTTAGTTTTTCAGGCTTAAGGGCAAGTGCTTGTGTTTAAAAGTGGTTGAAAACCCTGTCTCTGATGCTTCTACTCAAGAAAAATCTGGCAACCTTGAAGGCATGACATGCACACAGGTACTTTTAATAATCTGAATGGACTGCCCAGAAAATCAACCTAAGTACCTGCATAAACCAACTCTGAATACAAGGAGCTTTCCTCGTTCCAGATGGGCTGGTTTGAGTATTTCAGGAACTGCTGATCTCCTAGAATTTTTTGCACATAACATTTTCTAGAGTTAACACAGAAGGGGAGAAATTTTTTTAAAAAATCCAGAAAGCAGCAGTTCTGCAGGTGGAAATGCCTTGTTGATGAGAGAGATCAGACGAGAATGGCTAGACTGGCTTGAGCTGACAGGCTACAGTAACTCAAATAACCACTCTTTACAAACGCGGTGAGCAGAAAAGCATCTCGGAATGCACACACATTGAACCTGAAGGCAGATTGGCTACAACAGCAGAAGACAACATCAGGTTCCAGTCCTTCCACAGCCAAGAACAGGAACACAAGCCTACATCCTCCATCCATCCATTATTATGCTAAAAGAAGCTTCTGTGCCATACATTGGAAAAAAAAAAAAGGAATATGTAGGCAGTCAGATATAAGGAAAAATTTTACATATAGTTTACATAAAAATATTCTGTTTCTCATCCAAATGTGATTTCATTGCTTATACTACACTTAATTTAAACAAGTTTCTAATTACTAGAATGAATTATGTATAGTGAGCCTGGTCAATTAGTATTAACATAAACTAATTA
This sequence comes from Pangasius djambal, assembly GCA_022985145.1. Lineage (NCBI taxonomy): Eukaryota > Metazoa > Chordata > Actinopteri > Siluriformes > Pangasiidae > Pangasius > Pangasius djambal. The sequence continues at coordinate 13,855,816 of CM040994.1, forward strand.
CATTCTCGCGAGGATGTTGTCACTGACAGGAATAAATGACTAGTATTAAGTTAACATGATTAAAACAAGCAGTGGTAATGTGGCTGTAGCAGCACACCAGTGACCTTGGTTTGAGCATCAGCACAGGTGAGAGCACTAAATTAGATTTTATTCAGGGCTTTGAAATTACATGATCAAATCATGTTGGATATATGAAAACAAATTGTGTTAATGTAACTCAATTTAATCACATAGAACCGATGTGCACATTTGAATGTGCACATTTTTCAGTGTACTGTGTGCTCTCAGGTTCAGAATCGACATTTTCAGCTGAGGCACCAGAGTTCATTTTAAGAAATGAGTTCATTTTAAGAATTGATAGAAATAGTGTAATATCATGCAGAGATTTATTATTTTGCACATTTATTGCACTGATTTATTGTCATTAACAGTGTAGCCTAAAGATTTCATCTGTAGCCAGTGTATGGCTGTTGGTTGAAGTTTGGTTTGATGCATTCTTTGCTGCAAAAATAAAACAGCCTAAAAAAAGCAATGCCCTGTAACAGTCTTGTAACTATGGAAACAACAACTAGTCAACTAGTCAGGTTTTTAATTTCTGGTTGACTACTAAAAATTAGTCATTCAACCCCTAATGCACAGTATATACATTCATCGGCCACTATATTAGAAACACTTGTATACCTGCATATTCATGCAGCTATGCAATCATCCAATCACGTGGCAGCATCACAATTAATGCTCAAACCAGTTCACATCAACATCAACAATGAAAAATATATTGTTGAAGAGAGAGGCCAGAGGAGAATGGCTAGACTGGTTACGATAACTCAAATAACAAACTCTTTGCAAGCATGGTGAGCAGAAAAGCATCTTAGAATACACAACACACTGAGCCTTGAGGCAGATGTGCTACTACAGCAAAAAGACCAGATCGCATTCCACTTCTGTCAGCGAACAACAGGAATCTGAGGCTACAGTGGGAACAGGCTTACCGAAACTAGACAGATGAACACTGGAAAAAGAACAGGAGACGTACACCCTCTGAGCACATTACACTAATACTGGGTAGGGCCTCAAAACAGCCTTTCTAGTCCATGTTGACATGATTGCATTGCGCAATTCCTGCAGATTTTTCAGGTGCACTTTCTTGCTGTGAATCTCCCATTCTACTGCATCTCAAAGGTGTTCTGTTGGATTCAGACTGTTCTTCCACTGAAGAGCATTGAACTCATTGTCCTGTCCATGAAACCAGTTTGAGACGACTTTTGCTTTGTGACATGGCTGATTCATGCTGGATGTAGCCATTTGAAGATGGGTAAGTTGTGGCAATGGAGGGATGCACATGGTCAACAACAATACTCAAATAGGCTGTGGCATTCAAGCAATGATTGATTGGTATTAACGGAACCAAAGTGTGCCAAGACAACGTTTCCCACACCATTACACCACCTCCGCCAGCCTGGACTTTTGACACAGACAGGCAGGTTGGGTCTATGGGTAAATGCTGGTGGCACCATATTCTGAACCTACCGTCTGTGTACCTCATCATAAATTGAGATTCATCAGGCCAGGGTACGTTTTTTTCCAGTCTTCAATTGTCTAGTTTTGGTGAGTCTGTGCCCACTGCAGCCTCAGCTTTCTGTTCTTGGCTGACAGAAGTGAAACCCAGTGTGGTCTTCTGCTGTTCGACATGTTGTACATTATGAGAAGCTTTTCTGCTCACCACAATTGTACAGAGCGCTTATCTGAGTAAATGTAGCCTTTTTGCAAGCCTGAACCAATCTGGTCATTCTTCGTTGACCTCTCTCATCAACAAGGCCTTTCTGTCTGCAGAACTGCTGCTCACTGGATGTTTTTTTCTGAGTAAACTCTAGAGACTGTTGTTCATGAAAATCCCAGGAGATCTGTGGTGATAGAAATACTCAAACCAGCCTGTCTGGCACCAACAATCATGAGATCACATTTTTCCCCCCATTCTGTTGGTTGATGTGAACATTACTCGAAGCGGCATGATTTTATGCATAGCGCTGCCGCTTCATTGCGCTGCTGCTACATGATTGGCTGATTAGATAATTACATGAGAGAGTAGGTGAAAAGGTGTTCCTAATAAAGTGCTCAGTGAGCGTATTTCCGCTGTTGTAGCACATACGTCTCAAGTTTTCATGTGTCGCGCATTCTGATATGCTATGGCTCATTTCATTATACTGCACAAACTCTATTCAGAAGACTCCAGTCTCTCTCTCTCTCTCTCCCTCTCCCTTCTCCTTCCATCAAGAACAAAATGACTACCTTTTAGATGACCCGTATTATGCCTTGAGAGAGTCCAGCTGAATGTGCTTATTGAGCACTGAGCATGAATAATATCAGCACTCTTTTAATCTCCCATCATTAATGTGAAACCAAGCACATGCACCCACCTACATACACAAATCCATACACCTTTACCATCTTTATTCACTTGGTGTTTCAAAAGACAAAGTATAAAGTTCTGCTCTCACACTATATATCCCTCACTCTCACTCACACACACACACACACACACACACACACACACACACACACACACACACACACACACACACACACACACCTATCTCCCCCAGACCTCACATAGACATGTCTTGCCTCATTGCCTCATTAACCCTGTCTGGCTGACAGCTTCCTGACATGAGCATCCTGTTTTCCGAGATCTGCCTTCCTCCACCCTCGTCTTTTACCAAGTGTTATGGAAAAACGAGTAAGTAAGGGTAAAAATGGTCATGTAAAAGAGAAAGGAGATGTTATTAAAAATCTGCTTGGGAAAGTTTTCAGTCATCCAGCTCATTTTATAATGTAGATAGACGTCTATAATAAAACGGCCGCCCAGATTCAAGGGTGGTTGTTCAAGTTCGATATACAGTGATCTTGACAGTTTACCATTGACTGTAGCTCATCTGTTGTGGTGCTCAAAGCTCCACTTTATCCTGTCTACCAATAGAGCAGATAATATTTGAACGGTGGTTCATTCTCAGCATAGCAGTGCCACTTACGTGGTAGTGTGTGTTGTGGTGATGTGAGTGCATATTAGACACGTCACTCAAAAATCTCCCATAGATTTTCAACTGGGTTGAAATTTGATGAGTGTGAAGGACAAAACATATGCTTTACACCATTTTCATCCTCATCAGACCATTCAATAAATTCTTATGTCCTGTGGATGAGGGCGGGGCCTCCCTGGAAGAAACCACGCCCATCATGATAGAATTGTTTGTTCATAGAATAATATAGAGGTGATCAATCGGATTAACTTTGTTTGGATTTCACTCTAAGGGGATGAGTAGATCCAAATTATACTAGTGTTTACTTACTTCTTCTTATATAAACTCATTTCCAGGTATATTATTAGGTATGCTTCCTGCTTGCTTTGACAATTAGTTTCAATTCCTGAGTAACCTCTGAAGTTCACTTACAACTAATTACTGTACATTAAGGTAACTGCAAACACCCATTAACATTCAGCCAAGCTACGTACACATATAAATGTCAAGTAAAACCTGTCATTTTTCTCTTTGATTACCTTGTTTTATTGCTATCACACTGAGCAAATGAGAAATAATAATCCCTCCTGTAGCCACATGTCAAGACAAAAAGCGAGAGCTGCATGACATCTTAAAAAGGCGTTTAGCCACAGAGACAGGAACATGGTTTCCCAGAGGTATAACATTCATGTTCCTAGATTTTTGAAAATCTCATGGTCCAAGAGTTGCACATATAGATGCTTACCTTCTCCATGCTTGAGATCAGTCAGAAATGACTGCTTTGCCCCTTCAAATAAAGGAAAATTCTAAAAAGGGAGAAAAGAAAAAAGTGGTAAAAAGGTATCTCTTTGTTCGAGTAAGATATAGGTCTATTGTGTTACAGCTTAACTGCATATGAGAGAGGTTTTGTGCAAAGCTTTGTGAAGTTTTGGATTGGCACTGCATCACTATAGATTAGCAGCCAGTATCCAAACCATTCACCAGACATATCTATGTGATTAATTCCACTGACTTTTCATAAAGTTCATAAAAGATCAATTTCATAGAAGCTTATTGAAATGAGAGAATTCAAACACAATCGTGGGCCAAGAAAAGCTTTTTAATGAGCTTTCTAAATGCTTAAACAAGTCTTAATTAACACAGTCAATCAATCTGCTTTCACGCCACTAACTCAACGCTACTTCTTACAGCAGTTTAATACTAATCAATGATAATTATATAATCACAGGCTAATGTCTGCACAAGTTTGTGAGAGATTGTTGTTTTCACCTTTTTCAGCTCTTTATGAAGGAGAACCAAAAGAAAATAATTTAACTTGACTATTTTATTCATACTGTATGGTAGATGCACTGTCCTCCGCACGTTGGTGATGCCTGCTATACCCTTGACCATATGCTGTACACTTGACAAAACAATCAGATTTTGTCAAACAGATTTAAATATTTTTCTGCCAGCTTCAGCTACATAGGCCAAGGACAACTGCAGTCCAGGTGCGGACCATTGTAGCAGACCGAACTGAAAAATATTCCTTCTGTATAAACAATTGCTGTAGTTCAATGACTCCAGATTTCTAAACATGAAGCAGAACAACGTCAATAGCAGATCTTCTGTTGTGGTTTATCTAATCACATGCATTTATGTACGTTATTTAGCTGAGTGCAGCTCATCAGACCAGAGACTAGTTACAGGGCTAGAGACATGAACTCAGAAAAAGAACTTCTCTTAGTTTTTTGTAGATTTAAAAAAAATAATAAATTATGTACAGTCTCCAGTCTCTGATTGGTGAAGTGATGACATGCCTTGTTATAAAAAATTTAAAAAAAGTCAGTAGTGAAAAGAGAATGTTTAAAAACAAATGGGCAGAGAAGTATGCATTTATTCTCCGGGCATATGTCTATCTTGTACTCATCTACTTGGTGCTAGTCAAAAGCTTGAACATGAAGCGCAACTACGAAACAAAGAACCACTTCAAATTGTCATATTTATAGCTGTAAACTAATCATTAATGGTTAAACATTCAAAGGTAGCCATTCAGTCATGGTAGTTCCTTTGCAAGTAAGGAATTTTATGAAGCTAAACCTTCACAAATTTTAGTTAAATACCACTGACATGCCCATTACCTTTCTTAATTTGGCTGGTGATTTTATCCTATTTACAAGGCCAAATCCACTGCCAGTGTAGAGCTAAACAGCCGAGGTTTTAAAGCCTTGCTCAAGGGCTGAAAAATGACCATCTGACAGTACTGGGATTTCAAAACCTTCTAGTCCCTTAATATCCATTCTAGCACTGTCACCTTCAAGCATGAACACATGCCGTCCCCGTTTCTCAGACTCGAACGGTTTATCTTGGTCACTTAGGCATATGTGCTGTCAGAACGAATTTCAAGATTCCAATATTAGGATTTTTTTTTTCATAATATTTATATATTTGAAAGCAAAAAACAGTGTTATAGAACTTTTAATCACTTCATATAACACATTTCATAAACTTCTGGGCCAAATGATGCGAGCCAGTTGACAGTTAAGCAGTAAACGTATTTATATTTACCATTTTTGCTGTTACTATTTCACTGATGATTATGTGGATTACAGGCAGCTTAGGAATTGTAAAATCTAGCTAAATATCAGCAACAAGTACATTTTATTATGTCTGAATAAATACACAGCAAATCTGAACCATTTAGGCTTTTGATAAAACTATTAAATGATAATAGAAAACAACAGAATTGGTGAATGCAATATGAAAAAATAGTGTAGTGCTACTGGGTTAGGTTCGATCCGGGTGTGGCAGTATACAATTATAGGCTGATTAATATTCTGATGCACCTGAATACTAAATAATTTAAGTTTATATGCCGTATTTAAAGGAATTTGACAGCCTGTGCACACTCATTCACTTGCTTACTGAAGGAACAGTACATACGCTGTAGGAATCATTTGAGAATTGAGAAGAGAAGAAGAGAAGCAGGAAGTGGTTGTTCTTGTTCCCTGAAATACAGTAGGTGCTTCTATATTTCTGTTCCATCTCCAACACCCCCCCTCTCCCTCTCTCTCTATCTCTCACTCACACACACACACACACACACACACACAGACACACTGCAGGGCTTGTTTCATTCGTTGTGTCCATCCTGCCTATACAACCTTCTTTTCTCTGCAGTCTCCCATGAAACAACCAGCTGCTTCGGCTTCTCTTCTTTCTGCAAAGCTCATCAAAGTGTGTTTGTATGTGTGTGTGGGAGGGGATGGGGGGTGGGGGTGGGGTCCCTTAAATGGCCTTGAAGCCTGCAGACAGAGAAACAACTTGTGCTTAAACAGCAGATCATATCCACGATTATTCTCCAGACTGGCACATTAAATCTCCACCTGCTCCCCCCTCACGCTGACAAGTATTTGGCAAACAATCTTCTCCATCAGTGGTGTAGACTGAAAATGCATTCCAGTTAAAGTCTACTGCTTTGGGCAGGACTTCTCAGCTCTGGTCATTGGACAGTTGGACTAGTGTAGTTTGATCACACCTGATCCAACTTATTAAATCAGGGATAGTGAACTGGCCTCATCAGCCTCACACCCAGCGGGGATAGCCTCTGAATTCTTCACTAGTGTTTACTGAATGAATGAATGAATGAATGAATGAATGGACTTCACATTTTCTTATTTATAGCCATAAACTAATTATTAATGGTTAACTTTAGTTTAATACTCCTGCATTAGGGCCTTGATAAATAGCTGGTAAGTTGAATTACGCTACATGGCCAAAATTATGTGGACACCAAGCCATCACAATCATATGTGCTTGTTGAACATCCCATTCCAGATTTAGTTCCCCCTTTGCTGCTATAACAGCCTCCACTCTTCTGAGAAGGCTTTATGTAGTATTTTAGAATGTGGCTATGATGAGGTCAGGTACTGATGTCAGATGAAGAGGCCTGGCGTGCTGTTGGTGTTCCAGTTCAACCTATAGATGTTCATTGGGGATGAGGTAAGGGCTTTTTGCAGCCCACTCAAGTTCTTCTACACCAACTTTGGCAAGCCATGTCGTTAAGGACCTCACTTTGTGCACAAGGGCATTGTTATGCTGGAACAGGATTGGGCCTCTTAGTTCCAGTGAAGCGAAACTGTAATGCTACAGCATACAAAGACATCCTATACAATCGTGTGCTTCTAAGTTTGTGGCAACAGTTTGGGAAAGAAGCACATATGGCTGTGATGGTCAGATGTCCACACTCTTTTGGCCATATAGTGCATATATGTGTCAGCAGTAGGGACAAGTTGGAACTCTACAGGGCAATGGGTACCCTGGACTGGATTTGAGGAAATGTGAATCTGAAGTTTGGTACATTTGGCTGTTTTGCAACCTAAGTACAGTTACCCTTAAATATGATGGTCCAGTGTTCTTTCAGGTCAAGGGTGATCGAAAGCCCCTGCTCCTGGGACTGAGCATTAGATAACTTGATTGGTTTTACTTGTCATGTTACTTCCTGTTTCAAATTTCACAGTGTCAGAGAAAAGGATGTTGTGGAAAGGAGATTTGCAAAAAGGGTGTAACACAATGCCACTGCCTATATCTGTATCTGGTTAGTGCTCTAAATATCCATATCTATATGGATTTAGTGGGCATGTCTTTAACTGGAAGGTTTTATTTTTTTTTAAATTAAATATAAACTCTACCACTATGCCCCCAGAAGCACTGGGGGGAAAAAAACCCAAAATGGCAGCACTATCAGTATGTTCTGGGAATTCTGGCTCTTACAGTTCCTCAACCTCAGCTACATCACTCAAGTTCATAATTGGTCTCAACTAGATGTGAACCTTTTCTGTCAAGGTTTCTGTTCGTATCTGTATTTACATCCATTTAGAACACATTATCTGTTCATTCCGAATAATATATTCATATTTAGTTACATCCCTAAAGTGCAATGGAGACAGTGCCTTCTTGATATATGGAGTGAAGTCTGCAAACAGTAATGACTGCAACTCATAAAAATACAGATTTTTTTTTTTTTTTTTTTTTTACAAGCAACCGGCTTTATCTAAACTCTTTACCCAAGTCTCTGATTTGTGTCACTAAAAGAAACACTAATTAAATTTACCCATGTTATATCAAATGAGAAGCCTTCTAGAAGCTTGAATCCAAAATAAATTTCTAAGGGTCAGGTACAAACATTATAATGCCATTTAGCTCAGGCTGAGAAAATTGGGAGCTGCGCTTTGACATGGACAATATAAATGGGGAAAGTTCATAACAATAAACAGATCAGACTAGTAAAATTTTGTACACTTTTCTGGCTATAAGCTTCAGAATCAAACTGTCTCTCTGCAGTTCTGTATAAACACACTTGTGTTTGCAGTAGGAAAAATAACTCTTGAACACTGTGACACAATGAGCTCTTTGGAGGAAGGTATACTCACTGGATTGAAAAACAGTTAGGGACAAGAAAACATTTTGGACACGTGAAATCTCAGTCAAATGACTTGTAAATAGGCATTTCTTGCCCATGTTCACTGAGTACTATGTACTCAGACTCTTCTGTGAATGTTTAAAAAAGTGTTTGAGAGTTCCCAAAGGTATAAGCTGTAATTGTAGTAAGTGGACCATCATTCCTTGTCTCAAATCTTATAAATCTCACTGTTGTAGAAACATTCTTGACACTTCCTGAAAGTTATTTTCCCTTTTCAGTATGTAGACCAAGAAGTGTTATTTTCCACAGCGGAATCAATAAACCTTCCATCAGAGCGTTTCACTGACTTTACTATTGGCAGTATAAATGAAGGGAAATTAAACTCTCTCTATGGTTTGTGCACTGTGCTCCAAATCAATGATGAATGCTTTTCTCTCCGAGTTACCCACCAGCTGTAAATGCTGTTTTTTCCACACTTTTTTCAGACTCACTGAAAGCAGTTAGTTTTCAGAAGCAAGCTTTTTCCTTCACTGAAACGAGATGCCTGGTAATTGTTTAGTAACCAGCCTTAAAGATTTGTTGTCCGTCTGTGTGGCCTTCCATGATTCTCGAGTGGTTGAATATTTGTCGGATTTATGTGGAATTATCACTGTAACCAGCAGATGAACTGATAAAATTTTGGAATTGATCCAAACAGGGGCAAGGTCACAGCAAGGTCAAATGTATGAAATAGTTTTTCTTCAATAGCTTCCTTCATGTTTGAAGTATATTTAAGGGTAGTTGAGGCATACAAATTATAAAGTTGGTGGCAGAGGAATCGCTGTTGATATCACAGCTTTGAGTTCTACTTGTTTTATAGTGCTGTGAAATCTTACTCTGTTTTTGTACCATTTTGTACCATTTTGAACTGAGCCTGAATTTCCTGTTTCCACCTCCTGGTTTTGACTCGTTTGTTGATTGTGGATTATCCCTGTCTGATGTTGCCAGACTGTGTTTTGAGCCCCTTTTTATACTCTGACTACAATTGTTGGATTTGGTCTAATATAGCATAAGCTGAATTTATGCACTTGTGTCCTGCCTCTACTCACCCACTCACCACGTTATAAAGGGATCTAGATTTAACATTTTATTACCTACCTATTGCAACACTACATTAGAAATCAGTCCAGACAACCCTAAACATATTCTGAGACTGAAATTGAAAAATCTGTATGTTGAAAGAGAGGAAAATTGACTGTTGTGTAGTTTTTCTTTTCTTCCCACATTTGCACTCTCGTCAGTGGAATCTGATCATGACCTGATAAAGGCAGAGTGAATTTGGCACAACGCAGTTTATCTTTTGGCTGTTTGTAGTGTTTGCATTTCGTGTACAGTAAACAATGACTACCCGCACAGTTCAATTTTAAATGAGCAATTTCATGTCACATAGTGAGTCAACATGTTTGCACTTTCACAGATTTATATCATTTCACCTGAGCCCACTCACATTGTAAAATTATGATTGATTAAGCCAAGGGTCAGGTGTGGCTTACTGCTTATAACCTTTATTACAGTTTTATTCATATCACATTCTAGCAGTGGTCTCACTATTTATACTATATTTATAACACAGATATCACTGATTCAAAACAATGTATCTGGCGAAGGTTGGGAGATGATGGTGACTTAAGAATTCTGTAGTGGTAAAGTCTGGTATCACATACAGAGCTCTTCTGATTACAAATCTTTATTATTTAGAACTGGTAGCAAATTAATTTCCTTTGGCACTCTACATTTCTGTCTTGCTTTCTGTCTCTCCTTCCTCGATGCTTCTAGGTGACAGTCCAACCCATTGAAGGAGGTGTGGGCTTTGTCCCTCAGTCCCAGTGAAGGAGGTGTGGCTTCTGTGCCTCAGTGCCAGCAAGGAGGTGTAGCTTCTATGTCTGTCAGGCCTTGAAAATCAGGCATAGCCTTTGTGCTTGTTAGTCCCAGTGGAGGAGGTGTGGCCTTTGTGCTTGTTAGTCCCAGTGGAGGAGGTGTGGCCTTTGTGCTTGTTAGTCCCAGTGGAGGAGGTGTGGCCTTTGTGCTTGT
>CM040994.1:13869986-14006847 GCA_022985145.1 Pangasius djambal
GAGCTTCAAAGATAATCAACACAAGTGGAGGAGTCTCACTTTAATTGATTTGTGGCTTGTGTTGGTGATGTTTTTCTTTCCGCAGGCTTTCACTGAAGGTCAAAAAGGACAACGTTGCCATAACTGCAAAACTAGCAGATATATTTAAGCATCATGGAGAATTTTAAACTGAAAATGGCTGACCTTCAGCTGTGAATTCTGCACTGAACAATGCTCCAGTGTTTGTTGGATGTTTTAGAAGGACAGTGTATTGGTGCATGAAGCAGCATTTGGGGTAAAGGCTGAAAGACATATGGAATAACACTCTAAACAAGATAAAGGAGCAGGTGTGGGTGATGATGCCAAAACTTTATTCAAATGTAAATAAGATAAATGGAGATACACCACAAGTTACCCTTCTTACTGTATATAGAGATAGAGATCGAGTAAGACAAATGATGTATAATCTCACTATCAGTATGTGAGTATGGTTCGTCTCAAGGTGTCTTTCTCATGTCATCTCTGAGAGGTTTTCCTTGCCAGTGTCACCTCTGGCTTGCTCATTAGTGATCTAAACTTACATCTGGATTTCTGTAGAGCTGCTTTGTGACAGTGTATACTGTTAAGTATTTAAGGGTGCAGTAACATTTAATTGATTGTGATAAGATGTAATTTTTAACATGCGGATATAGTGCTCATTAATTTAGCAACCCTGTGCTCAGGAAGAACATTTGATTGTATAAAACTTCTAAGCCTGACCTTAGAAGGCTTAAGCTGTTAAATAATTGTGTATATACTCCTGTAGAAGCCATAAGTGAGTCTAAACTTTATAAAATATATATATATATATATATATATATATATATATATATATATATATATATATATATATATATATATATATATATATATATATATATATATATATACACAAAATATTTATTTAGTAATGTTTACAATTCATAATTCTTAAGTGAGACCACTGCGTTAGCCAGCACGTTTGCTAGCTAGCTAGAGACCTAGCAATGTCTGGTGCAATATTTCCCTCAATAGTTGCACTATATGGACAAAAGTATATGGACACTTGACCATCACAGCTGTATGTGGGTCTTCTCCAAACTGTTGGCACAAAGTTGGAAGCACACAATTGACTAGAATGTCTTTGTATGCTGTAGCATTACAGTTTCCCTTCTCTGGAACTAAGAGGCCCCAACCTGTTCCAGCATGACAGTGCCCTGTGCACAAAGCGAGGTCCAGGAAGACGTGGTTTGCCAGATTTTGTGTAGAAGAACTCAAGTGGCCTGCACAGCACCCTAACCTCACCCCCACTGAACACCTCTGGGATGAATCGGAAGCGCTGACTGCTCCCCAGGCCTCCTCACCCAACACATGACCTCACTAATGCTCTTGTAGCTGAATGAGCACAGTTGCCCACAGCCATGCTCCAAAAGCTAGTGGAAAGCCTTCCAAGACAAGTGGAGTTTATTATAACAGCAAAGGGAGACAAAATCTGGAATAGAATGTTCAGCAAACACGTGTGAGTGTAATTGGTCAAGTGTCCACATACTTTTGGCCATATAGTGCATCTAACAGCAACACTACAGTGCAGTTTGCTAGGGCTCTAGCAACAGTGGAACATGGAGAAACACAAAACTTATAATATAATAATATAAAATATGATTTCAACAGAAAACTGTAATATGTACAACATAGAAGAAATTAATATACACAAATTGGTTAATGTTGGAGAAAATGTTACAGCAAGCAGGTAGATAGTGGCAAGATACTGATTTGTTTGCATCATTTGCAATGCCTTTAGGGACATTTTAAATTTATTTCCCCATAAACCATAAGTGCCGTCTTATACCTTTTACCCATTTTCCCCATTAGAAGGCTGTAATTCATTTTATAGTTGGCTGTTTTTTCATATGTCTATTGAATTGATGACTGAAGTTGTTTTTTGGGGAAAAAAGTAGGATATACGTAACTGTTCAAATGTAAAGACCAATTATGACCCAGTATCAAAAACACTGCATACTGTACACATTTGTGGGAATGAATTCTCTCCATGAAAACTCTCCAACACTATGTGCCTCCTCCTCTAGCTAGCTATGCCTTAGCTTCAAACAAAAGGAAGAGGAGAGGAGAGAGGAGTGAGGAGAGAGGGCACGGTGCCTGTTACAGACTGCTACAACTGGTAGTTAATCCAGTAAGACTTTTTTTGGAGGCTCCCTCTTTGAAGCAGCTCTGACTCAGCCACGTCTTGGGAATAAGAGTGAATCTTAATGATTCAGAAAACAGGTGCGAGTAGCAATGGGATGTGACCTGAGGGCACAAAGCCAATTCCTTCCCACATCCACATGTCCCAGGTTTCAGATCAGAGCCTTACAATGGAGTCAACTGACCATGAAAGAGACAGATGAGGCAGAGGGAGGGAAAGAGGTGTCCCTATCTTAGGGATGTGCAATGAATTATAAGCATTGTAAAAGTTTTCTTTTTCTTAAGATCAAACCATAAAACTGATGTTGACTTGATTTTTTATTATTATTTTTTTTAATTGTCAGCATGGGTGTCACCAGAAAAACATTCAGAACCTCTCTTTTAACTGAAACAGCTTTTAGAATTGTTTGGGGTGTAAATACACTTCAAATTTCACATTCAATTAGATTTTTGTGTTATAATACATTCCAGGTCTGACCTACACAGCAGAGAGGATGAGAGAATCCTCTCCATTGTCTTTATGCTGGACAATAGTGAGCAGTGATGGCTGGTCGTCATATTAGATGGGAGCTTCACAATGAATTGGGGGGGAAGAATGATAGAGTAAATAGAGTAAATCCACCTCATTCTTATACATTACACCTGTGACTGTGCTGTTGGTGAGGTGTTACAGGTCAGTGACATGGCTGAAAAATCTTAAATATTAGCCCCAGTGCACACACAATCTAGGGGGGTGCTGTAATCAAATGTAATCACCTGATATAACTGTCACTAGTGGGCTGCATGGATCTACAGTATGGGCTAGAAAGAAATTAGCCTCAGACTCACTTCTTCATACCATCCACTGTATTTTTCTGATGACCACTGGTGGTGCTCTTGTGCTTAGTTCTACAAAAATCCAGAATAATCTACTTTAAGACAGTTGTTAACTGCAAATAATCTAATTTGGATGCCACAAATGAAACTTAATATTGGCGTAACATTTCATTGCTGTCTTTTAACCCTTAACAGGCAATGTGCACCATGAGATATGTTCTTTGGCATCTCTTTGGCAAAGAGACCCCAGTCCCACCTCCTTGTATGCAGTTGGCTCACAGGTCAACGCTCACCAGCGCACGTCTTTCACGTCTCATACTTTCCCTTTCAGTGAATTGGATTTTCCTCCAGACAAATTTCATTTGTGGTTGGTCTGACCACTGCTCTAGCTGAGAGAGAGAGCAGAAAAGTGTTCAGGTGTCTCCTGTATTGCCGTGGCAAGCAAGGAGTCCAAAAATGATAAATGCTATGGCTAAACTGTAGATGTTGGCACCTCTGCTTAGTGGTGACATCTGATTTACGGTCAGATAGGTGGTTTTGTATAGGTTCTGTAGCTATTTATGAAGTTTGTGCGGCCATATTTCTCAAGCCTCAAGGGAAACCATGGCAACTGGCAGTAATTCACGAGTAGGGTAGAAACTTGAGCAACACTCAAGGTTAGCTTGCTGTTTTTCCTTCTAAAAGCTTCTTGGGTATGTCATGAAAATAGCCTTTTCATATCGACAATAGAAACTGTTATGTTCTCTCACACTTGATGTAGTATTGTATATGATGAAAAAGTGGGTTGCCACTTTGAGGCTTAGATCTTATAAGAAAATGTGTGGATTATCCAAATATATTTGAGCTGAAAGTTTATTATAAGACATTTGTTTGTCAGTGTCTAGTGTATATTATGAATTTGAGAAGATATGGAATACTTCAGTTTTACTAGCAATTCACTGTGATCCTCTCTCTCAGAAACCTTTCTATATGTGTTCACAGAACAATTCAGCAACAGTTCGCTCACTAAAGGGAGATTACTTGCGCACCCTGAGGGCACTGTGGGCCACTGATTGAAGGATGCATGAGTGTACTTGAAGCTAAAAAAAAAAACAGCCAAAAGACAAACTGAGACCCGCTCGTTATGTGGTAAATGCCATGTCATATAACAATGCAGTCTGCAACAGCCATTAAACCCTTGTCAGAGTCATGGCAGATCAAAACTGATTGTGTCTGTGCTCTGATTGTTTCCAGCATCTAACATGGAATCTATATCTTAAACAGATGAAAAAGATCAATCAGAGTAAGAGTCAGTGAGATTGGAAGTTATGTCATGAGAAACTGTTATAGCATGATCATTATGCTATACTTGTATAGGTAATGATGTTACAGCAGTCTTTTAGTTAGTAGATTTACGTCTCAGTAGAAGTGAGGGTTAGCACTAACCATATCAGATTTGTCAGCTAATATACCAAAGCAAAAACTGGATGATTGTCCTACAGACTTTTTTTCCATTTTGTCAGCGTATCTACTGCCAAGCATTCAAACAAAGCAAAGTTCACCAGCTGGTATTACCAATTTTCCACTAAGACTCTGAACCTTAGCGTAACATTTTTTTCACCAATTGTTGAATGACAAGTGTATAACAGAAAGTAATTACTATTTACTAAGGAATAAACATTATAATGAATTATAATGTAATAATAAAGATTCCAAGTGGAATATCAGTCACTGAATAAATAAAATGCCGGCAAATGCCAGCTCGCCCCGTTACTCCAGCAACCCTGCTTAAAAAATATAACACAAAATATTATTTCAACAAAAAACTGTAAAATGTACAACAAAGAAGAAATTAATATACACAAATTGGTTAATATTGGAGAAAATGTTACAGCAAGCAGGTAGATAGTGGCAAGATACTGATTTGTTTGCATCATTTGCAATGCCTTTAGGGACATTTTAAATTTATTTCCCCATAAACCATAAGTGCCGTCTTATACCTTTTACCCATTTTCCCCATTAGAAGGCTGTAATTCATTTTATAGTTGGCTGTTTTCTCATATGTCTATTGAGTTGATGACTGAAGCAAGTTGTTTTTGGGGGAAAAATGTAGGATATACGTAACTGTTCAAATGTAAAGACCAATTATGACCCAGTATCACAAACACTGCATACTGTACACATTTGTGGGAATGAATTCTCTCCATGAAAACTCTCCAACACTATGTGCCTCCTCCTCTAGCTAGCTATGCCTTAGCTTCAGACAAAAGGAAGGAGTGACCTCTCTGTGTGAGGAGCAAGGGCACAGTGTGAGAGGGGATTTAAAAAAGTAAGAAAATAAGAACCCCGAAACTGTTAGAAGGAACCAAATGAATTCTGGTTTACTTGCACACTCTGTGTGAGATTGGTAGCTGTTGTGTGCTGGGGTAAGAAGCTACTGGGTAGGAATTGGCAACTAATCTGGAGGAAAGAAAGTATTTTTTTTAAAGATAGAATAAAAGAGCACTGAGGATGGTAGCTTTATAACTAAAAGTATGGAAACCTCTAAGTGATCTCTTGCTTCTAACAGCAGACCTGGAATGTCTTTCAGTCTTTCTCATGTCTTCCTCAACAGGCGGCTCAGGACTCCACTAAACGGGATGGATATGTTCATCTGCACTCGTCCAAATGGCTGAAAGCCAAATGGCTTCCCACACATTATAAGTGCGCCACATCTAAAATGAAGAAATGGCTTCTATACACTTTATAGTGGGTTATATATGCAAGCCTTTGGGGATTATGCATTCTGATTTTCATGTCTGATTTCACATTCTATAGCCGTATATCAGCATAAAGAAGCAAAACAAAAAAAAAAAGCTAAAGTTAGCACTTTGTAGATCCCCAATGGGAAATTGACATGCCACAGGAACATGGAATAAATTGAAATAAGGCAAGATGAAATAGAAATGCAGATTAAATAGTTTGGGTGGAAAACCCAGAACAGTGAGAAATAACATTCATTCATGCATTCATATTCCATAAGTGCTCGATCCTGGTAAAGGTCGTGACGGATCCAGATGCTATCCCAGGGCACACAGCAGAAATACACACTAGATGGGATGCTAGTCCATCACTCATTCACACCTAGGGGTCAGTCCGCCTATCAGCATGTTTTTGGGAGTTGGGAGGAAAACGGAGAACCCACAGGAGACCCACAAAAAACATGGAGAGAACATGCAAAAACATGCAGAGGATTGAACTGGGGACCCTAAAGCTGTGAGGTTGCATCTCTACATGAAATCTATGTATGTTAGTATTGAAAATGTGATATGCAAGTGTCATAGCATCATAAAATACAAGAGCCAATCATGTTCCAGTATGCAAATCCAGACTAGACAACACTGGTTTATCAGGAAGGAGTTGAGTGTGGAGGTTGTTTCTAATTTGCATAGTCCTTGAGTTTGTTTTCCTGATAAGGGGGAAAATGTAGGTGCATCTGTGACATTAAAGTGTTTGATATAGAGCTGAGAGATGCGAGTGTGTGTATATGGGTGTGTTTTGCGATATTTAATGAACGATCAATTGGAGACTTGCACTGGACCTCACGCTCACTTATCATTGCTCCAGTGAACACACTGAGTTAGTGAAATTTGTTTCAGCATGCACAGATTGTCTTACTGTCTTCACAATACATGAAATATAACCACAATGAGCAGGGAGCTCGAGCCAAATGAATCACAGCTACTTAAGAATGGATTTATAGCCTGAAACCTGACACCAGAAAACATGTACTTCTTTCTTATGAATAGACAGAGCAGGTCATAAGCAAGCCTTGTTTTTAATAAGCTCTACTATGTATCTGCTGTCATGTCATAAACACTTAGAAGACGCCAAGTTGTCAGATTTGACTCTTTTCATCCCACTCGCAGTGCTTTCGATGGATTGTTACTGAGCAGATTGACATAATGAGGGCTGGTTTATTGCAGAAATTTATTTCAATATAAAAATCAGAAAATGCATTGTTTACTCCACATTTTGAAACTGAAAAACTCACACTGAAACAAACTGAAGCCGATCTGTAGACGGCAGATGCACACTGCCACATTTCATCTGTCTTTAGGAACCTGGTGAGACAGCACATTTATTTTTAGAAACTTCTGGTATGAAGAAGAAAATAGCAATATATATATATAAAGTATATATAAAGTATTGTTAAGCCTAGTCTCAGGGTGATGTTCAGTATATTATTTTGGGAGAATATTATGTCTTTTGTTTTTTTTAGTTTTGAAAACACAATAATAATAATAATAATAATAATAATAATAATAATAATAATAATAATAATAATAATTCACTAGCTTTATTATTTTAAGAAAAAGTTTGATTTTTTTTCACAGAAAATGTGTGGGTAAGAAAGAAAAAGAAAAAGAAAGAGAGAACAAGGGAGGTTGGCCTGTAGAGGTAATCTGTAAAAAAAAAAAAAACATCACATATATCCTACGTATTCTAATAACCCACAGTAGCTATTTTTTTAAGGAAACATCAGAGATGTGCAGTCTACAGCCAGCAACAGTGTCAGAAATCGTTTAGTCACAAATATAAGCAAGCCAGCACTTTTGAAAACAAAGCCTACAGTAACAGAGAGTAATTTAGTATTAGGTAGAACTGATGAACAGTAGGAATATTTGATATTATCCAGTTTTAAACATTTCATATACTCAGGCATTAAGTACATGAGCACTAACAGGCAACATCTAACTTTACTTTTACATCATACCTTATATTACCTTATAAAAAAAAAAGTGTGGGTTAAATAAGGCTGTGCATAATTTGAAATATATGCCTATGTAGATGCTTGTGTGTTAAAGCTCTTATCGTTCAGTGGCCCCTTTCACATATGAGAACGTACACAGTGGTGCTTAGCCAGTTTAACACAGAGACAGACGCGGGACTACTACACGTAACATGCTACGTCTGTCTCCTGTTTGAATGTTTTTGTCCGAGCGCTGCCAACTTAGTGACTTTTTTCACTATATTTTATGGCAACTTTTTAGACCCCATTAGTGATATTATTTTTAAAAGCAGTCTATGGACAAATCTTCTGGCTTTTTTCAGCAGATGTTTGCAACTGTCCTGAACTTGATACAGCTCTCCAACTCACATCACAGCTGCTGGTTATAAGAGTTGAGAGAGCAGGTTCAGTCAACTCAACACCAGTGTGTAAAGCCTGAATTTTAACTTTTGCAAACCATTGTTCCCAACAACCACTGATCACCACGATTCACAATAATGACCAATCACTGATAACCAGTGTATCCCTACAACCACTCATGGATCATTATTCCCAATGACCAACCATTGTTACAGTTGTTCCCAAAGACCAATCACTGATCACCATTGTTTCCCTACAACCAATCTCTGATCACGATTATTCACAACTCCATGTCTATTTCTTAACTACTTATTACCACTGCTTCATTTTGTCTGTATTCTTAGAAATTATAATATTTTGTAAATAGGTAAATAGTTTGTTTGTGGTGCCCAAAGGCTTCTTCTTTCTATAAGAAATAAGTTCTAGTTGTGTTTATCCCACAGCATGATTGAATTATTGAACTGACTGGAGTGCATTATTTTTGAAGCAGTGCATTATTTTTGTAAAACAGCACGGCTTGGACAGTGAACTGTAACATGAATGACAGGTTTATATTAATGCGCTCATTCTAATACGTTACGTATACATGTTGTTTAATAAAGTAAACTGTATAATCATTGATGAAGTGATATTTTTTTGCTAGGAGACATTTATTTAACATTTATGGTAGGAGTCTCAAGTGTAAGCATTTTGCAACAGTGACAGTGCTTTGCAAAGTTTCCCAGCATGCAAAAGTCTTCAGGACAGAGGAGTTTGTACTTTCCAGTTTCTCGGTAAAATGACAAGCTGCGTTGTTGAGAGAGAGAGAGGTTGAGAGAGAGGTTGAGAGAGAGGTTGAGAGAGAGGTTGAGAGAGAGGTTGAGAGAGAGGTTGAGAGAGAGAGAGAGGCTGAAATGTACCTATATATGAGCTTCATAACGCATTCATAACCATTACATTAAGCTTTTATAAAACAGTGACAGATGCTTTATGAAAGGCTTATGTCAAAACTTGTCAGGTGACAGTACAGGTTTTATGCAATACATCACATAGGAGTGGAGAGAAAAGGGCATACGATAGGAATACGATGCCTCTCGAGGTCTGTCCCATTTATAAAACTTTTGTGAACTTAAGAAGCATATATGCCAACATTATGAAAGATTTTGATGCCCTTAAACTCAAGTGATAGAAAATCTTCCATTCATTACACTGTCATGAAACACTTTAATCACTATTTACATGCCCTCAAACTAAAGTGATTCATTTTGATAATTCATTCTTTATTACAGTAACAGTTGAATTTTACATCAGTTTTTAGTTTAGACAATGAAAAAATGAAACTGATAATAAACGGTCTTTGGGTCTGTGGTGATGTAGCAGCTAAGGATCCTGCACTCTCACTGCTGTGGCTCGGGTTCGATTCCAACCCAGGCAATGGGAGTGTAGTCTCAGTGCTGGTCCCAAGCCCGGATAAAATGGGAGGGTTGCGTCAGGAAGGCCATCCGGTGTAAAACCTATGCCAAATCAGACATGTGGACCAATGATCTGCTGTGGTGACCCCTAACGGGAGCAGCCGAAAGAACAACAATATGATGATAAAAGGTGTTTAAAGGGAGAGAAAAAAATAAAATTTAGTCCATTCATTTGAACTCAGACTGTAGCTGTAGAAAACAATTTCTCTGAGGCTATTGGACAACATAAAAAAATCACAAAAAAAAATAATCTTATGTTCCCATTACAGTTTTCTCGTTACCATTTTACACTGCCTTCCTATTAAAGTTAACACAACCACAATGGACATAATTATACCAGTCAAGGGTCAATCCCCCTCTAAAATATATAGACATTTGGTTGGAGCAACAAGGTTAAAATAAAATGAACTCACATAGGAACTGTTTCTAAGAGAAAGCTTTAACAAATTAACAAAAAAAAAATACCTTAATCCTCCCCTTTGCTTTTTTTCCAGCAGTTTCTGTTCTAATTTCTGCAGTCTGGGCTGTGCGGCACCTATCTGCCTACTCTGCCAGCTTCTCTGTTTTTTCATCCCATGGATGAAGGCTGGGAAACATCTGTGTGGAAACCGTGCTGCGCTCTGCAATGGGTGCAGTGTGAGATATGGTGTTTCCGTCCACTCCCAGACGCTCTAAAGCCCTCTTCAATGAACCCAATTTGTTGTAGCATATCAGAGCCTTCTTGTATCTATTTATAACACCTGTTACAGACTTCAGTTCTGTATAACTTCTTGTCTAGTTCTTCTTTGTAAATTAATTTGTATGCCTCAAATAACATTAAAGTATACTTAAACAGAAAGGGAGCTGTGGAAGCTATTGCTGTGGCCTTGAACCTACTTGGATCAATTCCAAAATCTAATCAGTTCATCTGCTGTTCGTTAACGAGAATCTCAGCCAGATGCATGGACAGACAGACAACCTGAAAACATAATGCCTCCACCACCTGGTGGTGGAGCATTTAACTAAACATTTAACTCACACACTATGATAAACAGAATACCTTAACGTCTGCCTGTAGCGTGTGACTACAAATACACTGTACATGGACGCAGTTGTACACAGTATCTTAACTCAAAAGAACAACCGGCCTACTCACTCCTCATGTGTGGGTTGGAGTGAAGGGTTGATTTCTTTTCTCTTTTAACCCTCGGTTTTCCAGCTGATGGTCCCTCGTCATCGGAGGAATAGGAAACAAAAGACCCAACTGACTCTGAACCTGAAGACATGTCGATCGAGGACAGGGCTGTGAAAAAAAAGAAAACCAAGAAGAGCCTACTGTAGTGCTTCTTATTCCTGCTCCTGGGGATCCACACTACTTTCCTGTTCTGGCGTCTCCCTGATCTGACATGCCCACTCTGCTACATCAAGCACGTCACAAATGACTTGATGAGCTAAAACAGGTGTGTTAGAGAATACATCCCTATTCCCAGAAGTAGGACGAAAACAAAGATTTACTGTTCTAAACAGTCTAAAAGTTTACTATTCATCTGGGCATGTACGAAGTCCACTGGATGAGCATTTACTAGATATTTTCCTACATGAAATGAACATACGTGAGTGTGAGGGCTAG
Source organism: Pangasius djambal (assembly GCA_022985145.1). Classification (NCBI taxonomy): domain Eukaryota; kingdom Metazoa; phylum Chordata; class Actinopteri; order Siluriformes; family Pangasiidae; genus Pangasius; species Pangasius djambal. The sequence goes on from CM040994.1 coordinate 13,881,172, forward strand.
TGCCACTCTTGCAGCTGGCTCTGGAGGAAAGCTTTATCAGCCTGGAGTTCTATCACTTTATCTTCTAGATAGAAGCACTTGTTTTTTTCTACTTGCGGGTGACTCTAAAATATATAAGAAAAAATAATTTTAAAACACCAAATACTGAAGCTCTGTTACTAAAATGTATGCTATATTGTATTGGGTTGTTACTGTGTTTTCTGAAGAATTAGTTTAAAACCTGACGAAAGAGGCATGTCACTTGGTTCCCTAGCTATTTGCATGATACATTATAAAATGTACTGAGTGACTCTACATATACTGTATGTAGCCTAGCCTTACAAACCTTTTGGCCTAGGCATAGACTGCTCTGAGTCCGTCAAGCTTGATCCAGTTGTAACGCTGGACTCCACATCCGACTGCAGTCAGGTAGTCATTTTCCCTTGAAGCTTTCGAATTCTCATAGCTGTTCGCTGGCTTTAGAGGGATAAAATGCCATATTATGAACAGAAGCTGGCACGCCCTCCACTAGCCAAGTTGAAACCCAATGCAGCCATCATACACAAATGCTATATGCTATATGATAGGAGAGCAGTGCAATAGAATGTAACGCCACATAGCTGGCTGTCGAACTATCGAACTTATCAGTGCACTTGCCGTTACACAGCCCGATGTTACAGTGTGAGTAATACACATTCAAAACTATCCAAACAATTACGTAACTGTAAGAGAACAGAAACGTTTGATTTCTTTCCATATTTGAGTGTTCTTGGTGCTAGCTTGTCGTATTGCCAAGTTAGTATTCAGTTAGCTGGCAAACTACTGTAGATAAGCTAACTTTGCCCATTGCAGTAACTTGCAAAAGCAAGGCAGTTATCTGAACTATCTGTCCTTTCGCTCACCTACGAAGAAATCAAGAAAAAACTTTATACAAACTCATAAAACAAAAAGCAATGACTAACTTGCAATAAAATATTGGAAATGGGTAAATTTTGTAAATATTTACAATTACTGTCTGATACATCACGTCATTGTGTCACACCTCCCTTTTGCGTGATGACTTGTCGCGATCACATGACCCAGCACGCGGGACAGAACGAGATGCTGCCAGGAAAAAAATAGGAGGATCATTCATCATTTATAATGTTGGCATAAATCACCTAATATTCATATTACATGGGAATAGTGCTTCATGACAGTGTAATGAATGGAAAATGTCCTATCACCTGAGTTTAAGGGCATCAAGATCTTTCATAATGTTGGCATATATGCTTCTTAGGTTCACAAATGTTTTATAAATGGGACAGACCTCCAGAGGCATCGTATTCCTACTTAAGTGAAGTAAACAGTTCAGAAAAGGTAAAGTGACATATACTTAATTCAACACATTCCAAAGCTCATATGTGCTCATATGTTATCTATAGTATCGAGCTGTCTATCTGGCCTTTTGTCTCCATTCCTATGAGAAATTGCATAAAACTATAATGTCACATGACAAGATCTTTTTATAAATTGTTTAATGCTGCTCAATAAAAGATTTATGTAATGTTTATGAATGTGTTATGAACTGGAGCCCCTTTTCTCTCCACTCCATGTGGCATATTGCATAAAACCTGTACTGTCACCTGATGAGTTTTGATATATTCCTTTCATAAAGCATCTGTCACTGTTTTATAAAAGCTTAATGTGTTATAAATAGTTATAACATAAATAGTTATGAATGTATTATGAAGCCCATATGTAGCTACCCTTCAAATAAAGTGCTACCGAGGCTGGTGAGGGCTCTCAGACGTTCCACAGCATTAAATCTAACTACAAAGCATAAAAATATGCGACGTGTTGTTCATTAATAAAGTAAACACTGTCATTTTTGGCAAATCGCTGTGATCTAAGCAGAAGAACACACTCCAGCCCGGGCTGTTATACAAAAATACTGCACCGCAAAGTGGATTATTTTCATATGACCGCATGGCCCATCACGTGTCGTTCCTTACATAACAATCTGTTATTTCTATTCTGATAAAACTCTATTCTATTCTGTTGTACATGTCTTCCTTCTTCCCATTACAACTTTTGATAGTTATGCGTATGATCACGACGATTTAATTCTATGCTAATTAGTCTGTGGCGTCATGTGGTGACTTCTACCGACTTTTTGAGCATGCACTGGCTACTTCTCCCTGAAAAGAGTTGGGAGCACTGTTTTTCTCTCTGTTCATGTTCCAGTTTCAGCACCTCAAGCAAGACCAATGTGTTTCAGACTGAAATTCACCTGAAAGGACGGTGATACAGAGAGAGTGTTTGATGATTGCCGCTGTAACGCACTCGGACACTCCTCTCCATCAGTACAGCGCTGACGGCGAGGTGGAGCGCACGAGGTAACGCTCTTCATGCCGCGTGCAGAGCGTGATCGGAACGGCAAGTGACGGAGCAGCAGGGCGCGCGCGCTTTAACGGGCACCGCGCGCCCATGCGCCTTCACCGCGCTCCGGGAAGGTCACTCAGACTCAGAGCTCGCTTTATTTATTTATTTATTTATTTTTCCCGGGGACCTGAGCCGCGCGCTCACTCCGCGTCTTTCCGATTTGTTCTTCAAAATGTGCCTGAGTGAGTCGGCGCCGAGGGAAAAGCGCGAGCGCAGCTCTGTGCGCGAGGCCAGCGAGCTCTTCCTGAAGCACACGACCTTCCACGGGCTCAGGCACGTCTTCCTCGGAGGCTCGTATCCGCGCCGCGCGGCTTGGCTCATCGCGTTCCTCGCCTCGTTCGCGCTCTTGGTCGCGTGGTCCTCCAACCGGGTGCGCTATTTGCTGTCGTCGCCCGTGCACACGAAGGCGCACGTGGTGTACGCCACGCGCCTCGTCTTCCCCGCGGTGACCATCTGCAACCGGAACCTGCTGCTGCCGCGGCGCATGAGCAAACCGGATATCTTTAGCGCGGGACGCTGGCTCGGGTTACTGGGGAAAAACCGGCAAGTGTCCGCGGGCGCAGCGGAGGCTCTGGGTGCGCGAGGGGATTCATCCACGCCGTTCCGGGCGCTGGATTTCAGTCGCTTTCTGCCTCCGCCGCGTGAAGCGCAGCCCTCCATGAGGCAGCTGCTGGACCGACTCGGGCATCAGCTCGAGGAAATGCTGCTGTACTGCCGCTTTCAGGGCGAGCGCTGCGGCCCGCGCAACTTCAGCACCGTAAGCGCGCGCGCGCGTGCGTGTGTGTGTGTGTGTGTGTGTATGTGCAACTTCACGAGTCTTGTTCTGTTGTTTGCGCTTTTGGTCGAGCCGCGCGCATGATTTTCAACAGGTATTTTGGCTTGTTTTTTTTGCCAGATGCACAACAAAATCCCCAAAGGTTTAATTCAAGACCTGCAGTTGCACAATACTGTAGCATATGAGTTAATTCAGTATAAACAACTGAAAAGTTAAAGAAGTTGTTTGACAAAAGAAGCACAATTTCTCCAATACACTCCTGGGCAAAAAAATAGGCCAAGCCCCAAATGGCAAATATGAAGCTTCTAATGGTCTTAACAACAAATCACTGGTCAGAAATTTAGCAAGAATGAAAAAATGCACTCCTGAGAGCTCCTGTGCCTCCATTTGCTGGTTTACTTTTGCTGCAGTGAACTGTTTGTTTGGGGGAAAAGCTAAAAACAGGGAAATTCACTTATACAGTCTTCTTGTACGTAAAGGTAAAATCATGATAATGATTAAAATGTTTGATGTAAAATTCAAACTAACATGTCTGAGTGTACAAAATTTTCCAAAAATATCTTCTGGGGTGTTTTTTTTCTTAAAAGATTAGTCAGTATTTGGTTATCTGCCACAGCTGATGCAGCCCATCAAGGACCACAAGGCTTAAACATTTAAAGAAATCTAAGGGAAAAGCTTCCCAAACTAACTCCCTTTATCTATTTGTTCAATTTTTACTCATTTCCTGACCAGTGATTTGTTTTGTACAGTTTTGTACTGTATTCGTGTAGTAATGAAAGTCTATCTTGCCTAAAATATTTTCCATATATACATGTTCAGTCCTTCATGAATGTGATCACCTGTTAAACTACAAAATCTCATTTTATTGTGATTTTCTAAAACAGCAGGGACAGACCATATTTACATGTTTACATTCAACGTGGACTTTTTTTGTTACCACCCGCATGATTAAATTCATCATTAGAGTTCAGCCTTCAAGCATTTGGAGGCTTGACTCAGAGGGTGGAATTATACACCCTTCGGGAAAGAAAAAGTACTAAACTATAACTTCCCTTGTCCCTGGGACAGTACCCTTATGTTTGTATCTTGTATCATTCTTATGGAAATGTGGATGTAGTGTTCTTTGAAAGAAAAAAAAAAAAAGATCTAAGGTACATAATTGGGCTGTAAATCACCCTTTAGAGTAAAGTTTTAAAGGTACGTTATATGCACATTTCTAGGGAAAAGATACATACTAAAGGTACAAAAGGTGTACGCTTGAGGGGAACACCCCAGTTCACCAGAGAAGGTGACTGAGAGCATATGGATTAGTTCAGCAGAAAAAAAAATTTAAAGAAATTGTGAGACAAAATATTTTCCACAAGTTCCCCCATACCCCAGACGGACATGTTTGGTGTTCAGTCTTTGCCTCTTTAGTTTTGTACTCTATCCGAGTAGTAATGGTTTTGTACAATAGCAGCGACCATATTTAGAAATTTGAATTCACAGTGGAATATTATAATCATCCACTTAACTAAATTTCCCCATACTATTACAGCTTTAACATTACAGTGTTCAGCTACTCAGTAAAGATTGTTCATGTAAGGAATGAAACGCAACAGCACATCCCGAAGTGTTTTATCCTCTCATACCACAGCAACACATTATACATACCACATACCACACATTATACTTTCATACCATGTATAGTTACATTTAATGTTGTGGAACGATGTTGATGTTGTGTTATCACTTACATCATTCCTTCACCAACATCTCTCTCTCTCTCTCTCTCTCTCTCTCTCTCTCTCTCTCTCTTTCTCTCTCTCTCGAAGTTAAGACAAAACACAGCTTATCATGTTACCAAGAAGCTCCTCTGTTCTGAAGCCTTTCCCATAACAGTAACGTACTGACACTGGAGACTCCTTCCATAAATGTTTAATAAACATCCCCTTACAGAAAACTGCATGATATCAATTTTTACTCTGTCTTAAATAACAGCATTGTATCTGTATGTTAAATGGCCACCCATTTATTTGTTAAATAACAACACTTTTAATGAATTTTTTAGATTTTTAGATTACACAGAGCATCTGTCATACAACCATGTGTCATTATTAAGAGTCATTATTCTAGAAACATTAACATATTTTACACATGTAACATATAATTTTATAGATTACAGTAAGTCACACTGTCACCACATCAGTAAGTTTGTGTAACACCACTGAAGAATGTTTTGGATGAACTGTTCACCAGTGAAGTGTTCATTCAGCACTGCAAGTGTTTATTCAGCACTTGCTTTGGTAGATCAGCCAACAAGGTTGGATGCTTTTCAGGTTCATCCATCTGTGTAATATAGATGGCCGTAGCACAAATTAAATAGTTATAGGAACAAATATAGCAACACGTTGCACATCATTGTAGCAGGGCTCTGCAGTGTGAGCGCTTTGCTTTAATTTGGTCTTGGGAGAGCACGCATGCATGAGCAGATTTTGACCTGTGCAGCCTGCCACTCTGATGTAACATTATTTATTTGATAAACAAAGTATATATATTGGTTAAAATGTTTTTCATGCAGTACTCTTTGCTCTGCCTTTCTATCCATTTCACAGATCAGAATTCCCACTCAGCAGCTTTTCATACAGCTATTGAAAAATCATTTGCGTATTCCATGACAGGCACTTTTTTCTTTTTTTTTTTTTTTACTATAACATCCACGTTTGTTTAGCCAAGGTTAACAAATGTTAGATTTGTTGGCCAAAGCCGACTCAGTATTTGCGTCTTAACTGCAAAAGTGCTCATCTTGGGCACACATTCTCCCTGTGTCTGCACGTTTTTTTCTGGATTCTGTGCTCTCCTCCCACCTCTCAAAAACATGATAGAAGGTGGATTGGCTAGGCTAAATTATTTATTCACTAAGTGCGATAAATGTGTGCGTGGTGCCCTGGGATCCAGAGTGTGTACCCAGCTCATGCCCAGGTCTCCTGAGATTAGCTCTGGATCTGGATCTGAAGACGAATGAATGAATGTGTTGAGCGGAAGACAACACAGTTAACACAGACACAGCACAGTGAGATTCTCACAGCTTTTGCCTTACTCTAAAGCATCAGGTGATCAGGACCCCTTGTTAATGTTAGTACTATTTCTGTTGAAATATCTAGCATGGTCTGGTCCAAAAGACATGCTGGTAAACACCAAAAAATAAAAATGAATAAATTACCAATGCTAATGCGACGTTGTAAACAAGTTGTTTCAATATATTTGAAGTAAGGTTTATTTAAAGTAAATTAAAAAAACTCTTCAAACATCTTTGTTGATGCACATGCAGTCAGAATCCTCTTTATTATTTCTAATAATAAAGAAATGAAACAATTTCCAGCTAATGTTTGATGACACCTTCCCAAATTAATAAGTGTTTTTCTAATTTAAATTCTTGCAAGTAAAGCCTACCATAGAACACTGATTATTAGACTTTAGTAGTGTTGTAAATAATCAACAGATGGTCATAAGACATAGAAAAATCACACTGTGTACTTTAGTCGACAGCTCTGATCAAATGCTCAAGCAATAAAGTTATTAAGTACGTCACTAAATATTGGTAACCAGTAATGTGTTGATGTAAAAAGTTTGCTTGTCAGACTAAAAATAGTGAAAATACAAAACAAATTCTTTGCAGATTGTAACTTTTTACTCTCACTGGTTGGGGTTTTTAATGCTTCACTGCCATTTTCATTACATTTCCATTAACGGAAATATTCTGGTGCTCAGCATGAATCATAGTTTTAAATTTTTTCCCACCTCAGACCTCTCTCCCGCTCTCACCCACATGCATGCACACGCTTCCCAATACTCATTTTTCATACTACATAATTCAATTATGGGATAATTCAAAAGTGCAAAGCCTTTGCATAGTTGAAACGAGATCAACTGCCTTGTGGATTGCTGGAGTCTCTGAGGGGCCTTTGCATAGATTGTCTCATTTAAATTGCCTCTACTTTGCACTATCAGTGCTGAGACTGTGGCTCAGTTGAACTTGAAGGAAACATCATAATTACTGCGCTGAAGCGCACGCCCCATGTTTAATTCATTTCCATTTTCATCATGTTCCCTACTACCTTTAGCAGCATTACCCTTTCCACTCTATGCAAAGTTACAAGCAACTATTGTAACAATTTTAGCTTGTTGTTTGAAGAAGGATTTTTTTTGTCCACACTATATACAATTACATGTATTCATTTGGCAGAAGTTTTAATGCAAAACACATTACAACAGAGGTGGAATCCAGTCCAGGCATGGTGCTGGGGCTGAGGTCGGGTGCGGCCACATTTCTGGTCACTAACACAGAGTATTAAACCTAAACATGTGACTGTTTTTTGATCAGGTTGATGTAGGTTTTGTGGGCCATAATATACAGCACAAACTTGAATTTTTCCCCTCATCACATTTTCCTCATTTGAATCACAGTTCCCATGGTGATGAACACCATGTGTTTGTGTTTGTTTTGGTTTTCTGTTCCGCTTCTGTACCAGCCCTGTCCTGTCATTGGTCTGTAACCTGCATTTGAGCTACACCTTCTTGTTCGTCTTCTTGTTCATCTTTTGTTAGCAACAAGCTAGCCAGCTAAGTGTGATGAGTGATGGATATTTAGCTCCTCGAAACAGCAAACTGTATAGTGGAAATTATAGATTTAACAAGCAAGCATGTATGTATGTCCATTGATCTAAAGTAAATACCTGCATATTCGGCATAGCTCATTTGAAGTTAAGAAGTGCTAGTTTGTTTACTGTTCATGCTGTGAGCAGCCATGTTGATTTGACATCACTTGCTGAACACGGGTGTTGAGGAGATTTTCCCGACTTCCAGAGTAGTATTTTTCCCATCACAGTTTCCCCATTCGCATCATGGTTCATATGGTGATGGGGTTTTTTTTTTGTTGTTGTTTTTTCGTTTTTCTGTTCCAGTTCTGTCTCACTTCTGTCCTGTCAATGGTTTGTTACCTGATTGTGTCCACCTCTTCTGTGTTTAGTTCTGCTTGAGTAGCATTGGAGGCTGGGAGTCCCAGATATAGGGTGTCAATCAAGTGTCCTCTTCAAAACATTAGGTCACACCCAATATGATGGTTCTCTGAGTAGTAAACAGAATTTAGCAGATGTTTGAGCAGTGTTTTGTCATTTTTCTATCTTATTGTCATGATTTTCTGGAATCTGTGTTTGACTACATTTCCCACCAGCCACTGCACCCCACAGGATCATGTCACATGACCGCCTGCCCTGGCGTCACATTTATACTAATAAGCACTAGTATTTAAGTCACATCTTGCATCGCACTTAAGTCTAGCTTTTGTCTTCCGTTGCTGTTAAGTGGTTTTGTTATGGTCTTTAGTCCATAGGTTCTCTGCCTTGAGATCCTAGTTCATGTTTTTCTGTGTCTAAGTTTACTTTGTCTATGTTGTTTGTTTTCTCATTAAAAGTCTAATCTGCACTTGCATCCACCTACATGACACTTATTTGAATGTTCAGACTATTTATTCAAACATTTTAAAGTATTTTAGACAATTTTTTTTACACAATTCTTTTTTACAAGATGCATTAAGCATTAAGCACAAGATCTGCGATTAAGCGTCCTGTCTGTATTGATATATTTGTTTTACATTGATTTACATTTATTTTTGATATTACACCATAATACTGTTGAAGTTTTGATTCTGATTGGGCCGAAGATGTTGATTAATTTCTATAACAGCAGCTCAGACAGTTACCAAATTCAAAGCACAGATTTATATTAACGTGTTCATTCTAATATGTTATTGTTTCTATAGTAACAACTAATTGACATGGACTTGGTGGTTGTTCTACATAACGCCCCCCTAATATAATGGCAGGGGAAACACTGAATTTGTTGATGTAGTGAAGTTTCCTGTAAGAAGATATTTATTTAATGTTACTGAAGTGTCCGGTGTCAATGATTTGTAACAGTCAGTAAGTTTTCTGCCATGGTGGAGTCTTCAGTCTTTTTTTTTTGTCTTATTAAATTCAAGAGAAAATTGGGAACAACTATTTATACCTGCTATAACAGAAATTTTGCAGACACCCCACAACATTAAATGTTAAACATTGAGCTATATTAGTCTATATTAAACATTAAACTATATACTGATTAAAAAAAAAAAGACATTAATAAATAAAAAAATTTAATCACTGGCTGTGGTATAAAAGGAATAAAACACTTTGGGGCATACTGTTATAGTAAAATAATCAAATTAAGGCTTTGCGTCAGGCCATATCACCCCACCTTGTCATTGATTATTTTCCTATATAACAGCATGTCCCCATTCCTTACATATAGTACAATGAAATGGGGATTGTAAGGCTTCTATTATCTAAAATAATTAGCTATTATACAGAATGGAGAGCGGTACTGCAGTTACACATCTCTGGATAATTACATCATTGACAATTCTGGTCACATGTATGGAAAATTTAGAGCATTAGATGGAATGAATGGTGTCTTAATCATTTTATGTGGACTTCTCATGGCACAATATAAAGCTTCTTTGCTGTCATTGGGCTGTGATTCACTGCCTGCAGATGAATGCAGTTAACACAAAGACTGTGCCCACTGCAGGAATAAGTAATACAACCTTGTGTGAAAGTTCTCTCTTAAAAAGTGCTAAGACATGAAGTCCACCGGGATCAATTTATCCACTGATATGCCTCTAATCCTTTATTTCTGAAGAGACCAGAGTCTTGCAGATGGCTATTACAAGGAGCTAATATCTAAAGTAGCAGAATAATTGGCACTGTAGACATTGTATTGATTTTAAATGATTAAAAGTGCATTCCTAAGCATTTCTTCCATCGTGATTATGAGCTCTGATTGGCTTCATTACCCCTGGCAGAAAGGGGACATGAACTTATTGTTATTATTCACATAACTGCGTTTATCACAGTCTTTCATTTTATGGCTTAAGGCATGGTCCCTAGTCGTGTGTATGCAAGCTGTATCTCTTTTTCTGGCACACTGTCTATGAGTTTAATGCCCATCTTGCTGTTTAGTGCCATTACTGCTCATTCATTACTATCAGATACTGCCCTTGAGACTGAAGTGGGTATGCAGAGGGGCAAACAAATTAAAGGAGGACAGAAATGGCATTAAAAACTGCATCAAATCCACTTACCAAAGCAGGAGACAATATACTATATGGCTAAAAGTTTGTGGATACCTGATATACTCATTAATGTCCATTGAACATACCATTCCATATTTAGTCCCGTCTTTGCTGTCCTAATAACCTCCAATCTTCTAGGAAGGCTTTCCACTAGATTTTGGAATGTAGCTGTGGAGATTTGTGCTCATTCAGCCACAAGAGCATTAGTGAGGTCAGGAACGATGTGAAAGGACCTAGCGCGCAGTGAGCTTTCAAGTTTATTCCAAACGTGTTCAGTGGGGTTCATGTCAGGGCTCTGTGCAGGCCACTCGAGTTCTTCCACTCCAAACTTGGCAAACCATGTCTTCATGGAGCTCACTTTATGCACAGAGACATTGTCATACTGGAATAGGTTTGGGCCTCTTAGCTCCGGTGAGAGGAAATCTTAATGCTGCAGCATACAAAGACATAGTGTGCTTCAAACTTTGTGGCAACAGTTTGGGGAAGAACCACATATAATGGTTCTTGATGGTCAGGTGTCCACATACTTTTGGCCATATAGTGCATGTTTCATAAGTAATGTTGTTGGTGGAAGTCTGTAGTAATTGTGATTCATTTTGTATGGGATAAGTGATCTTTGTATAAATCATATAGATAGGAGTGTGTTCACAGTTCTGTGCATATTACATACACCTCATTTTAAATAAACTTTTATAAATTCATTATTATAAGTGCTTGTTGTAGTGTGAGTGATCAGCATTAGGTAACACGACCATAACATGTACAGTATGTAGGTTATACAGGTGCTGAGAACTCGATAACTTACCTAAAGTCCCTTGGAAGTATCGCTCCTCTGACGAGTCCTTTTGAAATCTGTGTTTTAAACTCAGTTTGGTTTCAGTTTGGTTTTAGCAGGAGACAATGGAAAAGAGTGAAATCTTCCTGGAGTGTCTTTATGCTAAAGAAAAGGTGCCAAAACACTTTCCACAGGACACGAAGTAATGACATTTCCATAAAATCGTTAGATTGTCAGTATTTATCACGCACTGCGACAAAAAAAAAGACATAAAATGTACTTTAATCAGTATTGTGAAAACGTTAGGTCTAGTCATACTGTAACTCACAGTGAAACCATGGCACAGTTACAGCCCTGCTAGCATCGTATCTCAGAGATGGCAATAACATTATTCTGTTCAGCAGGTATTATCTTTTGAATAACAATATTGCAACATCAAAAGCCATGGTGAAACATAAGACAGAATTTCTGATGTGAAAATATAATATTGGAACATCAGTGTGTGCAACTTAAGTGATTTTATTGTAGTCAGTGTCACTAGTCAGCAGTCGTGGTGGCTCAGAGCCAATTCAGTGAATTAAGAGAGAGAAGGAGGATAAGGAAAGGTAGTGTCGTAGAGATGGGAGTTGGCTCTTTCCCACCGTCATGACATTGACAAATGAATAGTGCACCTTCCGCCTTGTGAGACTATCCCACCAAATTGCTCGCCGTTACATCATTGACTCCTCCATCAGAAATATCTGTGACTCCCAGCACTCTGCCTGTCAATAGCGTCACTGGCATCGATTTCTTCGTGACTAAACCATCACTGAGCATAACAGGGTCCCTCCGGCCATCTTTGTTCCTGTATCGATCTCCTCAGAGCCGTCTCGTACCCCTCCAAGCTGAAAGAATACGAAGATCATAGTGTGTTTGTCAGACTAGAGAAGAAACAGCACAGGCAGCTTGCAAAGAAAAAAAGGAAGAAACGAAGACAGATTGTGGACAAAGAGATAATGTGTCGATGCTGGACTGCAGACTGTTAAAACTCTGTGGTACCTAATCGGTGAAAGTAAAAATGTTATGACTCCATAAAGCAGAAGACTTTATATCAGTCCTGGGATCATGTACAAAAGCCAAAAAACTAATCTTTCATCTTCCATCATTTTCCATTGAATTTGGGTATGTTACTGACCCAGAGGAAGGATAGAAATCATCTGAGAAAATAATGTTTTTATTGTTCCAAAAAGCAGAGGAGCTCAAAGCTGTCCTGTCAGTGATGCAAGTGATATAACAGATGTACTAAAAACCCCAAAAATTCTCATCCATCATTATTATTATTATTTGCATGGCTGGACAAATTCATTTTTCCTTGAAAGACCTGTCTCGTCAATTTTGCTGTTATGTTTACAATAATTTGACTCTTCAATTCCAAACCAATTTAGAAGGCAGAATCAAATCCCTTCAAATGAATGCATGAATATGATGAGAAAACAAACTAATAACAGGACAAGGGCAGGACTAAAAGACTAAAACAAAAAGAAAAACCAATACACAGAACACTTGCTACCGTTTCAGTGGGGGACGCTGCAAAATGAGGAGGTTGAGATCACAACTAAGAAGCCTATTTTGGAATCTGGACTCACAACCTTCCAGTCACTAGCGCAGAATTTTTCGTCTTAAACCAAATGTAGTGGATGAGTGAAGATTTGTTTGGTGACCCACTTTTGCTTGCTAAGTTTTGCACTGAAGCTACAAAGCCTATATAACTGACAACTCAGTCTTAACCAAAATCATTTCCTCAAACTGCATCTGGCTCTTCAGTGGTATAAAGTAAGCTCATAGAGTGAGTCAGAAGCTTATAAACAAACAATTCTGCAAATTGAAGTTAAATATTAGTTCAGCCAGTGCATGTTTTATCATTTAAGCTTTGAGCCACCCCTTCCACCAATATACGCTAGAGTATATGCTAAAATTTGATCTTTTCCCCTCTCTGCTAAGATGTTCTTGTTGGCAGTGTTGCCACCTTTGATAAACGATCCATTTAAAGCACATTTAAAAAGGAATCGTTTGCCAATCTCTGAAACAGTTTACCTCGACACACTTACTTACTAGCATGGAATAAAGTCCTTGAAAACATTTGCTACGACAATGCTGTTTTTCAAACCAGCAAGCCTCGAGCTCACAGAAACGTGTCTTTTGGCTACAGATGAATTATTCATTTGGAAAGGAATAGCTGTCATTTGAAGAAGTGGGATGAGTACAGCTGGCTGTATCAATCTGTGCTCGCTGGTGAGAACTAAACTGTCCCCCGTCTGCAAATGTTTTTGCTTGTTTCCCTCCTGATCCCAGATAAATTGTGCGTTAATTGTGATGCTTGGTATATGTGATAGTTCTTCGTTGAGAGATTGACTTTCTGCTTTATTATGAAATTGCTTGCAGAGGTTATATGTATGAGTTAGCTATTTATTTACGTATGGGGAGCATTTCAGTGGCAGCCTGCAGTAAAGCGGCTGAAGCGAGCATTCATCCCAAATGTATGTATTCAACTTTTACCTACTGGAGGGCATTTCATTTACTATCATCTTTATAACACATTTAAATCCTTGTCTGGTCACACTTTACATGTCTTGCTTTATGGTAAGTGGCACTGTAGCTCAGCAGTTGAAAGACTAATTTGGTTAAAAAAAAAATAATAATAATAATAATTTGCTATGTGGCAAATGTAGCTAACAAGTAATGGAAGTTTATCATTATACTAGAGGAGGTTAAAATGCTAATTTGAAGACATTAGGAGACCTGATTCCCAATGTCACATGCCCCCCACTAACTCACTCACTCACTCTCTTACACACTCACTCTCACACACTCACTCTCTCACTCAGTTACACTCTCTCTCTCTCTCTCTCTCTCTCTCTCTCTCTCTCTCTCTCTCTCTCTCTCTCAGAGGCTCAATCTCAACTCACACACTGGAGTTTTTTAATGTCTGATGTTTTATAGTTCTTTTTGGAGGTTTCAGATTAATGTAATTGTTGAAAGTGTTGTGTCAGAGTACTGGTTGTTGGTCGTAAAAATCCTTTATGTACCATTCACTGTTCCATTTACTGCCGTTTACATGCAATAACCAAGTACCTCTCCCTTAATTACATGAAGCCGTTTTGCTTTTGGTTTAATATCCAGTCTGGAAAAGCAACAGTGCATCAGCAGAGGACGAAATGTTAAAGTGTGATGCAAATAAGAAACTAAGAATTACATCACTCTCTTGTATTCTGACGAAGTAGATTTAAACGCCCTATAAAATGCTCTATGAATGAAGCACTAATGCTAAGTCAAGTGTTTAGTGTAAGAATGAGAAGATACTATAAATAGCTCAGAGATCATATAATGAGTGGGGTTCGTTATGGAGGAGCAGGTGATACGAATTGTAATTATAGGGTCATTTTTGTCATATAGGATCTTACCTATATATCAGAGGAAAATGTTGATATTCCCGATAATTTTGTCTCAATTTCACTGTAACTCTGACTTTATACTGTCTGAACAAAAGACTTAATGGCTAAACCATTTAAAAGTTTCAATTACATTCTTTATTTTAAGTTTATACTCAGCATCCATATTTACCAGTTGCCTAGCAGCAGGGTTCTCATGACTTATTGTGTATTTGTCTTCCCATGTCAAAAGCATGACATTTATAGTTCAGTTTTAGTAATCTAGAATGTATAAGGTCTGTTCTTCATATGGGAGCCATGAGATTCCCACAAGAAGTGTGTGTATGTTGGTAACACTAAGAAAGTTGGTTTACAAATGCAGCATGCAATTAATTTGTGTAAGAGAATACAGATAATACATCTTGAAGCTTTAAGAAAATAACATTCACTGATTATCAGTGGATGACATTAATTTATCTTCCCCTCTGTTTTGACCAGAATTTGGATTATCATTTGGAGAATATTCAGATTTGGATCGTGACTTGAATTACAAAGAGAAAAAGTATGTCTAACTCCATCTGATTCCTGTTTCTTACAGACAGAACTGTTGATTCACGGTTCTTTTTTTTTTTTTTTTTTTTTTTTTTAAGAAAAAGTGTCACTAAAATGGATTTTTCTATATGAGCAAGTCTTCTCCATCACAAGGTCATCAGCCCTCCCTCTCAAAAATGAATACGTTTCCACAGCAACCCGACCCAATCATGTTTGCCCTCTTCCATTCATTGTATCTCAGAGACAACTGTGGCTCTTCAAGGCTGGTCGAGGCACTCGTACACTAAACCACTCAGATGCTCAAGTCATTAAAGGATTAGAGTCATTTTTATAGTATCTGTGGAACGATTATCTTAAATTGCAAGAGTGGAAATGGCATAAACACTGGCTTTTTGTCTCTTGGACAAACTTATTTTGTACAATCTCTTTTGAATGTCATTTGGACCAAAGGGATCATATTACTAAAAGGAAAACAAATGCATGTAACTAATGCAGACTTAATGCCCAGTCAATGTAGCCAAATCAATAACTTGTTTTGAAGTTCTGAAGACATTTGGGATTGAGATCAAAAGATGAATATGATAAGATAGAATTTCAGCTTTTATTTCCTGATCTTGACATCTAGATGTAATAAAGATTGATTGATTGTTTAAATAATTAATAGCTCTGAATATCTACTCTTGGTTTGAGCCCTGGGTTTCGACTGTGAAGACTGCATTTGTTGTTTAAAAAGGATAAACCAACATGAAGACCAGAGAGCTGCCTATGGCAGAAAAGCAAGTCTGAAAGCTGAGAAAAGAGAGAAAATTGATCAGAGCCATTGCACAAGCATTGGCCATAGACAATACAACTATTTGAAATTTCCTGAAAAAGACATAAAACCACTGGTGTAATAACAACCAGACATTGAACAGCAGTTGATCACAGCTCTCACAATGTTTCTGTCAAGAAAAACGTCTCCAGGTTATGCATGTAACCATGGTTCCCCCAAGGGAACGAGACGCTGCGTCGAAACGCTATGGGAACGCCTTCAGCGTGACCGTGCTCTGAATCACGTGTGTAATCAGTCCAATGGATGGGCGAGATGTCACGGGCGGGGTGACGTAGCGACCCGGAAGCATAAAAGCCCGAGCGGCAAGCGCCGCGCCAGCTTCTGAGAATGAGGCAAGTGCTGGCAGGGATGCCGGAAGTGTGGCACTGAGACGCAGCGTCTCGTTCCCTCGGGGAACCATGGTTATATGCGTAACCTGGAGACGTTCCCCTTCAGGAACTTGAGCTGCTTTGAAACTCTATGGGAATGAGTATGTCCACGCCGCCAGACTTACAAATCCCTGCCAAGTCTGGAAAAGGCACAGCTTAAGGCAAAAGGACAGAAGAGCCAGGAGTGGCTCGCATATCCAGGCCGTAGAACCTGGCAAAGGTCAGGGGCGTGGACCAACCCGCCGCGTTGCAGATGTCCTGCATGGTCACACCTGCCAGAAAGGCCTTCGAGGCCTCCACACCTCGGGTAGAGTGAGCCTTGACCCCCAAGGGCGAGGGGAGACCAGAGGACTCATAAGCCAGGGAAGTGGCCTCCACAATCCACCGGCTGAGGGTCTACTTGGTAGCAGGAAGACCCCTCTTCGGGGGACCAAAGCATACAAAAAATTGTTCCGCCCTCCACAGGGCAGTCCTGTGGACGTACGCGTCCAGTGCTCACACTGGACACGTACAGTTAAGCTTCTGATGGTCGGGCTCCCGAAAGGGAGGAGGACAGAAGGCCTGCAGCACGACTGGCTGTGGTGCCGAGGAGGGAACTTTCGGTACGTACCCCGCTCGGGGGTACAAGAACGCTTTGGCCAGACCGGGCGCAAAGTCTAAGTAAGAGGGGGCCACAGAGAGGGCCTGAAGATCCCCCACTCTCCTAAGAGAGGAAATAGCCAAGAGGAAGGCAGTTTTCAACGTCAGAAGACTGTCCGGAATCTCCTCTATAGGCTCGAAGAGGGGTTTACAGAGAGCCTCTAAGACCATGGCCAGGTCCTACGGAGGGACCCGAGATCGCACTGCAGGTCTGAGCCTCAGCGCACCGCGGAGGAAACATGTAACCAGGGGGTGCCTGCCCACTGACTGACCACCGAGGGGAGCGTGATAGGCCGCAATAGCCTCCACGTAGACCTTCAGGGTGGAGTGGGTCAGCCCTGCGGAGAGACGGGCCTGCAGGAACTCCAGCACTGTACCAACTGGGCAGTGAACAGGGTCGAGCCGGCGGTCTCCGCACCAGGAAGTGAAAAGTTTCCACTTCAGGGCGTACAGTTTCCTCGTTGAGGGAGCTCTGGACTGGAGGATGGTCTCAACAACCTCGACTGAAAGACCGGAAGCTCTGAGTTGTGCCCCATCAGAGGCCACACCCACAGCTTCCACAGCTCCGGGCGGGGGTGAAGGATGTCACCCCCCGCCTGTGAGAGGAGGTCCCTCCTGACGGGAATCTCCCATGGAGAGCCGTCGAGAAGGGAGATCAGGTCCGAGAACCATACTAGGCCCGGCCAGAACGGGGCTACTAGCAGCAGGCGGACCGCGTCCCAGCGCACTCTCTCCTCGACCACGTCTGTACCATAGCATTCAGTCCTAGGGGAGCTGGATGAGTCAGAGAGAACCAGAGGGGACAGTGCGATGTCTCCTGAGTCGCAAACAGATCCACCTGAGCTCGGCCGAACATACGCCATATCTGCTCCATCACCTCGGGGTGTAGCCTCCATTCCCCGGGCATCGGCCCCTGCCTCAACAGGGCGTCTGCTCCCATATTGAGACGGCCAGGGATATAAGCTGCGAGAGGAGTTTCCCCTGGGACCACACAAGGATCTGGAGCACCAGCCTATAAAGGGGGCGCGAGCGCAGACCTCCCTGGTGGTTGATATAAGAGACCACTGCCGTGTTGTCGGTGCGCACCAACACGTGGCGACCTCTTAGGTCCGGGAGAAAGTGTTTCAGTGCTAGAAACACGGCCAGCATCTCCAGGCAGTTGATGTGCCAAGTGAGATGGCAGCCGCTCCACAGACCACGGGCTGAGCGGCCACTCATGACCGCTCCCCATCCGGTGAGAGATGCATCAGTCGCTAGCATTACGCGGCGACAAGGAGCTCCCAGCACCGGGCCCTGAGACAAGAACCCAGGTTCCCTCCACATGTCCAGGGCACGTAGGCACTGCCTCGTGACCTTGATCATGCGGAGCGGGTTTCCCCTTAGGGAGAACCCCCTGGTCCTGAGCCACCACTGTATAGCAGGCCAAAGGGTATTACGATGGACGCAGCTGCCATCAGACCCAGCAGTCTCTGAAACTGCTTCACAGTGAGTGACTGGCCTTCTCTCACTCTCGCGACTGCTGTGAGGATCGACTCGATCCGAGCAGGAGACAGGTGTGCCTGCATCGTGGTCGAATCCCACACCACGCCCAGGTAAGTGATTCTCTGGACTGGAGAAAGCACACTTTTCTCGGCGTTTAGTCTTAACCCCAGCTCTTTCATATGGGCGAGAACGACATCTCGATGCCTAACCGCCATCTGCTCCGATCGAGCTAATATCGACCAGTCATCGATATAATTCAGTATGCGGATGCCCAGGAGTCGCATAGGAGCCAGAGCAGCATCCACACGCTTCGTGAAGGTGTGGGGTGAGAGTGCTAGACCAAACGGAAGAACCCGATATTGGTAAGCTTCGCCCCCAAAAGCGAACCTCAGGAACTTCCTGTGTTGAGGAAGGATGGAGATATGGAAATATGCATCTTTCAGCTCGATCGTGACAAACCAGTCCTCTGAGCTGATCTGAGACACGACCTGTGTTACCGTGAGCATCCTGAACTTCAGTCGTGCGACTGAGAGGTTCAACTGCCGCAAGTCTAAAATGGGACGCAGCCCTCCACCCTTCTTGGGAACAATGAAGTACCGGCTGTAGAACCCGGACTCTCTGTCGTGAGGAGGGACCACCTCGATGGCCTCCTTCCTCAGGAGAGTGTGTACTTCCTGTTCCATTACCAGAGCCTGCTCGGGACCCACCAGAGTGGGAAGAACCCCGGAAAAGAGAGGCGGAGGAGAGCCGAACTGAATTCGGTAGCCTCTCTCTACAGTAGGCAGGACCCATTGAGACACATTCGGCAGAAGTTTCCACGCTGCCAAATAGCTCACTAAGGGGATCAGCCTCTTGAGACTGACCTCTGGTACGGCGAGAGCGGCTAGCTTGGTGCCCTGGAGCGGCGAACCGACAGGGAACAACAGTACTAGCTGCTCGGAAGGCCTCCAAAGAGGCCGCGAGCCTCCCAGACCCGCTACATTCCCGGGCGAGAACTGGGAGAAACGCTCGCCGGAGACCGCTGCGCCCTGAAGCACTATAGGTGGCAGGGTTGGCAGATCGACCTCCCGAGGGCACTGAGGCGAGACGGGCACCGTATAATGAGGTGTACACCGTCCCTCCCCAGAGGGGCCCGCCCTCGGAAGCCCTGAGCCCAAGTTGTCAGGGCTTCTTAGCTGCGGCCCTCCTCGACAAAAGAACGGTCCTCAGTTCCGTCTCCGTGTCAGAGGGACTGGGCCCAGAGTTTCTGTTTCTCTGTTTCTGTGCCTCCCTGTAAGAGGAGGCAGTACATGGAGGGGGCTGCCCCCACCCAGCAGCCCCACGAGCCAGAGAGCGGCGAGGGAGAAACCGCTGGAATGCCACCACCTGCGTACGGGCCTGCTGCCTGCGCCGGAGCCTTCAGGGACGATGCCGCACCAGGGGACAGATAGCTAGCTAGCGTCTGTTCAACCCTGGGCATCGCCCTGTAGCCAGTATGGTCCAGCCCCGCCACGTTAGCATAGTAAGAGGAGGCGGGACTGAATAAACGGGCCGAAAAAGGCCTCCTCCATGACCTCGACACCTCGGTGTGGAGGTCGGGGAAAAAGGGGCAGGCTCTGGCGTGTAGGTGGCGGCTCTTCAAAGAGAGCCTTCCGGGAGCGAAGCACATGCAGCGGCAAACGCACGCAATGTGGGCTCCGCTCCTAAACAGACAACGCACAGACCGTGTGTATCTCCACCCGTAATACAGGGAGAAGCACACCGCCTAAAATGCTGCCTGTTTTCGCCCCATGTTTCGTCTTTTCGCAAGCTTTAGGCACGCCGGCGAAAGCGAAACTACATAAAAGTATCAGTGGATCCCTCCACCAAATCCATATGAGGGGGGCGAATTATCACCGGCGCCCTCCACGGCAACCTCCTCGGAGGAAGACAGGCGGAGCGCCGAGCCCGCTCCCCGGGGGGAAGAAACCGCAGATATATAGGGGCCATACCACAAGATGCAAACCGCTCATCAGCATTATGAATCGGAAGGCCAGATTGGAATTCACAAAGAAATAGAGATGATCCACAAAAGTTGTGGAACCAAACTCTACCAAAGTAATGGAAAGGCTAATACTGTCCCAATATTTTTGCTCACCTAAAATTGGTCGGTCTGCCACCAAAGGTGCCATGTTCTAAGTTGTTTAACACATCTAGATGTCCATATCAGCAAATGAAGCTGAAATTCTGATCTATCCTCTCATATTCATCTTTTGAACTCAAACCCAAATGTTTCAGTGTACAGCAAAAACAAAAGAATTGGCCTTGCCATTCCAATACTTTCGGAGGGGACTGTATATGTATTTTTTTTTTTTTTTGGTTGCAAAGATTGACCAGTTCAGCTTACAGTACTTGCTCTCAATATTTAAGATGTGTGATTCTGTTAACCCCAGTTAAAGAGGCATGAAGTCTTTGCATGTCCCGTACCTGTCTGTTCTAGTAAAACAGGAGTGGCCTCTTTGCCTGTCAGGCCTAGTAAAGGAAGTATGACTGCTTTGCCTGTTAGTCCCAGTAAAGAAGGTATGGCTGCTTTACCTGTCAGTTCCAGTAAATGACGTATGACCTCTTTACCTATCAATCCCAGTAAAGGAGACATGGCCACTTTAATTTTTCAGTCCCATTGATGAAGGCTTGGCCACTTTGCTTGTCAGTCCCAGTAAAAGAGTCATGGCCTTTGTGACTATCAATATTGAATTGAATCATTTACTGCTTTCATACATTGTAGTGTTGTTGACATATTGAGAGGGGCATCAAAATGCACACCCTTATTTTCAACCTTTATGGTCAGGCTTCTATTCCAGTGAGTCTATTTAGTTAATGCATTGTAGGGAAAATAGGAGTGTGTGGCCAGCAGTGCATTTTTAAAATACAAAACATCCATTAGTTCTGTCGTTGTCTTCATGCGTGAGGTCGAATGCATGTCTGAGTCTCAGAACGCAGACTGAGCTTTCTCGATTTGCCTCCCAACACAAATGTATGCCCAATTGGATTCAAGTTATTTCTCATTTTCGTTGGCTTGAAGTTGCTCATGTGACTCAGCAGCATGACTACTATGACATACTTTGCCAGCAATACTCTTCAGTGGGTTCATTTTGAATCTATTTTTTATTCACTTTTTTGGCCAAATTCTCATCGTGGCTCTGTCATTTAATGTAAATTAAGGGAACTAACAAAGTTAGTAGGAAAGAAAATTAGCATATTATTACACACAGTGGACTACTCTGCTGTTTATTGGCCCTGTAGTTTTCTACTGAAGTTCCACTGACTGAGCTTACTGTTTAACTGTAATGCAATAAAATAATGAATCTAATCTAGATAGCAAACTAGGCTAGTTAGTTAGCTTGCACTAGCAATATATGGTTAGAGCAATGTCATGTTTCCAATATGCACAGGGAGTGAAGTACTTTATTTCATAGCATGAAAAGCACTCTTGCCAGCAATTTTTGTGTTTATAAAAAAAAAGCATCTACTAAGAACTTCCTGTCTCCCTTTTGTTCCTGTCCACTATTTATGGCCACTAAATGTGAATCAGAGTTGGCGTGTTATTACGCACATCATATTGCATACAGCATATAATTAATAAATACCTTACAAAAGCAGTTAAATACAAAACTTGCCATATTTACTGGCATCACAGAGATGAGGAATTAGCCCCATCCTTTGCTCTCAGAACAGCCGTAATTCTTCGTGGCATGAATTCCACAAGGTGTTGGAAACATTCCTTTGAGAGTCCGTGTTGGTTTGATTGCATTACATAACTGCTGTAGATTTTTCTGCTGCATATTCATGCTGCCAATCTCCTGTTCTGCCACATCCCAAAGGTGCTCTATTCGATTCAGATCTGGTAACTGGGGAGGCCACACAAGTGCAATAAACTCTTTGTCATGTCCATGGAACCAGTTTGAGACCATTTTGCTTTTCCGTATGGTGCATTATAATGCTGCAAGTAGCCATTATAAGACGGGTAAATTGTGGCCATAAAAGGACGCACGTGGTTAGCAACAATATTCAGACAGGCTGTTCTATTCAAACAATGCTCAATTGGTATTAAGGGACTGAGTGTGTGCTAAGAAAACATTCCCCACACCAGTGACACTGTTGACACAAGGAAGGTTGTGTCCATGCATTCTTGCTGTTGACATCAAATTCTGACCCTACTATCTGCATCTCACGGCAGAAATACAGATTCATCAGACCAGGCGTTGAATCTTCAGCTGTCCATTTTCAGTGAGCCTGTGCCAAATGTAGCGTTAGATTCCTGTTCTTGGCTGACAGGAATGGAAACCGATGTGGTTCCATTGTGTGTGGTGTGCTGCGCATCAACTTTTTCATTTGCATTATTTCAGTTGAAGCATCCTAACTTTGCTTTATTACCGAGGTGGGAATGAGCTTTCAGATTAGCCAGTGAATTTAGCTTGGCAGGATGGAGTGTGAACCCCGAGACTGGCAGCGCCATGAAACACATCTTTATCTGAGCCCTTTTGTAATTGTCAAGGAACCTTTATGCTTATTCATAAGTCCATGGAGTGTGAATTAGCATTAGCATAACTAAAAAAGGAGGTCACATTAGTCTGGCATAATTGTATAAAAATATGGCTTGTCTCAAAAAAAAGATCAAAGACATTTGAATTTCAGTGTAAGTCAATAGGAGCATCTACATTATTGTTTGCGGGTATTAATTCTTTCTTTTTGTTTCTTCCTTGCTCAGGCTTAGACTTGTCCATGCCTCTTCATCAGTATTTATAACTGTTGCTCATGATTTGTCTTGTTAGGACTCATAAGCTTCTATATCTATCTTTTGGGAAAGCTTGCATGTTTTTAATTGCAGGTTTGAGCTTCTTAATTACCTTATTAGTACTTATTTCCCATTAGTAGCGCTTGTTTTCTGATTCCCAACTCTTTCATAAATAGTTCCTGGTAGTGATGTGAACTCTAAATCATTTGGAATGTAAGAACAAATTAAAACAATCCAAACTTATTTAAAATTTTGAAACTTCATAATTGACATGATATCCTGTTGGCTAGTGGTATCAGGAAGAGTCAAATATGCTCTGCAAACTGACCACTCAATGCAATACACTTCATTCATTCAGACATTAACATATTCTCTGCCTGTTTTTGCTCAAGGTGTATGAGTCTCATTCAGGATGTATCCCTGCCTCACACCCAGTGTTCCCGGGATAGGCTCCGGATCCACAGCATCCCTGACCAGTATAATTTCTGAAAGTGAATGAGAGAGTGTTATCTTTTAAAATTCATTAAAATTCAAAATAAATTTCTAACAGCAGTGCTAAATACTTAAAATCTAATCCTGTAACCGAATATGAACACATTACTTGCCTGTGAACAGATAATGTGTAGGACGTGAACTACTACTTTTATTTTATTTTTTTATTTATTAGTGAAGTTTTTTTTTTATTCTTAGAAAGCATTCCAGAAAGCATCTGGTTTCACAAAACATCTGTAGCTGAGGTTGAGGAACTGTCACAGCCATCATTCACAGAGACCATGATGTCAGTGCTGATATTTCTACCTTTTTTTTCCCCAGTGTTTCTGTGGGGGGCAAAGTGGTAGGATTCATATTTAATTAAAAAAAATACTAAATACATAAATAAAACCCTTTCAGTTTAGGCTTTACCCACCTTGCATTTAAATCCAGATACAGATGCAAATACGTGCATGCAGATACAGATACCTGGTGTGTATGGGTTCAGAAGAAGACTTGGGAGGCAGGTGGAATTTCAGGAGTGCCCCGTGCTCACTTATCAGCATAGTTTCAAAAACTCAACCCAAAAAAATACAAACCAACGGAATTGCAACCCAAAAGGGGCTGTCACTAGCTTGCAGCTTTCGCCTCATTCAAGGTTGAGATCACATGCTGTGAGTGGGTGTGAGTGTGTGCATGTGTGTTGCAAGATCCATCAGCTCTGTCTGTCTGTCTGTCTGTCTGCCTGGCTCACGGCCATCACTGAAAGCACAGAGAAACACACATAAGTAAGACGAAGGTGAGAATCATCATGTGTTACCTTCCGGTTCAACCCACCTCCTCTCCGTCTGCAGCTGAAGCTTGACCATCCCATGATGTTTGAGAATGTTTTGAATTGTTTCACGTTTCAGGTTTCAGTACAGTGGTTCAAAGAGAATTAAAATGGTTGAGACTATATCTACCATCATTACTTTCTGACTCATACTACTTTGACCCGTGTCTGTCTGTTTGCCATTTAATTACCGGTTTTCCTGCTACCTGTACTCTCGCTGGACCTCTGTGATAGCCTCTGCCTGGATTGCATTACATTCCAAATTCTGTTCTTGTTTATGGATTCAGATAGATTCAGTTCATGAAGTCAGGTGTCTCTTTAAGCACAGCATAAAATCAATATAGAGATGTGATGAAAACAGTCTTGCATTTCCTCACATCACCTCATACAGCGTTTCTATGATAAAATATTTCTGAATGGAACTGCATTTCCGATAGCATCTTATCTGATTAGCTCTTCATTCATTCATTCATTCATTCATTCATTCATTCATCTTCAGTAACTACTCTGTGCTGCATTACTTTAATTCCAGTCATGTGAAACCCAAAATACCTATTACTCCATTATTATGCTCGTAGTTTTAAATGAATAATTTCAGAGATGTTCAGCAACTAATTTCCTGAATGCATTAAGAAAGCGCAAGTTGATATCCAGGGGAAATAAATAACATTCTCGATACTGGTGTGAACTTAATCATTACTTCAGAAAGGCTTTTCCCATTACGAGAGACTGCGTTTTTCTTTTGGTTTCCTGTAATCAAAGGCAATCTCATGGGGTGGATGAAAAGGATTTTCATTTAAAACTCTATTTTGGTTCTGTGTTATCTTGAGTAATCTCTCTTTTTTTTATTTCTAAGCAACATAATATCTCATTCTCTCCTGGGATGTTTCCTCATTTTTTCTTTATTTCTGCAATCATCACTTTCAGTTGAAGCTACGATTCCATGTCGCCCCAGGGACAGACAATTAAGAAGTGCTTGCTGGAGGGTTAAAAAGAACACAAACTTGGTTCTGTCTAATTAGAAAACCCAGGCTCAAGTGAGAATGGAGTTGTGTTTTCCACTATCATCCACGGTATTGGAAAGTTCAGTGTAGATTTTTGTATTTTTATTTATTATTTTTTTGTGTTGATAGGCCACATAGAAATGGAGATATAGTAAGTTAAATTTGATATAAAAATGACCTCATGATTGACATTGTCACTGGGCAGTGGTTTTGGGGTCTAGTGTGTTGATATAGTATGTTTAAGTGAAAAAGAAATATCAGGTCATATTGGCTAGGTTGTGCTGAAGAAAACGATACCATACACTTGTATGGTAAACATTTTTAAAGGTTTTTTGTATATAGGCAAAATCAAAATCATACAAAAACAGCCAAAATAGCCCCAGGGTTAATTTATAATCTTTGTCGTTAATGATATCACTTTAGTTTTATTGAGTTTTATTATTTATGAATGTAGAATTCT
This sequence comes from Pangasius djambal, assembly GCA_022985145.1. Lineage (NCBI taxonomy): Eukaryota > Metazoa > Chordata > Actinopteri > Siluriformes > Pangasiidae > Pangasius > Pangasius djambal. The sequence continues at coordinate 13,907,075 of CM040994.1, forward strand.
GGCACTGTAATTGGAGGTAATTCAGTTTGGAAATTGTTACTGTAGTAATTATACTGGTATACTGCAGATTTAAGGGGGTCAAAACGTGTTTATGATGCCCACAGGAAGCCACATACTTCGACCTCGGTTTGAGGGAAATTTCTTTTTTTTCCTCCCAGTTTCTTCTTTACATGATTATGAATTATTTCTTACTTATACTACGGTGCTGCTGACTTCTTGGTCAGAAGGCTACAAAAGCTCTGACGATAGTTCTGGTTGCAAGGGTTATAATAATGTGCTCATTGTAATATGCTGTTGTTTCTATATTAACAACTTACAGATGGACTTGTATGGCGGATGCCCCACATAAACTGATTAAGAAAAAGTGTGTAAATGTTGGCTTGGTGAAGTTTGCAGTGAGATTTTTATTTTGCATTTTTGGAAGGAGTCTCCAGTGTCAGCGCTTTGTAACAGTCATAGTTCCAGCTGTTAATTTAAGTTTTCTGACATGGGAATGTCTTCAGGACTTTCAGAGGAGGTCTTTCTTGGGCAATTTTTGTCTTATTAATTTCAAGAGAGAGGCTGGTGAAGGAATGATTGTTTCTAGCTGCTATAATATAAGTGATAATAGGAACTTGTTTCACAGATTTTCCACAACATTAGATGCAATTATAAATGGATAAAATTATGACATGTCATTCTTTAATAAATAAACTATTGCAGTTGTCGGCAAATATCGGAATTAATAGGCTGTTTTTGGCTGAAACAGTATCATACATACAGTATGCATATTTATTCTGCATATTTTAAACAGTTTCAGAGACAGATGCAGTGCAGTCCAAAAAACTGTTTTGTTTTTTTTAAAGAAAAAGATTCATTTTGGTAGTTGAAGGCTGCTTAAAGGCCAACAGTATGACCAACTGTATAGCCTATATGTCTGTAAGCATGTATGTATATATAAAGACTTATGCATCTGTTGCTGCAATAATAAGAGCCTTTGGTTGTGCCAGATGTTATTTGCTGATGCTCTGTTCTCATTTTGTTTGTCTGCAGATCTTCACTCGATATGGAAAATGCTACACATTCAACTCCGGCCAGGATGGACAGCCACTCCGTATCACCACGAAAGGGGGTATGGGCAACGGCCTGGAACTAATGCTAGATATTCAACAGGATGAGTACCTGCCAGTGTGGGGAGAGACAGGTAAAACCCACTCTCACACACAATTTTACACACTCACTGACTCTGATTAGCTCACTGCTGGGCAACAAATGCCACTAGCACATTAAAATACTAGCAGGGGAGAGGAATTGTGTGTATGAATAAATAATATCTCAATAAACAATTTAAGGATGCACACGAAATAAGCTGTGTGTGCTTTTCTATATAACTGGATCAAATCAAGACAAGGGGCAATTGTCAAACAGTATGTTACCACTTGAAATAAATGAGGTTACAGAAAATCATTTCCAAATGATGTTTTCCTGTTTTCCCATTAGTCATGAAATTATAATAAAATGAAATTTCAAAGTTAAGTTTTAAGTCCAGTACAATCAATATACTTTTTTCTGTTCTCTTACTTAGATAAGTTCTAAACAAATTTGAATGCAAATGCATTTTGCCCAGAGCTAATATAAAATTCTGTAAAGATAACAGCTTTGTCCATCCCTTTTTGCCAGACATGCATTTCATCTTTCCATCTTCTCCTTGGTAGTCCACATTAATGAGTACAATATGAGTATAAGCAGGAATCTCAATGCTGCCAGCTCATGGTGGTAAAGTCAGACTGACAGGAAGTCACACAGTGATGTCATTGCACTTTTGAGTCCAACTTTGCAACTCTGTCTCCACTGGAGAAGACGAGCTCTCCTCACATGCAGACATGTACATGCAGAGTTGTGCAAGCAACTCAAGGCACATACACACTTAGAGTCACATACAGACCCACACAGACAGCAAGACAAGTTAATTACACACCAGATGACATTTGGATGTGGGGAGCATTCAAGTCCGTCTTTTGCTTTCCACTCAATAGCTTAGTGTAGCTAAACTTGAGCTTCCATTGTTGTAATTGAAAAGAAAGCACAGAGATGGATATGGGAGGAACAGAGTGACAGTTTAAATAGGCAACCAGAGAAGTGCCTGTCTGTCTGACCTGCATTTCCAGAATGCTGATTTTGCGGGGCTGTGTATAGCACTGTGTGTCTTTCCTTCTGAGATAATATGATGCGTAGATATACAAGGTCCGTGGTACAGTTTATAAAAGATATATTCAAAGCGGCCAGTGATTAATACGATATGATTTAAACATGTTTTAATGTGACGTGTATGATGTAATACAATTTAATTACATTTTGTTCAACAAAAGTGCTTTAAGTAGCGGAAGTCTTCTTCATTCTTGCTGAGGCACAGAGACCACACCCCTTAACTAAGACTGACAGGTACAGAGACCACAGTTGCTTCACTGCGACTGACAGGTACACAGGCCATGCTGTCTTCCGTGAGACTGACAGGAACAGGGGTCACGCCTCCTTCCCGGAAACTGACAGGCACAGAGATCACACCTCATTCACTAAGATTGACAGGTACAAGGGCAACAACTGCTTCACTGCGACTGACTGACAGAGTGACCACGCCCCTTCAATGGTAATGACAGGAACAGAGGTTGTGCCTCCTTCACTATGTCTGACAGGCACAGAGGCCACACCTCCTTCACCAAGCCTGATAGACATTGAGGCCACGCCTCCTTCGCTGGTAATAACAGGCAAAGGCTATGCCTCTTTCATGAAGACTGGCAGACACAGAGGCCACGCCTCCTTCACTTAGACTGACAGACACAGAGGCCACACCTCCTTCATTGGGACTGACAGACACAGAGGCCATGCCTCCTTCACTGGGACTGAGGGACATAGGCCATGCCTCCTTCCCTATGACTGACAGGTATAGAGGCCTCCATCACTCGAACTGACAGGCAAATAGGCCACCCCTCCATCACTAAGGCGGAGGCACAGAAGCCACACCTCTTTCAATGGAACTGACACACACAGAAGTCACGCCTTTTTCACTCTGTGTGAGCCAGAGACTTCAGTGGGAGTGACAAATTCAAAGGAAAACCTTTCTTTTGCTTGGTTTAATTATGATATGAAACTGTATTTTAAGCAAAAGTAATACAGTGTCCTGTATAATGTATACAGTAGCTTGTGTACATTTTTGCCTGCTACTGTTTATCAGATATTAAACCTGACATTGCTCACCTACAGTCGATATCATTTGCAGTCACATCACTCCCACAAGAGACAAACTGGGAGTGACATCTCCGACTTGCGAGTGTGAACACATAGTCAAGGCCAGCTTACACCAGAAGCATTTTTGTGCTGCCCTTGTTTTCAACTTCATCTTTTTTTCATTCATGCACGTAAGAGAAGCTTAAACTCAGTAGAAACTTGGCTGTATGGTAGTGAGACTAATGGATAACCAGGGCAAAGATGAATAGGCTATTTGTTCACTGACCCATTTTTTATGTCTCTTTTTTTTTTTAAACATGTCTAATGTTTCATTTACACGGTTCTGCATTTGGGCATTAATTTTGTTAATAAAAATGAAACGCAATCTGGCCGCTCCTGCAATGAATCACGAAGATTACATGATGTGTATTTGGGTCACTCCTAGCTTCCAGCGTTTTTCAGTAGTACACTGTCCATAACCCTGAATACAGAAGCTCCCTACACCAGCACTTCACAGAAGATATAAAAAGTTTACAATGGCAGGTTTCTGTGATGTAAAAAAAATGAAACCAAGATAAATCACATCAAAACTTTTTCCACCTTCAATGTGAAATTACAGAGTATAAAAAGTAAGTGAAAAACAATCAGAAACATTTTAGAGAAAAATAGGAAAAATAAAAAACCTACAACAACCTGGTTGCATAAGTGTGCACACCCTTTCATAATTGGGAATGTGGCTGTGTTCAGAATGAACCAATCACATTCAGTCTCATGTACAAAAGTAATTATCATACAGTTATCATCAATGAAATTATTCTGATTAACCCCAAATAAAGACCAGCTGTTTCTGTAGGATTTTCTTCACATCATCTTGGATTCATCTGACTTCAAAGAGCTTACAAAGTCTGTACAGGGTCTCACTGTCAAAAGGTATCGATCAGGAGAGAGGTACAAAAAATTTCCAAAACATTAGATGTACCATGGAACACTGTGAAGGCCATCATCAAGAAGTAGAGAAAATGGAGCACCGCAATGACATCACCAAGAACAGGACGTCCCTCCAAAATGTATAAAAGAACAAGAAAAAACTTAACAGGGAGGCCGCCAAGGGACCAACGGCAACATTAAAAGAGCTGCAGAAATATCTGATAAGTACTGATTATTCACTGAATGTGACAACAATCTCTCATATTCTTCATATATCTGGGCTATGGGGTAGGGTGGCTAGACGGAAGCCCTTTTTCAAAAAATAAATAAATAAATAAATATCATCCAGGAACACCTAAATCACCCCAAACTCTGTGGCAAAATGTGTTATGGTCTGATTCCAAAAGGTATAATAATTCCATACCTCCAAAAGGTATGTTTGGTGCAAAAAAAAAGCACATCACCAAAAGAACACCACACCCACAGTGAAGCATGGTGGTGGCAGCATCATGCTTAAGGGCTGCTTTTCTTCAGCCAGAACTGGGGCATTTATCAAGTTGGAAGGAATCATGAATACTACAAAAACCAGACAATTTTAGTGCAAAACCTTCATGTGTCTTTTAGTAAGCTGAAGATGAATAGAAATTTCCCCTTATAGCACGACAGTGACCCAAAGCATACATCCAAATCAGCAAAGGAATGGCTTAACCAAAAGAAGATCGATATTTTTGAATGGCCTAGCCAGAGACTTGAAACTAAAAATCTGTGGAGTTACCTGAAGCAGGCTGTGCACAGGAGATGCTCTCATATTTTCATGGATCTAGAATGTTATTGCAATAAAGAGTGAGAAAATATTGCCAAGTCAAGATGTGCTATGCAGATAGACTCTTAGCCAAAAAGACTGAGTGGTGTAATATAATCAAAAGGTGCTTCAACAAAGTATTAGTTTAGGGTGTGCACACTTACGCAACCAGGTTACTGTAAGTTTTTTATTTTTCCTATTTTTCCCTAAAATGTTTCTGGTTGTTTTTCACTTAATTATACGTTGCATTTATACATTGCAAGTTCACTGTATTTCGGTGTAATTTGAGGGTGGAAAAAGTTCTGACATGAGTTTACATCACAAAAACCTGCCATTTAACAGGGTTGTGTATACTTTTTATATCCACTGTAAGTGCGTTCCACCAACTGTAGACTGATTAAATGTAGTCCGGACACCAGGACTGCTAAAACTGAGCGAATACCACATTCTTCAAAGAAAGATAGATAGGAAAAACAAGGACTGAGACAAGATAACTTCTGCCTGCGATCTCACACATGCAGTACTTTACCCCCACACAGAGTAAACCAGAGGGGTATAAATACGCAGATTAATGAGGGGTGATGGGAAACAGGTGGAACTAATTAACTACCGTAGCAACAGGGTAATAAAAACAGGAAGCATTGACCATAAAAGGAAAGTGTAGGGGATAATGAGACAGATGGTACACAGAGTATCAAGGGTAAATTGACAGGATAGACTTGACTGCGATAAACAAATTAAATGCGTTATTTATTTTTTAACCCTTTTATGTATGGTGTCCACACTTAAACCAAGAATTTATGGCTGTTTTTAGAAGTACACTATATAGCCAAATGTTTGCAGACACTTGACCCTGACCATCACACCTATATGTGCTTTTTGAACATTTCATTCCAGATTTATCCCCCATTTGCTGTTATAATATCCTCCAGTCTTCTGGGCGAGGGTGTCTGGGGTTTAGTCTGTGTTACAATTCATCCCAAAGGTGTCCAGTGGGGTTGAGCTCAGGGCTCTCTGCAGACCATTCGAGTTCTTCTGTACCGTCCTTGGCAAACCATGTCTTTATGGATCTCGCTATTGTGCACATGGGCATTGTCATGCTGGAACAGGTTTGGGACTCTTAGTTCCAGTGAAGGGAAATTGTAATGCTACAGTACACAAAGACATCCTATAAAATTGTGTGCTTCCAACTTTGTGGCAACATTTTGGAGAGGGCCAACATATGGGCGTGATGGTCAGGTGTCCACAAGCTTTTGGCCATATAGTATATATAAGATATAAATCATCTCTGTACCAGCTCAGTTATATAGAGCTTTATCATGATTTTATTACTCCATCCCCACACACCTAATCCAACATGGCTAACAGTGACAGAAAGTTTCCACACATAAAGGTATAATCAAGTATAAAAATGAAGGGTGGATGAAATAGGATGTCATATAACGTCTTAGCTAAACTGCATAATTACTTTTTGTTAAAATACACAGTATATAAATATAATATATATAAATAACTAAAGTAGTAGTGAATTAATTTACACTTTGCAAGTATTTTTCCATCATTCCAATATTTTTCCATTTTACTTTTACTTGGTGGCTGCTAACTTCAGTTACTTTTTAACATAAGTGATTTTTTTTAAGTCTAAATCTAAAATGATATATGAAAGGGTTGAAGCTTAGCAAAGCTAATGGTAACTTGAGCAATTACGCTTTTAAAATATATGCTAAAATATCTATTAAAATATATACAGCTAAAATATACCTGCATCCTTCTTTTTACACTTAATGGTTGTCTATAACAATATCTCTGTGCTGTCTATAGAAGCTGAAGGATTTAACGGTGTTCTCTAAGCTGCATGTGTGTTTCTGACGTTTCCTTTTGGAACATTTTGAAAGCCAGATTTCATTGTTCAGTTGTTCAAGACTGATGAGGCCCCATTTAGATGTGTGTGTTAACTACTGGACTTTTTTATTATTATTATAATTACCTGTCAAAATGAAAGACGAACCGCTTAAACGATCAGTTCGATCCATCACGTTGTGTGCGTATGGTGCCATCCCCCTAGTTAATGTTAAATCCATAAATGAAGAATACAACTGAGCTTACTGTACACTGCCAGCTAATATTGATTTCTCTATAATCTTCAGCGTGTTTTATTCACATATTCATTATTGGGGTGGCATTGCATCCACATTTAGGGATCACAACAAAACAGACTTGCAGTTAAAGACTGTGTATTTCAGTTCACGCTGTAAGCTGTGATTCTCTGCTCTGCTCCTCGGGTAAATATACAGCAGGCTATAAGACAAGCTAAGAGCTTGGCAGCCTTTCAGCAAAGCAATATGATACATATGATTTAATCAAGGACAGTGTAGAACTAATGTTCAATAGAGCATTTTATTACCACTCTCCTGATGACCTTTGCCAAAATGCTTCAAAGCCATATTTCCAGAATTTATCTCATCTCACAGTTTAACCAGGCTAAGTACTAACACTGTCGCTTTTCTCAATATCTGTAAAATACACTAGTCAACATTTGAAGTGGATCAAAAACCTTTCATCAAAGTTGTCCTAAAACCAAAATGTGTTTCTTGCATTACATGTAAGTCTGTTATTAGTCAACGTTGTCATTAATGAAATGTCATCCTTCATGGCTTTTGATGGTCTCCAGACATGATTGTACCAATTGACCTGTCACAGGTGTCCGTAATTGGGAACTGGTCATCATTTAAGGCTCTGAAAGCTTCACTTGAGGTCAGAAAGCATTGAAAATGCCACGTTTAGTGAGATTGCAGGATTCTCACCTCAACAGGGCCATTGGGATGCTGCAAGGAGGCATGACTCAGCATGAAGTTGCAGAAGCAGTGGGAATGTCTCAAAGTGTCATTTCCAGAGCCTGGAACAGGTTCAGAAGGTCTGGTAGTGTGAGTAGAAGGCATGATGGGGGCAGACAACGGGTCACAACACCAAATCAAGACCGATACTTGACCCTGCATGCCTGCAGAAATCGTTTCATGCCTGCAGTCAGCCTGTGAAATGACCTTCAGGAGGCAACAGAGGTGCGAGTGTCCACTCAGACTGTGAGGAGACGACTTCATGAAGTTGGCTTGAGAGCCAGAAGACCAGCCTCTTTCCAGAGCACACAAACTGGCATGTCTGCAGTGGGCCACAGAACACCACAGGTGGACACTGAATGAGTGGGGTACAGTGCTCTTAACAGATGAGTCCTGGTTCTGTGTGAACCTCTTCCTAGACAGGCATAGGAGGGTCTGGCATCGCCCTGTGGAGAGAAATTTGCCACAGAATGTTATACAGCATTACAGTTTTGGCGGATCATCGGTCATGGTTTGGGGAGGCATCTCCATGGGTGGAAGGACAAAGCTTGACATCATCGAAAATGGCAGGCTGACAGGCCAAAGGTATAGGGATAAAATCCTGAGACCAGTTATGCGACCGTATGCTGGTGCGATGTGGCCAGATTTCGTGCTTATGGATGACAATGCCCACCCACATCGAGCAAGGCTGGTGACAGAATTCTTGGAGGAGGAGGGCATCTCAAGCATGGAATGGCCAGCCTGGTCACCCGACCTGAACCCCACTGAATACATTTGGGAGCAGCTTCAGTCAAGAGTGCAAGCACGGCAGGTCCCTCCAGGAACCCGTGTGGAGTTGCGAACAGCGTTGCTAGAGGAATGGCAAGCCATCTCTCAACAGAATATCCAAAAACTCATCTCAAGCATGCACAGGCGATGTGAGGCTGTGATCAATGTCAGAGGTGGTAACACTGACTACTGACTGGTTGTCTCAATGCATAATGTTTGTTGTTTCTTGCTTTTGACTTTTGTCGCATTTGTTAAACCATGCAATTCATGTTTGTTTTACAGTACTAACTCAGATTTTTGATCTGCTGTAACATGTGCAATAACATCTTGTTTTGTTGAACTGGAAAAAGCTTTCTTTCCTGTTTTGGGTCCTGCTTCAAGCTCTGATGTTCTGATGCTCCACACAGAGTGACTACAGTACAGTACAGTATTGCACTGCAGGCTATAATGTTTAAGAGGCATTTCCAGTCTCTTGTGACTTCACAGAAGTACTGAACAACCAACAGTTCTTTGGTGCACTCTTGTCTTCACGAATGTGTGACAAGCCACTTCACATCTTGTGACAAACAATCATGTCTGGGCACCATCAAAAGTGATGAGGCATGAAATTCCATTGATGACAACATTGATTAATAGCAGACATGAATTTTGAACAATACCCGTTCTTGTCTTAAGACAACTTTGATGAACTTTTTGATCCACTTCAAATGTTGACTACGGTAGTTTATCACAGTGTGAGCTGAGTGAGCTCATGTGTGTGTAAGAAAAATATAAACATTTAATTAATTTGTACAAATGTCAAACAAACTATTTATACAGCTTCAGTATTTTGTTTATTCAGACTATAATCTTTAATCTTTTTTTTTTTTTTTTTTTTTTTTTTTTTAAAAAGTATCATAGTATCTAGCAGCAGAATGATCATGCACCAGTTTTTATTGCCTTCAATTACATTGAGGGACATAGAATTGCTTTTTTAGTACATATTGTCTTTATAGACATCAGTGCCTAAGTCACTGTGGAATTCTTGATTCTGATTGGTCAGAAGGTGATTGATTCATTTTTGTAACAATAGTGCCAGGTCTAATTCAAATCTTCAACTTGAAGAGAGGGGAAGAAAAGAGTGGCTGGTGCTGCTGTAATGCAAGTGATAACAAAAACTAACTTGTCTTGCAGATGTTCAACAAGACTAAATGTAACTATATATGGTTAAAAAAAACTGGCGTTTGTTTGGTAGTAAATTAAAAATTTTATTCATTGGCAAATTGCTGTGGTATAAGAGAAATAAAACACTTGGTATAGGGAAATAATCAACTTCTGGTTGGTAACAGTACCTTAGGCTATATCACGCCATCCCATTTTTGATTACTTTCCTATAACAGCCAGCACGCTCCATCATGTTTTATTCCTTAATTAGTGAGCTAGCCAAAGGCAATGTCAAAGAAAAAAAATGGGATGAAGGTAAGAAAACCTTTGGAGGAACAAAGATTCAGTAGGGGACCATCCTTCTCTGTGAATTATGAGGCTTTTTTTATATTAAATAGTCTAAGATATGTAATTTATAATATGTCATTTAATGTAGATTAAAGGTTAGTGATATTTCTCACTGAAATCAGTATACTGTAGGTAAAGGAAACAGCTTATTAGTCATTTATTCATCTTAGCTTATATTATTCAGTAACTACAGTAAGGTTTTATTTATGGTAGTGCAGAATATAAGTTTAGACCTGCTAGTTTATTGTCTTTAGCTAGATGTTTGCTGTTCATTTGTTTATACTTTATGCTTATTATGCAAATGAAAGAAAATAGAGTGTACCCAAGACAGAACTGACACTGATTAACCAAGGTAGGCATTAGGGAGAAGAGCTATTATGCTATTTGTCTGTTATACTACTGCAGCTGACTGATCAGAGACATACTGATTGAATGTTTGAGGGATATGTGCTGGCTTAGTTAAAGGGGCTACAGCTTCACAGTTATGTAGTGATGGCCTGTTTTCTGATATTTGCTCCTTGTATCTTGAGGTGGGTTTTTTTTTTTAGAGATCATATCTGATATATGAAATAAAACATGATGGAGCATGCTGTTAATGGCAAATAATCAACGATGGCTTGTTGTGATGAAAAGCAGTTAGTTACCACCCTGAAGTTGATTATTTTCAAACAGATTGCCTGCTGAAGTGTTTTATTCCTCTTATACCACAGCAATCTGCACATTTTTTAAATTTATCAAAGCAGTGGTTCCCAGACTTTTTCAGTCAAGCTACTTCTTTGCTAATCGAAATAAATTTCAGGCCAACCCAACTACCACATTCACATTCCCACCTTTCTTTTTCTTTATTTCTCACCCCATTTATGCTTCCATTCCATTTCCCTGCGCCTCCTCTGTACTACTCTCACCCCTCCCAAGAGGGACACGCCTCACATGTTGGGAACCACTGTATTAAAGAATGACATGTCTTACTTTTTTATTTGTTCACAATTAAGTCTAATGTTGTGGAATGTCTGCAAAACAAGTTCCTGTTATCATTTATAACAGCTATAAACAATTGTTCCCTCACCAGCCTCTCTTTTTTCTCTCACTTGAAGTTAATAAAACAAAAAAGTATTGTAGCTTGTCCTGTTTCCCCAAAAAACACAGTGTCCTCCATCCTGAAGCCTTCCCTGTATTGGAAAACTTATTTACAGCTTTGCCTCTGATTGTTACAGGGCATTTCCACTGGAGACTCCTTCCAAAAATACTAATAAATGTCTCCTTACAGAAAACATCACAATGTCAACAATGTATGTGGATTATTCATCTGTGAAAGTTTCTGTGTAAGTTTTCACTATGGAAACAATAATGTACACTATATGACCAAAAATGTGCGGACACCTATATGTGCTTGTTGAACATCGCATTTCAGATTAATCCCCATTTGCTGTTATAATAACCTCCACTCTTCTGGTAAGGCTTTCCACTAGATTTTGAAGCGTGGCTGCTGGGATTTGCCCATTCAGCCACAATAGCATTAGTGAGGTTGGGCACTGATGTCGGGCGAGGAGACCTGGTGCACAGTCAGCATTCAAGTTTAAACACCAAGGTGTTCCTTGGGGTTGAGGTCAGTGCTCTGTGCAGACCACTCGAGTTCATTCGATTCAACCTTGGAAAACATAAAACATGTCTTTTTGGACCTCGCATTATGCCCAAGGGCAGTGTCATGCTGGAACAGGTTTGGGTCCATTAGTTCCAGTGAAGGGAAATGTTAATGCTACAGCATACAAAGATATTCTAGGTAATTGTGTGCTTCTTTGTGGCAACAGTTTGGGGGAGACTCGTATATGGGTGTGATAGTCAGGTGTCCACATATGTTTGGCCATATAGTGTTCTAGACACGTTGTTATCAGAATCAAGCATTCAACAGTGCTGTGGTATAAATATTTATAAAGTATGAGTACATTTTTATCCAAATGCAGCCCCTTAAGGTATTTAAGCAAAGGTTGCCTCTGTAATTTCTGCATCTGTGCTTTCATACTGTAATAGATTACTATTGAGTGTTGGTGTGGCTCGTGATGTTTTGTATCGTATTGTAAGCTGTACAAAGCTTGTAATGTAAGAGCTATCAGTGTAGACTATCATATATCTAGCACAGTTCCTCAGTCATATTGAGAAGTCAGTGGTCAGCACACTGTCAGTGATCCAACATGGTAAATCTGACTCACGTATCTTTTCTGGCACATTTCCACATCCATCAGCAGAAACAGGATCCTAAATCGTTAATGCCACCATGTACAGGGGATCACTCTTTATCATATCCGAATCACTTCTCTTCCTCTCCAGATGAGACGTCTTTTGAAGCCGGCATCAAAGTGCAGATCCACACTCAGGACGAGCCGCCTTTCATTGATCAGCTGGGATTCGGAGTGGCGCCAGGCTTTCAGACGTTTGTGTCCTGCCAGGAGCAGAGGGTAAGCGGCTGTCTGCTGTCCGATTCCCTGAATTAATCTCTGCAAATGTAACGGCTAGTGGTCGTCATGCAACAATAATTAAAGGGAGGTTTACAAATTGGTTTTTCTAGCAGGTTCTAGGTCAGCACACACAAATGACATTGAGAAACTGCTACTGAATGTCATTGTGTGTTAATCAGCTGAGGACTCCAGACATGGACTTGAACAGAGATATTGCATACACTTTGATACCAAAACTCTAAGACCTGAAAATAAAAAATACACACTAAAATAGAAAATAAATCAATATAGCTTACTTAGTTGTATAATGGAGCTTTCATACTTGGCATTGTTCTCTCAAGCATATTTTTTGGGGAGCAGCTGCAAGGCTGGTAAAATTAAAAAAGCACTGTCGCCTGCCTTTTTGGTCACAGCAGAGTTTCCAACGGTGATAAAAATCCTTCTTTTCGGAAAAGTGCTGATTGATGTCAGACACTTTTTTTTTTTAATCATCCGAGGTCACAAGTTGGGGGGCAAGCAAGAAACAAAAATGTGGAGGACAGAGTGCTGGTACAAAAAAATGGTCTTGTTAGTGAGTGAATATGAAGAGATTGACTTGCTAAATTAAAAAACATTCCATTATCATTATTCCAGTATTGCAGTATAACTAATAATAACAACTATTATTTTTGGGACATTCATTGGTATGTGATATGACGCCCCTTTACCTGTGGCTGCATACAGTCAAGTCGCACAAGCAGCTTCACTTCTCTTGAATTAAGAGAAGTGATTATTTCATCTCTATTGCTGATGATAAATCTAATCTATGTGGTAAGCTAGGCTAGGTAGTTAACTAGTACTAGCTGGGACTGGTAAGAGTGTTGTTTTGGTTACATTGTGCACGTCACGTGAGCCACTTTTTATGACTCTGAGTGGTAGAGGCATTATGTTTGAGAGTTGCTGTCCATCTGTCTGTCTGAGATTCTTCTTAGGATGATCTCAAGAACAAGTGGTTGATTGTTTGTAGTAGTTTGTAGAAGAAGAAGAAGAAGAAGAAGAAAACTTTAAACCCAGCTTGTTAGGAAGCTGGGGTCAGAGTGCAGGATCAACCGTGATGCAGAGCACTGTGATACACTGTGCTTGTGTTGGAGGCATCCCTATCTATGCCGTTGGTTTCGATTTCTTCTTGTTTTTTTTCTGTATTAGCACAATAAGTGCTTGGCCAACTCTTGAATCTTAATGCCTAATGTGAAAGCACCCTAAGTCTCTCAGGCCTGGAAAGCAGGGATCCAGAGACCCAGGACAAGAAAGAGTTTATGTGTCTGGGCTACCAGATTTTCATTCGTAGCTGGCCAGCATACTAGTAGTTTTCTTGCCATGACAACTGTATTTTAATTTACTTAATTTAATAACTGATAAATTATTCAAGCTTGTAATTTGACTTCATGTTATCATCAACAGACTACCATAACTCCTGGACTGGCAGTCCAAAAAAATATATGCCACTTTGTATTGAAGTCTATGTCTTGGGAGCTGTTAGGAAATAAAGAGTCTTATAGTCTGGAAATGGTAACAAACACTCAGGTTTTTTTAAGCCTGTGGAGAGGAAATGCCACTCTTAATCCTTTCAAAGAGCGAGTGAGCAGTGACCTGATGCTGATATGTGGCCGGTCAGCTCTCTGGCCCTCGTAATTGGAGACGAGTGAAATCTCGACTTGAAGCAAATCGATTTCTTTAATGTCCAACTCACTTAACTTTGCTGTTGCATGCCGATCTCATCACAAGTACTGAGTTTCTCGCTCTCTTTTCTCAGTGTGTGTGCTGCTCTCCTCTCTTTCTTATCATAAACCACTCTGCATGTAAATCACGCAAACAAAACACACACAGAGGATGGAAGTGCTGGCTGATATGGCGATATTATGCAGCTAAGCATAAATGAGCATGTTTACATACCCAATATGTGTTCAAACACTCAGCACAGCGTGTGTGGGTGGCTTTGTTTCCACTCATGTAGCTGTTGTTTTTGCTATGCTGATAGTGAATTGGCTACAGACCCTTGTTTTGAAGGGCGGTGCAAGTGTTAGCAGCTTGCAGCAAAAGCAGTTTTCAGTGATTTAATGCCCCACCCTCCTCTCCTTTCAATTCCAGATGACTACATTTAGCTGGAGCTATTCATGTTCAGCAATGTTAATGTGCTACACACTCGTTCCTCTCTCTACTCCAGCATGGACTGACACAGAAGACTACTGCACTGAACAGCCTGTTCTCACTATCGTTAATTAGCCCAGTCACTCAGGCTGTCTGCCATCTATGACAAGCTGTCTCTCCCCAGCTTACTCTGACTTACATGATCACAGCTGAACTTTTCGAGTAAAGTCAGTTAATATTTTCAGTTTTTTAGCCCGCTAACTCCCAGGCTGACTTGCACTTTTGTATTAGGAGTTTACCGCATCACATTTCCACTATTTGTATGTGTCAGTATCTGTTAACTAATCCAAATCTACACATCTGTATCTTTATTTAAACATGAAGTGGGCTTGGTCTAAACTAGAAGGGTGTTTTTATTTTTTTTATTTTTCTTTTTGAAAGAACCCTACCACAATACCCATAGAAGCACTGATAAAACCCTAGAAAAAACCCATACATAGAAATGCCAGCACTGTCAGTATGGTGTGTGAATTCTGGCTCTGACAGTTCCTCAACCTCAGCTACATCATTCCAGTTCATAATTGGTCTCAACTAGAATAGTACGCCTCCTATTCATTGCGTCCCTATTCTTTACACACACTCACCATTCTTGCAAGTCTGATTTTTAGCTATCACTAGAGAGTCTGTTGTGTTTAGTCTCAAATTGTGGCCATTGCAGTGACTTTATTGCACTAACCAAAGGCCAAATGACCCTGCAGAGGGAGTAATTATAATTACTCAACAGTTATAACACAGAGCTGTTACATGTCAAAAATGATGATACGATATGATCACAAAATAAGATTGTATATACAGTATATGGGTGTTTAATTCATAAGGAAATCTTTTTGTTTTCTTTAAACGCTGTTGGCATGGGAGGTGTGAACATGCAGCGAGGTGTGAATGTGCAGCAAAATATTTTACCGCTATAATATTAAGGTCATACTAATTATTATTATTTTGAGACGTTTTTGTATTATTTTGTGATACAGACACATAATTTTAATGACGGAAAGTTGCTTTTTTTTTTTGGTCTTCAAATGGCAAAATTAACTTATGCAAATATAATACCTGCTCTTCAGTCATATTACCTAGCACACAATGGCATATGAGTGCTAGATCATTTTTGCATAGATCCTACCCTGTATAATGCATCTATAGGCAGAAACACTCTAAATTACATATTCATTAAGGCGAATGTGCCTTAATGCCCATAAGAAGTAAGCAGTCCTATGTAGACCCTGTTAGTAAATTAGCTTGCACCAGATTGCAATCTTTAAATGCTGAAGCTTGTCTCTGGCTAAGTACACAAATGAGAATTGAAAATATTGGCTGCAAATATTTTCTTTGAGAGTATGCGTGGGGAGAATGTTGCTTTATCACTATTTAGAAAAGGTTAAGTCCATTATTGACAGTCAGACCAAGAGTAAGTCCATAGTGGTTTATGGAATGAAAAGCGTATGGAGTCAATTTAGTTCCAAAACCTATAACCATATAAACAAATGAACGTTACATTTTATAAACACTGCTCGCAAAATATGTGTCAATCTGGTGCTGAGGAGGCAAATGTTGCTGTGTGTGAGAAAAACTTTATAAGTAGCAAAAAATATCATGCCAAAAATAGCATGATTTACAAAAAAAACATAGTGCAATGTATTTTTTTTTTTAAATTGCCATTTGTAGAACATGTATTTGTTGGCAAAATGTGATACAGAATTAATAGATGCATGCGTTATTTCGTTGCTAACTTTTCCTCCTGGTAAAACATATTTGTCTGTTACATTGGATGTATTAAAAAGCACAGTATTTGTTTTAGATTAGCAGAACACTGTTGTGTTCGTTTAACAGTGGTTAAACGAATGTTAAAAGAACAATAGGCCTCATTTATCAGTCTTTTAGTAAAGTTGTGTGTAAATGTTTGCATGAGCCAAACCAAACAAATATTTTCTGCAGGATTTACCAAAGTTTCGGATATGCTGAATTTCTTCATACTCATGTACATATGTTGATCACTTGTATAGTACAAAGTGTGTTCCCAACACAGCTCATTTGCATTTAGTGATGCCCACAAAACTCCATATAAGGTCAAGCGCACAGATAGCTGGAAGCACGAAATGCCTACTAACAGTAAAAGAACAGGCAGAAGTGGAATTTATTTTGACTCACTTCTATGCCAGTAAAAATATTTAATAGCGTAAAAATGAATTCTCTAATTAATGCCAATCATTTAAAACAAACAGGTTTCACTAAATGTTCTTTATGTTATTCTTAGTCCCTGACCTAGTGAACTAGCATGAGGGTGTGTTTTTGATAGACTCCATTTCTGTAAGTCTCTCTGGAAAAGGGTGACTGTTAAATGCTGTAAATGTAATAAAAAATAAGCAACTTAAACTCGATAATATATCGTAGATATAAAAGTGCAAATTATATAATTTGTGGAAGTCAAGGTTTTCAGGTTTAAATTAGTGTTCTTGTGAGTAAAAGTACAAACACGCAGGAGCAGGAGTAGGATACAAATGTTTTTCTGAAATTACAGAATTTTCATGAATAGCAAATTTCTTGTGTAAATGTTCCTATGAACGATTTACGAATAAATCTCTTCTAATAAATGATGCCCAGTGTTCGTTCAGTAGTTGTGTTTTGTCCAAAGCATGTCATGTGTGCTTTGTTTATATGATTTCAAAACGGCTCCATAAAAGTGTTACAGGGCTGGGCCACACAAAGGGAGAGCACACTTGGAAACGTCACCGCTATTGCCAGCAAAATCCACCTTGAATGATGTGCATATCAATATGCATAATCAATATGTTGTCTTCAGTGCTGCAGAAGATTTATTTTATGATTAAATTCTGAGTTGACTTTTTTGGTTGAAACTTCTTTCATTGACAGGTTAGTCTATTTTCACTTTCCTAAATTACCCACAATGCCGTTCAGCAACAGTGAGATTTATGCTGTGTTCAAGACAACTGGGAACCTCCTACGTCCCACATTAGAGCGTTCACACGAACTCAGCTGTCTGAAGTCGGAAATAAAATGAATACTGTCAATAAAACTGTCTTTAAAAACGGAAATTAAAGAGTTGTTTGGTTGGTGCTTAATTAATTTTTTTAATTGCCTGTGATAATTCACTGTTAATATTACCAAAAAAATTATGTGATAGGGCAGTTTGATCAAAAAAAAATCTTGCAAAAAAAGGAATTAACATTTCAGTTATCAAAGTATCCTCGAATAATCTCTACCTAACGCAGCCAATGCAGCAGCACTTTAGTCCTTCAGTCTGTCCAGCTCTCTCACCTCATTTGTACACTCTTCTAATACATTTCAGCTTACAAAACCTTTCATGCTAATGCCACCGAAAATGCCATCGTGCTTGTCATCTTGCAGAACGCTATCTAGCTGAGCCGAGTCTCTGCCGTAAATCAGCATAACTGCTTCATAAAACTGCACTGCATTCTGGAACTCTTAATATGACATTGAGCATTGCTGGTAAATGGCGAGTGAGAAAAGAAGCTATTAATCTTTTGTTTTTAGGAGCTGACACTGAGATCTGAAATCTATTATCACTTAAGTTTGAGTTTGTTTCAGTTTTTTTTCCTATTACATGCTACTGCCACTGTGCTATCGGCGCAGCAGACAGCTGCTAACTTCTTATTGGAATAACAGAAATACAACATCAGCCAAAAAGATTAGCACCAGAATCCCTAAACACATCATGAATTTCAATGTGAATATGTTTCATGTGTTTCAGGGTGGAGTTTTTCCTTGACATGTGATCGCTGACTGCACATATCTGAAACAAAGCTGTATTTCTTACTGGTCACTGCAGAAATAAGGAATTGTCCATGTTTAATGAAACCCTCACAATTTTCCGTTGGAAAGAATGGAAACTGAGATCACACTCGTTTATATAAAAAAGGGAAAGCGCTCCCCTTTCCTCTCACAAAACCTACATGATGCATTTTAGAAAGAAATGTCTTGGTGGCTGTTGTCTTGCTAATCCACCCCCCTTTGAAATCGGTGGTAATAAACTCTCTCTTTTGTCTGTCTTGGCAGGGTGATCTGTTATTTTTTGTCAGTAACACAGACAAAGCATTAGAAGGAAATTGGGCATTTTAGAATTACTATAATGACTATAATGTTTTAATGACTATGAATACATTTTATTATAAAATAACCTTTTTTATGAAATAACCTTTAGACACTCCATTTCTTTCTCTCCACTGAGCCATTTACAAGGTCCAGGTCCAGTGCACAGTACTGGGTAGACTGACTATTCCATCAACATAGACTTTCGTCAGACTTCTTGTGGTACATTCCAGGTTCAAAAACATGGGTAATTATATTTTTAACCTGTCCTCCTAGCTGTGTGTGTCAAACTGCCCGACAAGCTCTTTTTTCTTTCTTTTCTTTTTCTAACAAACTACTTGGCACTTCCTTGCAGCATTTTTTGCACAGAACACACAGTACCCTTTTACAATGCATACAAGCCCAAAGCAATGGTGCATTAAATAAACAGAAAGATCTAGACCACCTGTAATTTAAATCTGTTTCCAGTGTTTCCAAAGTCTAGTAAAACAAGCAGAGCAAAATGTCCTGGTAAAAGAGGACACCTAGTATTGGGTGTGGCCAAGGCTCAGGCTTTGATTTGGAGTGTATTCACACTTTTTAGGTTTTTTTTTTTTTTTTTTCATTTTGTTATATTATAGCCTCATGTGAAAATAGATTCTATTCCTTTTTTCTAAGGGCCACGTTTTCCTCCAGAGTGCATCTGGTTGTCTCTATATTTTGATCTATTCGCTTTCCACCACCAGCATCATAAAGGCCCAATTGGTGGAGTGCTGCAGAGGTGGTTGTCCTTCTGGATGATCTGTCATATTGCCACATAAGGAAAGGTGGAAAGGTCTACTTTATGAATTTTTGAATGTACTATATATTATTGTAAGATGGACATTTCTGTCAGAATTGTGCCATTTACTCGCCATCTTCACTTTCACGTGGGTATTTAGTTTTGATTTACATGGTGCATGCTAGACTTCATACTAGCTTCATTGGCAGATCAGCAAAGCAAGCAAACTCTACTAGCTACACACACTCACCAGAGGTATCAGCAACCTTTGCTACTTCTTTCCAAAATTTATTTTTCTTAGTAACATTTATATGCACATTTAATGAGAGGTTGTATGTGACAGGATAAGATGAAAATGTACTTTTAGGTGTTTCTTTCATTTTTCTGCATCAAACAGTAAACAAATTACAGGTAGGAAATAAAGTTGTAAAGTTGTAAACAATGGGGACCTAAAGGATTAAAATTAAAATTAAAATTTATTCATTCATTAATTCATTCATCTTCAATAATTGTTTTATTCTGGTCAGGTTTATGTTGGATCCAGAGCCAGTCATGGTAACACTGGGCACAAGGCAGGAGAATTCACCCTGGCTGGGATTCGTTTGCATTCACTTACATTCATTCACACCTAGGGGCAATTTAGCGTAGCCAATCTGACAAACATTTTTGCCCTGTATTCTGTGGATTAGTTTGGATTATATAAAATGTAGACTGGTGGTATTAGTCATGAAGAAAGTGGTCTTATGATCTGTGTCCAAAAATCAGCAGTGGGAGTAATTGATAGATCTTCTTTCCATTTTTGATGGTATGGAGATTGTAAGATTAGATTTGAATAGTATTCTGTACATTTTGGACAGGAATTTATTTGAAGAGGAAATGTTAATGAGATGTATTTTCTTTTAGGTTAATGTTCTTTTAGATTTACTTGTAGGAATTGAAGAAACTGGTTGTTCCCAGTGCCATGGTTATGGGTTAGATGTGAGAATAATGCAATGGTGCTGGTTTGAATAGAGTCTAAGATTTGGAGAAGTTTAGGGGTTTTTAGGGGTGTTAGGAAATTGTGTAATTTGGGGGTGTATATGGTTAGTGAAAGTGAGGGATCTGTGAAATCTGTGATCTTGAGACATATCTAACAAGCTGACAGAGTTGCAGCTGTCATTGGCCTTTTGAAACTAGGGTTGTGTTTGAGCTAATGTTTGTTCTGCTTCTAGTCCCTTGTCATCTCTGTGACTGGGTTTTGTCTATTTGATTATGTACTGACGTTAGTTCGCATGAAAATATTGTTGAAGGTTTGGTACTTTGAGGATTCTGAGAGTTTTAGATTTTTGTAGATTTTTGTTAAATGGATTTTTTTGTGGTTGGTTTTTCCAGTCAAATTTTGAGATAATAGATTCTAGTGTTTAAAATCGGGTAAATTGGGTTGAACAGGGATCACTGAAATAAGTAGTTTATTTTTGGTAGTATTGTAATTTTGAAAAAAATATATATTGTCAGTGAGAGAGAGGGGAAGGTCTCCCACTCAACATGAACCTATCTGACACTGTATTACCTTAAGCACTGACCAAATTACCTATTTGGGTACTAAAATATCTTCCCAGCTGTCAGAGCTACCTAGCTACCTAACGTTAACCTTAATCCATTACTCAAAACTATAAAGTTGACCTTGTGCAGCTCTGACAGCTGGGAAGATATAATGCTCATATGTGGTCTTTGCTTATGAGGATAGGTAGGGTCTGCACTGTGGTGTCATGATGAGTGAGAGGATAATGGATTTGGTCCAGTTTATAAAGTAATTATAGATTTTCTGTGCTTTTTTTTTTTTTTGGATATTATGGACACCTCTCACCAGAGTTGCTGTGCCTGTTGGTAATGTTGGTTAGAGGCAGGATGCATCTGTGTTTGCTTGCCATGAGTGTAATTAGGGAAATGTAAAAATCAAACCCAGAGCTCAGTACAGGGGTCACAACACATGCAGACAGAGTTAACATAGAATAAACAATACTCTTAAACATAGGCAAAGGCCAGTGGTACAAACAAGGCTTAGAATTCATGATACAAATGATAAGATGTCGCAAAGATTCAAGGAAATACCGAAGGTAGAAATATATACTAATTAAAGGGGAAACAAAGTACAGGTGAACACAATCAGGGAAACTAACTGATGAGGATAGAAACAGGTCTGAAACAGAGACAAAAACACAAGCCCATGGCACTCATTGCTAGCCATTGGGAACCATGATGTGATCAGGTTGGGAGAAACTGTGACACTAGTGTGTTCAAACTGAAAAATACGAACAGTTGTAGTACAGTGAAACGAGCTGGGCGATGTGCTATTTCTGCAGAACAAATGAAGTGAGGACACTTTTTGCACTAACCTGTCCCATCATGCATCACAGGACAGAAAGAGAGAGGCTTGAACCAAAATAGCTAGGTAGCTAGAAATTTTGTCCATGGGGCTGCTTCTGTTTCTTAAAAAATGTAACTATTATTGAGCTATACATTAACATGAGTTTAACAAATGTCTCATTCATTAACCCAGTTAAAATTATTTTCTGTGTTCATATATTTTAGATTACTATGTAGTAAATACCTTTATGAGGTTTTAGTATGCAGTGTGAAACACAACTTAGGGGCTGCATAGTGCTGTTTACCTTTTTTTCTGGTTTCTGTAAGCCTATCTCCAGGCTTACACACACACACACACACACACACACACACACACACACACACACACACACACACACACACACACACTACATCCCCCGAAGCAAAGCCTCTTTCAAATACTGCACAGTTGTAGCTGGCTTTAAAACAATCTTCCTGCATGCTGCTGGAAACAGGTGAGCGAGAGCGGATTAACGATATACACTTTTGATTTCCTCATTTGGCAGACGCTTTTACCCGAAGAGAATAACAAGTGAGGCAGAATTCAATTCAAGTATTTAGCTGAGTAATTGAGGGTCATGCTCCAGTTCCCAACATTGGGTCTAGTCAACCTAGGATTTAACCTCACAACCTTAACTACTGAGCCACTAGTGCCTGTTTGAGTGAAGTCATTACTGGGCAGAATGGATTAGAACACTGCATCTCCTGACTAAGACTCCCTCCACCAAGCTGTCAGCTGTGGGTTGTATTTTTTTTATAATTTTTTTTCTCATCCCCCCTAGTCAGAAGAGAAAATGATAATGGGGATTTTAGTAATTAGATTGGGCTGTAAACAGTCATGATAGGAGAATTGATGGATCTGCATGCTAATGCATTAGTGCAGAAGTGCTTTAGAGTAGTCATGAGCAGAGGACACATCGGTTGAGGATTGTATATCTGTGTGTGTCTGTGTGTGGGTTTTGTTTTGACCTTTTGCTGGTTCCCATGAAGAAAACTTTTTTTTTTTGTTTTTGTTTTTTTGCGTGAAATAAACAAAATGCTGCAGCATTTATTTAAAAAAACTAAAAGAGCCAAAGGTTTCCTCTTGGTTACTAAGGTCAGGATAGCATTAATGCATATGTCAAGGACTGGAGAGGTGAGACGGATGCAAGTGCGAGGGAGAAATTCCTGACCGCATAGCATTAATTATGCATTAATAATTATGTCAGTGGAAGGTCCTCACATATGAGTGTGTAACACAAAATGGCTTCAACAATTCTGTAAATGTCTTCTCTTTCTTTCTTTCATTCTTTCTTTCGATCTTTCCTACCTTTCTTCCTTCCTTCCTTTCTTTTTGTGTGTACTTGCAGTTGACCTACCTGCCCCCTCCATGGGGTGACTGCAGGGCCGAGCCCATGGACTCAGACTTCTTTACTACCTACAGCATCACAGCATGCCGCATCGACTGTGAGACACGCTACCTGGTAGAGAACTGTAACTGTCGCATGGTGCACATGCCTGGTGAGGACTTTACTTTCATTTATCATTATGCACATCAGTACTGGATTCTAGAAAAATATCAGCAGCATGAACACACGGAATGTTTGATTTTTGCAGCAGCATTAGCTATGTTTACGTGCAGCCTAATAATACAGTGCATTCAAAAAGTATTCAGACCCCTTCAGTTTTTCCACATTTTGTTATGTTGTAGCCTTATGCTAAAATGCTTTAAATGATCTTTTTTCACATCAACCTACATCCCATACCCCATAATCATTTAGCAAAAAAACAGATTTGTGATAACCTTGAAAATTTATTAAAAAGAAAAGAACTGAAATATCACATTGACATAGGTATTCAGACCCATTGCTATGACACTTTAAAGCTCATGTGCATTCCATTTCTCTGGATCATCATTGAGAAGTTTCTATACATTGATTGGAGTCCACCTGTGGCAAAATCAATTGGTTGGACATGATTTGGAAAGGCACACACCTATCTGTCTAGGTCTGAAATGCATAACAGAGCAAAAAGCATGAGGTCAAAGGAACTGCCTGCAGAGCTCAGAGACAGGATTGTGATGAGGCACAGATTTGGGGAAGGCTACAGATTAATTTCTGCTGTATTGACAGTTTCCAGGAGCACAGTGGCCTCCGTAATTCTTAAATGTAAGAAGTTTGGAACAACCAGGACTCTTTCCTAGAGCTGGCCGCCCAGCCAAACTGAGCAATTGGTGGAGAAGGGCCTTGGTACAAGAGGTGACCAAGAACCAGATAGTCACTCTGGTTGAGCTCCACAGATCAAGAGTGGAGATGGAAGAAACTTACAGAAGTTCCACCATCACTGCAACACTCCACCAATCTGGGCTTTATGTCAGTGTGGCCAGACAGAAGCCTCTCCACTTGGAATTTGCAAAAAAAAGCAACTAAACGACTCTCAGACTGTGAGAAACGAAGATTGAACTGCTTGGCCCCAATTCCAAGTGTCATGTCTGGAGGAAACCAGACACCGCTCATCAGCTGCGCAATACCATCCCAATGGTGAAGCATGGTGGTGGTCGCATCATGCTGTGGGGGTGTTTTTCAGCAGCAGGAACTGGGGCACTGGTCAAGGTAGAAGGAAAGCCGAAAGCAGCAAAATACAGTGATATCCTTAATGAAAACCTATTCCAGAACGCTCAGGACTTCAGACTGGGCTGAAGGTTCACCCTCCAACAGGACAATGACCCTAAGCACACAGCCAAGACAACGCAAGAATGGCTTAGGGACAACTCTGTGAATGTTCCTGAGTGGCCTAACCAGAGCCCGGACTTGAACTCAATTGAACATCTCTGAAGAGACCTGAAAATGTCTGTCTACTGAGGGTCACCATCCAATCTGACAGAGCTTGAGAGGATCTGCAATGAAGAATGGCAGAAAATCCCCAAATCCAAGTGTGCAAAGCTTGTCGCCTCATACCCAAAAAGACTTGAGGCTGTAATTGCTGTCAAAGATGCTTCAACTAAGTACTGAGTAATTGATCTGAATACTTATGTCAGTGTGATATTTCAGTTTTTTCTTTTTAATGAATTTGCAAACTTATCACAAATCTGGTTTTTGCTTTGTCATTGGGGTATGGAGTATAGATAGATGTGAAAAAAAATAATTTAAAGCATTTTAGCATAAGGCTACAGCATAACAAAATGAGAGAGAAAGAAAATGAAGGAGTCTGAATACTTTCTGAATGCACTGTACATTAATAATTTAGCATAAACTGGCTAATCCAATCTGAATGGAATTTCTATCCAGCTGAAGAATCTTTGGATCTCTGGATATGCATCAAAGCATTCGCTGTAACAATGAGGAAACTACATGGAAAAGAATTTTGTTTGGGAAAACGAAATTTGCTTTATGTTAAAAAATAATTCAGAGACCAGCTGAAGGATAGCAAGTATTCCAAGTACTATAACATTTCAAGTACTATAACATTTAAAGAGTGTAAGAGAAGATGCTTTTACTAATTTCTGAACTACAGACATTTGCACACAGAACGAAAGGGATTCTGCTTGAACAATCCACGTATTCAACAAGACAGACAATTCCAGCTCAGTGGTGGAGCATGAAGGTCTATTAAGTGTCTCTATCAGCCTTGACTATGACTTGGTTGCTATGACTACGTGCCAGTGGGGTTTAATTATGAAAGTTGTTATGAGAATGGGCTCCACTTATCGTAGAGGTCTCTGGAGTTGACAGGAAGACAGAAAGCTTGTTTGTGTGATGCATGATCTTGGTGTCTAGGCACTGTGTAATTTTGCCTGCAGGTAGACACGTAGTTTGCACATGGTCGAGGAACATCTTGAGAGCAATATGTGGAGTGCCAAGAAAGTACTATCTTTTCCCCAATGTCTGTATCTGTTCGCAGCTTAATCCTGGATCATGGCTGGAGTTTTAAGAAAATCAAATATCCGACAAATTACTGCATATTAGTCTGGAAATCAAGGCTACGCTCATAGAAAAAAGGATTCCTCGAGGAGCTCGTAACTTTCTAAAACAGATCTTATTTAGAAACTTCTGGTATAGCTAAATTTCTATTGTAGAGTTCTACATATAATGCCCAGAGGGACAAAACAAGGAACCTTTTTGGGTTTTCCCCCCAATTTTTCTCCCCAAGCTGGTCACCTGCCAATTCCCACCCACCAGCCAGCTCTCTCATATCAGCAGCTGCCAACTGGGGAGGGTGCAGGCTAACACGGAGGCTTCCTCTGAGACATGTGTAGCCTGCCAACTTCATCTTTTCAAACTGCTGCTCATGCTGCACTGCATCACAGGGCACTCAAAAGAGTGCTATCTGCCCCCTTCCTCATACTGGCTAGTGTCACTGTGATTAACAGGGGAGAGAGAGAGTGCGCCATCCCTCTCATCCAGAGAGTACAGCCAATTATGCTTTGATGGCTATGGCATCATCAAGATTCAAATTTGTGATCTCCGGACAATAGGTCCCCTTTTGGATTCTTAATTTAACCTTTTGTGGCTGGCAATTTTACAGTATAAGAGGCCTCACTAACTGATTTCTCCATGTCATGAATTGATTTTCAGAAATTTGTCTGTCTGTGCATTGCTGCAATAATAACAAGATCAACAGAATGGCACAAAGAGAGTGCTTTAGTAGGGACAAAAGAATAGAAGACAATAGAAGCCAGACTGGACAAACCTGTAGGTCAGGGATCATGAACTGGCATATAACTGGCAAAAAAAAAAGTATTTCACCAGATTGAACTGAGTACTTGAAAAATACTGTAGCAGAGATGATAAATGTATGAAAAAACTGGCCTAAGCTTATAGAAAGCAGGTTTAGCGTTATAGCAGGCCAGAGTGTAGGACCCAGAAGCAGAACACAGACTCAAGGACAGGAGTTTAAACAGGTTTTATTGAAGGATAACGAGGGTTGAGATGTGCGGGGAAGGAGCATGGCTCGGTACGGCTGGTTATGCCTGGACTCAAACGTGGCTCGGCAGCCTGAAAGTCCGACGTTCTATCTGTGGTGAGCCACAGGGGAAGTGAAACAAGAGTGTTCGTAGCAGAGTACAGGCAGGTAGGTAGACCTGGAGCACAGGGAAAAACAGGGTTACACGAAGAACAGACACTTGGCAACAAAGAGCTGAGCATAAACGCGGAGTGGCCTTATAGTTGATTCCGCACTGGTAGCTGGAATGATCTGGTGATGAGTGACTGAAGAACCGGGGTTTATATCCATGAGGAGATGGGAAGCAGGTGCGTTCGCTGAGTTAGGAAGAGGCTCGAATTGGAGCGCCACGCCCAAAGACATACACAGACACACAAACAAACAGGAAGCTGGGGAGAGACAAACACAGGAAACATGAAGGGGGAAAAACAGAAAAACACAAAGGAACAGGGAAACGACAGGAGCCTAAGCTTGGACCATTAAACTTTGGTCCTGTGAGGATGTCAGTATCAGATCAGTATAAGATATGAGTCGATACTCAGAGCTCTGATATTAGTCAGTACCTTACCAGAAATTAAAATTGGTAACAACTTAAACCTACTCAGTGCAAATTATCAGGCTGTTTTGGCTGGTTCATGATTCTAGCTTGATGAAAGCAGGTGCATTTAAAGCTTTAAAGCAGTGCTTTGTAATGGCTCAGGGAGTTTGGATTCTACTGAGCTTTTGGCACTTGGACATACCGTGCTCTGGATGATAATTTCTCAAGACCTTTCTCATTAGTGTGATGTGTGAGTGGCAAAACATAATGAGCAATGAGAGCAGTAATGGCATATGGTAATCTGCTGTGTCTTGGATGTACTTGTTATTCTCTTTCTCTCTCTTTCTCTCTGTCTCTCTCTCACTCGCTTACTTTTGGTGGGAATAAGGTGCAGCGTTAATGAAATCAATTAAATGAGGAGATCAAATTTGATGGAGAAATCACAGCCAGATAAGGACAGTGTGATTGACAGAAACATGGTTTAATTAAAAGAACTGTCTACAGATGCATCACTTTCAGAGCCAAAACATCATGTTCTCATTGTCCTCCTTTCATTTCTGTTTTATATCTCCCTTGTTTCTTTCTACTTGATTGTCTTGATTTGAGATTCTGATTGGCTCTCATTCTTAGGCCTGGTGTTTATGGTGGGTTTTTTTACTGCCTGTGTGATATGGTATTTCCCACCTGTCACATTTTTCTTTTTTCCTTTCTTCCTCACTTGTTTGTGCTTCTTGTGCTTCCTGTCTTTCTAGGAGATGCTCCGTACTGCACGCCGGAACAGTATAAAGAGTGTGCAGATCCAGCTTTGGGTGAGTAGAAGCAGAGGGGAACCATAAGAGATTTCTGTGGACTAGAGATCTAAAAATTATTTGACTGAAAAATATTAAGTTCAGGCTCTAAAAGTGTGTGGTCTTATTTCACTGTTAAAGGAATACTCCAACCTGAAATACTCCACCCTGTTATACATATTAATCTTTATAATTAACAACTGATCTTCAGTAACGCCCGAGATTTATTTTGTAATGAAATTCTCGGTTTACTTTTTTAGTTTCTACTTCTTTCATTGACATGTTGGTCGACAATTTCACTTTGATTAATGGTCTCCCACAATGCTGTTTGACTACCTGCTGATAATGGCGCCAGTGGAATTTAGCCTTTGCTTCATCTCTACCTAAAGAGAGTGATGCAGCAGCGTTTTGGTCCTTTAATCTGTGCAGCTGTCTCATTTCCTCATCAGATCAGCTTCCAAAGGTTCAACTATCATGCTAACACCACCATCGTCACCATTGTGCTTGTTATCTTGTAGCTGAGTCGAGTCTCTGTTGTAATTCAGTGCAACTGATCCATGTAGCTGCATTGCATTTTTGGAACTTTGAGTCCAGTGTTTGCTGTCTACTACTCCTATATTGGATTTCTCATTAATATGAACATTGATGAGTGAGAAAAGAAGCTGTTGTTCTTTTGTTTTTAGGAGCTAATACCAAAACCTGATCTTTATCCCTTATGTTTGAGATCAGTTAAATTTATTCTCCTGTTAAATGCTCCTGTAACAGCACTAGCAACGTCTCCGTGTGACATCAGGGTGGCAAACAACCACTAATTTTCTCACACAAAATACAACACCAACCAGAAAATCAGCCCTGAAATCACTAAATATGTTACAAATTTGCAGGATGTTTCAGGGTGGAGTTTTACTTTAAGATTGTTTAGAAACAAGAGGGGTAAAATCATCAGGGTTTTTTTCCCCATTCTGTTGTCTAGGTAGATACAGACAAGTGACCAAATCTGTTACTTTCAGGAACTGAACAGGACTCCTAATGCATTCAATCAATCACCAGCATAATTAGGAAATGACAGTGGAATCAGCCAATAGAGTTTTGAATCATTGGGACCATTTCATTTGAAAAAAAAAAACGTTGTGGCTTCTGGAAGTCCAAGATGCATCACTGACTGTGAACACATGCAGTAGCCCAATCATTATCTGGCTGTTTTTATGCAATCTTGCATGTTAATATGCAGTCAGTCACCACATGTGTGCTGAGCTTGTGCGATATAATTATAAGAAATAGGTCAAAAAAACTAGTTAACCTCAGAAATGTAATCTGTCAAGGTGGTGAAATGGCAGAAAGAGTTTTGATGTGGTTGTTGATTCCCTGTTGATAAGGGAAAAAGTGGACATGTTTGGAATGGGCAGTCAGCACCTGTGTTAGCACTGAGCACTGACTTTTACTATTTTTACAGTCCTGCACCATTACAGTTTTTCTTAATGGTTGGCTGTTTAGCATTGGTTTTAACAGTGTAATAGTTTTGGTCCATCAGTTGAGATTGTTAATGGTCATGCTGAATTGTCATTGGTAGATATCTGAGTGATATAGTTGAAGGCCAATATCCGTTTACTTTAAGGTAGTTGTGGGTTTCAGCTGAATGATGTATGGTATCCACATGTCCACTGTGTTTTATTCAATTTAAAACTGCTTCTTTTAGTGCCAAGGAATATACTGAACTGAATGTACAGAATTGTGTTTAAGAGAGAGAAAGAGAGAGACAGAAAGTGAAATTAGCCCATTAAGACTGAGACAGCCAGACCTGCCAGGCAACTCAGTCTCTCTGAGCACAACCACTCGTTATGGATCGCTGAGCCTGAGGCAGTGATGGGGCTCAATTTATGATTCCTCTTCTCATCCCCTTCCTCTTCGCATCCTCCACCCACCCCCATAGCTCTTCTCATTGCCCCCCACTACACCACCCACTTCACTTCTTCACTCTTTCCACATTGTTTGATTTTTTTTCCTCTTGCCATCAATCTGCTGTGATCACCATCCTGCCTAATGGTGCCTCTTTCTCTTCCATTCCCTTCTCTGTTCTTTCTAGATTTCCTGGTGGAGAGAGACAATGATTACTGTGTGTGTGAGACACCCTGCAACATGACACGCTACGGCAAAGAGTTATCCTTCGTCAAGATCCCCAGCAAGGCCTCGGCCAAATACCTGGCCAAGAAGTTCAACAAGACAGAGCAGTACATTGCGTAAGTGTCAGTGAAGCCAGTTACAGTACAGTTCCTTTTTTTCAATTCCTTTAATCTGTAAGATTTTTTACAAGTCCATGTGTTCTATGCCCCTTTACCCAAAATTAAATCTCACAATGTTATCTAGTTCAGTTCTAGTGTAGCTTAGTGCTTATCAAAGTGCAGTCCAGGAGTCCATGAAGCATATCTAGGCGGTCGGAAAAAGGTAAGCAGACCTTTTGAAAAATGCACATAGGAGTCATGGGAAGCACCCAAGCACAGAGAAGTTTAACAAAGAGTATCTCCTCGAGATATTCAGAACACATTGTATTTCTGCAGAACTTTCTGCAGCATTTTTGTAGCTTACATCTTTAAAAACAAACACTGGCTGCAACCCAAAACACATGGCAGAATTGTTTCACTTTATTTCACTGCAGTTTGATCGATTCAGGGTGCAATCACTTTCTCAATCAGACCATGCTAGAGTTCATTTGGAAGTGGACTGAGACCACTCAAATGATTTTGGATCAGTAGCAATTGCTGTTTTCTCACCTGTCCAAACAAACTGCACCAAAGGGGCAAATGGGTCCAAAGGGTTCACGCTTACATTCAAGTAGACAGATGGTACATAGAGTACTTCAGCATGGCTAGTCCAGGTAGTCACTAGTTTTCTTAATCTACAATTATATAAATATTGTCATTATAAAAAAATCTTTGGTTAATTAGTTTAATCTCACACTGAAAATATGAAAGAAATTTCATCTTTAATTGCAGTAAAAAATTATTCTAAAAAAAGCCTTTAAAAAAATGATCATAACTGCTGTACAACATCCATTTGTACCATTACAGCACTGAGAACTGAGAATACAGAATGAAGATACATTCTCCAGATACTCTAAGGTCCATGGTCCTCTCTTGTGGTCTACTCCTCTTCAGCTCATCCCATAGATTTTCAATGGGGTATAGTTCAGCAGACTGGGGTTGCTATGAAAAAAGTCTGATTCTGTGTTTACTGAAACATTTTTACGTGGATCATTGTCCTGCTGCAAGATCCAGCCATGACCCAGTTGTAAATTCTTGACAGAGTTTTTCATTTAAAATCTCCTGGATCTTCATGATGCCATGTGTCTTAAAGTTTGGAGGAAAAACCATACTTAACAGTGGGAACTAGGTTATTTCCTAGTTTCCATTCTTTTTACACCAAACTCACCTTGAGTATTTGTCAGCAAATACGTCTGTTTTTATGACTGCTTAACAGGGGTCGCCACAGCAGATCCTCTGTCTCTGTTATGGAAGTCTGGTTTTTATGGTCTGTATATTTGATTTGACCCAGGTTTTATGTTGGATGTCCTTTCTGACACAACCCTCCCATTTTATCCAGGCTGGGGACTGGCACTGAGTGCACTAGCTCGTGTGATCCCTGGCTGGGTTTGGCACCAGACCCCACAACCCTGAGATTATGAGTCTCATGCTCTACCTACTGAGCTAGATGGGCACCCTTCCTAAGCATTCAAACTCAATTTTTCACAACTCCACACATTCCACGCATGTTACTGACTGTTAAGTCAGTTAAGGTATCTACTTTATTTCCATAAGAGGTAACTTCATAATAATTGCTAACAGACACATTTATTTCAACTTTTATTTACTATATCAGATTTTCAGTGGGTCAAAACTTTTATATAACCTTTGCGGCATTGCCTTTTAACTGCTTAACATCAAATGTTTGGGGTACCTTTACACAAGCTTCTCACAGTACTTTGCCAAATCTTTTCCTCATTCCTCCTGACAGAACTGGTGTAACTCAGTCAGCTCTGTGGGTCTACTTGATCAGACATTCTTTTTCTATTTTTCATTCCACAAATTCAGAGCTTTGTTATGTCCACTCAAATACATTCACTTTGTTGTCTTTAAGTCATCTTAACTTTGCAGCTATGCTTAGGATCATTGTCCTGCTGGAAGACCCAGTTGTGACCAAGTTTTTACTTTCTGACTGACGTCCTGAGATGATACTTCAGTATTTCTAGATAATCCTCCTTGCTCATGATGCTATATATTTTCTAAAGTGCACCAGTCGGTGTTTTAGCAAAACACACCTATACGATACTGCCACCCTCATGCTTCACGATTGGGATGGTGTTCTTCTGATTAAATCATTAGTTTCAACAACAGTCACACAGTAGTCTAAACAACAATGGTGTTATAGTAGTCCAAACAACAAGGGTTACACAGTAGTATCAACAACAATGATTACACAGTAGTCTCAACAACAACAACAACGGTTACATAGTAGTCTAAACAACAACGGTTATACACTAGTATCAACAAAGATGGTTACACGGTAGTCTCAACAGCAAGGGTTACACAGTAGTCTAAACCACAATGGATACACAGTAGTCACAACAGTTACACAGCATTCTAACCAGCAACACATACAGTAGTTTAAACAACATGTTACACAGTAGTCTAAACAACAAAAATTACACAGCAGTCTAAACAAAAACAGTTACACAGTAGTCTAAACAATAACGATTACACAGTAGTCTCAATAATAACAACAGTTACACAGTAGTCTCAACAACAATTGTTACACAGTTGTCTCAACAACAACAAAGGTTACACAGTAGTCTAAACAAGAAGGGCTACACAGTAGTCTCAACAACAACAGTTACATAGCATTTTAAGTAACAACACATACAGTAGTTTAAACAACACGTTACACGGTAGTGTAAACAACAAAGATTACACAGTAGTCTAAACAAAAACAGTTGCACAGTAGTCTAAACAAAAACAGTTGCACAGTAGTCTAAATAACACATTACACAGTAATCTAAACAACAGCACTTACTCAGAAGCTTAATGAAGAATCCAGACAGTAATTTGTTTGTCTGTTACGACCAGTGAGGCTTTCGTGTTTTCATGTTTACCAGACTGGAGATGAAAAAAGCTGCGGCTGCTTATTTGAGTCTCAGCCCTGTGCCTTTGAAGGAAAGATTCTAAATATTGAATTAGGCTCTCATCCAAAGGTTTTCAGCTATTAAAATAAGAAGGGTTCAGATTGGAAAGGCTCAGCAGATCTGGATCAGATATGAGGAAGACGTGTAGTTCATTAGATTAAGTTCTTATACTCCATGTCCATGGTCCTTGAGCAACATGTCATTTACTGTCTGACACAAAGACACAAAGTACATCTTTGTTGTAAAATATGTCATGGGTGTGTCAGTGTTATTACATAAAGAGTTTCCAAACTCTTTTCATTTTCCAAACCAAATGCTGTAGCTGACAGTGTTTATATGAAAATATAAAATGTTTGTCAATCTGAATTAATCCATTAAGAATGGATAAGATGGAGAGAATAAGAATAAAACTCCAGATGTTAGTCCAATCTGACCCATAAGAGCGTCATTTATTGAGTCAAGAATAAAGCATGATAAATAATGAAATGCATTTAGTCCAATTACTTGCTTTTTAAAGTCAGTTGTTTGGAAAAAGGAACAGATAATGTTGGCAAGCCTCAATGCAATGCAATTATTAAAAAAAAATAGAAGACCAGAAATAGAAGAGCAGAAGGACAAAGAGTAAATTAAACAATTGCAATTGCAGTTGCAAATTCAACCATTAAGTAAGGCATTCACTAGGTAAATAAATAAATATTTGAAATGGCCAAGTGTAAATTCTAACCACCAGTGAAGTTTATTCCATTGGTTCAGAAGCACTTTATGTTCCCCAGGTCAGGATAAAGCTGCACTCAGTAAACATGAGCAATTGCATTAATCACATATTATTGGTACTAAATTTCCTGTTCAGCATAAAAGTGATCTATGGAGGCAGTTTATTGAGAACAACTTCATAAATAAATGAGCACAAATGAAGGTCTCAAAGGTCTTACACTGACAAGACTAGCCAACTTTTCTATATAAAGGATAAGGACAAGTAAAGTATTGATAGGGCAGTTATAAACCTGAGAGCAAGCTGAATGATAAACAGCTACAGGAGATTTAAGAATAGATATGGCAGAATGTATGGAAATAACCTCTCCATAGTAAAGAAATAAGAGGAACAGAACCTCTGTGACCTTTAGAGCTTAATAATAAGCTTTGTTTCTATTTAGCCAGCCAAGTTTCACCCTTTTTTTCAAAATATGATTTTAAAGAGAACTTATTATTAAGCAAAATGCCATGATCTTGATAAAGCACCTCACTACCCGCTGTACCATTGTCCCGCTCCAAAATAACAAGATATTTATAATAAAAAAAAACACAATCATGTACCTGTCTTCTAAATTATAAATATGGATTTTACTGTTTTCATGATTTCTGGCATAGGAGACCAGACTAAATTTGTTCCATCAGCATTTATTTTAACTTTTAAACCTTTTAATTAACCTTTTATTTTAATGCAACCTGAAGGCTTTTTGGCAATAGGAACCATTTCAGATAAGCAATACAATGCACAGAAATATATGGAAAACAGGATAGGACCTAACATGGACCTCTGTGGGACACCTCTGACAACACTGGGAAAGCTGACTAATTAGGAAGTACTTCTTAAAAGAGAACAAATTTTTAAGGTTTCTTAAAACTCATTCTTTGTTAACTTAAGTTCCATTTAAGTTATGTCAGGCACATGCATAAGTTGAATTTCTGGGGTCTTCATTCTGATCATGGTCGCCAAGGTTGCCAGGTTGCCAGATGTTCTCGAGAGGTGTCAAAGATGGAGAGTTTTCAATAGCATCTAGACCACCGCCTTTAAACCCAATCACAAGCCTGAAAAAATTCAGGGATAGATAATGAGGACTGTAGAAGGAAATAGCTTTTTCCTTTAATGTCAAATGTAATACCTAATAGTACCATATTGATGTATTTAATATTGTCCTCAAGTGGCATGCCATAATTTTTTCAGTTTTACAGTTGTGTAATGTTTACTCTCTGGTGGCATCTGCTATCATTTATGGGGTTGTCTGTTGGGGTAGTGGCATCTCTGCTGCGGACAGGGAGAGATTGGATAAAATCATGAAGAGGGCCAGCTCTGTGGTGGGATGCACTCTTGACCCAGTGCAGGTGGTGGGAGAAAGGAGGATGATGGCCAAGCTATCATGTAATTATGTAGTTCCTTGTAGTTGATGATGGCCAAGCTATCACGTAATTATGTAGTCCCTTGTAGTTCTGTGTTGTTCTGTGTCATCTTATGTAGCACCTTAGTCCTGGAGAAACGTTGTTTCGTTTCACTATGTACTTGTATATGCCTGAAATGACAATAAACATAAACATAAACAGTGCACTCTGGTGGCACTGGGCAGCTCCTTTAGTGACAGGCTGCTCTGCCCCAAGTGTGTGAAGGAGCGGTATCACAGGTCCTTCCTCCCTGCTGCTGTGAGACTGTACAACCAGCACTGCTCCCAGCAGACCCCACCACTTAACTGGATAATAAATCTCTGGCACTAAATGGAAAGTAAATCTTTGGTAACCCCCCATGGGTTACCCTCATGGGAACAGTGCAGTAATGCAGTGTCACTTTAGTACTGTTGTGTGTTTTGTGTTTTTGTGCATTCTTGGTGTGTCTCTTTTATATTTTTTATGTTTATACTATACTGTTTACTTAGAATAATCAGTAATTACTGCAGAAATAAAATTATGCTGATATACACACAGTACACAGTACCACCCACATACACACACATGTAGCTCCCATCTGCAGGGGAAGCTTAAACTTATCAAAATATTCCGAAAAATAAAAAATATATCTCTCTCGTGCCTCAGGCTGTAATATAATATCCATTTCTTTAAGCTCACCCAACCATATCTGAGCCAGAAAAACAAAACCAGGGGAAAAGAACACTGGGGTTTGCTCTTTCATGTGTTCTGTTTAATGACTAGCTTAGATCTACAGAGAATGTGCCTGCAGCTGGATGTTCCACTAGATCTGATTCATCTGCCTAAGGTCAGTGCAAGTCACAGAATGTAAATACGAGTTTTCTGGGTCGATGCTTATTCGTAGTGTAAAGCAGGGGGCAACAATTAGATTTGACCTGGAGTCAAATTTTTGCAGAGTACATACTGTTTGGGTCAGACACTACACAACACCATAGACACTCTAGCACAAACTCTGGGGCTAACAAATGAGCCAATGTTCTTTTTGCAACAAGTGTGTTCAAAATGTGTTCATCATTCAAAGTTTGGACCCTGTGGATCTGTGGGAGGCCATTAAAACTGAATGGACAAACAAGTTTGTCAGCAGGTTTACCCCAAAGACCTAAGGAAAAAATAAGGAAAAAAGGAGAAATATTTGAGAATTCAACTGCACTGTGGTATCATAATGCTTATATCACAGCACATGAATTCTTGAATCTGATTGGGCAGAAGGTGAAATTTATTAATTTCTATAACGGCAACTCTGTTAAAGTGCCAGCTTTAATTCAAATGATGTCTATTAATGTACTCATTCTAATACCCAATTAATCCCAATTAAAACCACTATTACCAAGTACAGTTTATTTAAAAAATCTCACAGCTGCTTGTCATATTTTACAAAAACGTGTATGGATGGAGATGGATCTCATTTATAACTGAAGTACCTCTGCTTTTATTTACTGATTCCTCCTCAATTACATTTCTTGTACTTCACTGTTTTTCCAGCACTTAGCCTAACAGCACTTATCTTTTTCAGTCTGACAGCACTAATAGCAGTGTTTTTGGCTAGTTACGTGCATGTTTTCACTCTGAGGTGATGGTAATGATGTGACATTGTAAAGTGTATGTAGATCAGGCAGGATACAAGTGTATAAAACCAGTGTGTAGTTTATTCATGCTAACCCAGCAATCATAGTCAAAGTCCGTGGCCGGGGTCAAAACCCAGGCAGACTACATTAACCTGAGGATTCTCCATAATCATAATACTAGGATCATTGAAACGGGGAACACTACAAACCAAAGTTCAGAAATGCATATGGACAGTGATCGAGACCAAGGAATATGAGGGTATATAAAGACCAACTAATCATGGGATTAATACAGAACACTTGGACACAACCGGAAAACACACCAATGACAGGACAGGGGCCGAGACAAGACTTGAATCAAAACATAAGCACAGGTCAGTATAAACGAAAAATGCATGGAGTAACCTAAATCAAAACTTGATCACAGAGCTCATCACACTTTAAACAAACTCAGCATGCTGAAAGGGGGAATTTGTGACGCATTCTCATACTAATCTTCAACATGAGGGTATCAACTATATGTGGTTATACATTTCAGTAAGTCTTGATGGTAAGACAGCATTCAGTACTCTTACAGTACCCTTTCTTTTTATACATGTTACATAATTTTTAATGTGACTGTAAAATTGGAGAACATTTGACAGGTACAACTGGTCTTACTTGACAATGTTCTAACAGAAATAAATGGAAGTTTTCTTCCTCAATAAGCTCTTCAATCTGTTAACAGGGATAACATCTTGGTTCTGGATATCTACTTTGAGGCTTTGAACTATGAGACTATTGAGCAGAAAAAGGCCTATGAGCTGCCTGGTTTACTGGGTAAGTCATTCTTCTTACTCAGGTAAATCTTTTTCCAAATGAAACTCTATTAGTAAAGGTAGTGATAACATGTTTTATTATTTAGTATTATAATACGTCTGCATGGTAATATATGATTTAACATGCTTGCATTACATATGCAGTAACTAAAACAACCAAAGCAATATTGTACTATATTTGTATATGTGTATATTTATAATCATTTTACATTGCGTGTAAATTTACATTTGAGTATATAATGAATAATCCGAGAAACCAGCAATGTCCGATGTCTCGTGTATTCCATCTCCAGGTGATATTGGTGGTCAGATGGGTCTTTTTATTGGAGCCAGTATTCTGACAATTTTGGAGCTCTTTGACTACATTTATGAGGTAAGATCTTCCAACGTATATTAGCATTTGAAAGCATTCAGAAAGGCATAAGTGATTTTAAAGATGATGCCATTGGTGTATCCCTCTATGACTGGGATGAAAATTTGAACAATTAACATAAAATATAATTTAAATATGTTTCATAATGATTTATGCTTTATTGTTTAATTAATGTCTATATTCTAAAACTGCTGGGTTAAATGTAACCCAGTGCTGGCCCAATATATAACAGAACACACTGTTGGGCTATGTGTAGAACCCAGTATGCTAGGTTGCTTTAATTACCCAAAGCTTGGTTCATTATAATACAGCTACAGGTAATATTTACCTTTATTTCTGTATTGTTTGGATTATTCCAAATTATTCATAACCCAGATTTAGGATTTGAATACATTTGAAATTACATTTAAAAATGGAAATGTTTGTTGGCTTCAGGCTCTCTCATGACACTGGTGCAGCAAAACTGTCACCAATTCTGGGTTGATATCATGTTCCAATGGAAGAATTAAATCAAATGCTGGGTTCTAATCGCAACCCAGCTGTTATATTGT
Source organism: Pangasius djambal (assembly GCA_022985145.1). NCBI lineage: Eukaryota > Metazoa > Chordata > Actinopteri > Siluriformes > Pangasiidae > Pangasius > Pangasius djambal. Next base: position 13,945,873 of record CM040994.1, read on the forward strand.
GTGAATAACCCAACCTTAGGATTAAATATACTATGAAATAACCCAGCAAAACCCACTCAACCCAGTGACTGGGTAATGTAAATATCCCAGTATTTTTAGAGTACAGTGTTTCGATTGTACATCTGGTTACTGACCATGTGACATAGCTAATGACCTCAACATTTGAGGACATTTTTCAGTCATTTGTTGGTTAGACTGATGAAATTGTTCTTGTCTTATGTGCATAGTTAGTCATACTGTTACAGTAGACTGATATTAACTGAGCGATATTTTTGTGTCACACATATACTTGGATACAGGTGCAAAGCATATATTGAGGGGAAATAAACAGTCCACATGCCACAGTCAATGTCAAAACACTGTATTCTGGCTAATATTCAAGGGAAAGGCAGAACAAGTAAACAAGAAAAGGTCAACAGTGATCAGCCATAACATTAAAACCACCTGCCTAATAGTGTGTAGGTCCCCCTTGTGCTTACAGAACAGCTCTGACCCATTGTGGCATAGACTCTACAAGACCTCTGAAGGTGTGCTGCGGTATCTGGCACCAAAACATTAGCAGCAGATCCTTTATGTCCTGTAAGTTGCAAGGTGTGGCCTCCATGGATCAGACTTGTTTGTCCAGCACATCCCACAGATGCTCGATCGGATTGAGATCTGGGGAATTTGGAGGCAGAATCAACACCTTGAACTCTTTGTCATGTTCCACAATCTTTGCAGTGTGGGAGGGCAAAGAGGCTGCTGAAAGAGGCCACATTAGGGAATACCATTGCCATGAAGGGGTGTACTTGGTCTGCAACAATGTTTAGGTAGGTGGTAAGTGTCAAAGTAACATCCACATGAATGCCAGGACTCAAGGTTGCCCAGCAGAACATTGCCCAGAGCATCACGCTGCCTCCTCCAGCTTGCCTTCTTCCCATAATGCATCCTGGTGCCATCTCTTCCCCAAGTAAGTGATGCGCACACACATGTGGTCGTCCACATGATGTAAAAGAAAATGTGATTTATCAGACCAGGCCACCTTCTTGCTCCATGGTCCAGTTCTGATGCTCACGTGCCCATTGTAGGTGCTTTCAGCAGTGGACAGGGGTCAGCATGGGCACTCTGACCAGTCTGCAGCTACGCAGCCCCTTATGCAGCATAACCCCCTTATTTGTTCTCAGTAGCTCAGTGCATCAGTGAACCTTGGGCACTCATGACCCTGTTGCTGGTTCATCGGTTGTCCTTCCTTGGACCAATTTTGGTAGGTAATAACCACTGCATACCGGGAACACCCCACAAGACCTGCCGTTTTGGGGATGCTCTGACACAATTGTCTAACCATCACAATTTGTCCCTTGTAAAAGTCACTCAGATCCTTATGCTTGCCCATTTTTCCTGCTTTCAACACATCAACTTCGAGAACAGACTGTTCACTTGCTGCCTAATATATCATTTTTGCCATTGTAATGAGATAAGCAATGTTACTCACTTCACCTGTCGGTGGTTTTAATGTTATGGCTGATCAGTGTATAGGGGATGCACAGAATGACTTTAGCAAGACTTCAATTGCAAGGACAAACAAAGACTTGTAATGCTGTATGTGTATTTCAGTCAGGACTGAGAATGGATTGGGATGTGACACTAGAATATGTGCTGTGGTAATGGCATGGCCTCTCAGATGTAGGGTATAACGGTGCTCATGTTGATATGATTGAAGTGATGATTATCTGTGCTGGATTTCATTTTTGGTCTTTTTTCCTGATGTACAGTTGTGAAAGTGAGTACCTATACACCTAAATTTGCATAGCCAATATGTAGCATTATCTTTCTTTATCTCTGGTTCTCACTCGCCATGCTTTCAAAGTGTAAAACTCTTTAAATCTTATCAAGATTTTATTTGGAGCAGTGTATGCTCACATGGATAAGGTTTTGAGCTAGTGACCTGATGGTTGTGATTTCAAATCCCAGCAAATACCAGGTCTGTGTTGTAGTTATTGGCTTTGATGTGATGAAGAAGTACTGTGACATATACTGTAAAGAGATGCACAGTTTATAATTTTGGCATTAGGGGAATTCTAATATGCCCATTTGTTAGTGTTTTAAGGTAGGCCTGCTACTATAGCGGTTGCTGTATTTTGGCTCCCAGGTAGTAAATTAGCACTATTGCTAGATTGGTGCTAACATAAAATTGAAAATCTCATTAAGTCTCATTAATAAAAAATTCCATTATCTTTGGGGCAGTAATCAGACAAACAGAATAAGGTTTTGACATTAAACAAATTTTTATTATTAACTATTATTAAACAATCATTTCCAGGCCTGTCAGAAGGATTAAAACTGGAAAACAATACAGTGCTAAGCAACAGCAGCAGTAACAGGATGTAGTACCTGGTGTGTGAGGGTGCAGAGGAAGACATGGCAGGCAGGCTGAATTTTAGCAGAGCTCCGGGGCTCATGTTTATTCAGTCCACATTTTTCAGAGCACTTTTAAAAACTCAAGAAAAAAAGGGCAAATCAACAGAACAGGGTCCATCACGGACTCGTGGCTTTCGTTCCATCAAGTTCAAGTTCATGCTCCTCGGCGTGTGTATGGGTATGTGTGTGTGTATGTGCGTCTCGCAGGCTCAACCAGCTATATCACCCTCTCTCTCTCTCTCTCTCTCTCTCTCTCTCTCTCTCTCTCTCTCTCTCGGAAGTCACTGAAAGCACAAAGAGACACAAATAAATAGACTGGCGGTAACAAAGTGAGAATCATCATGCGTTACCTGCCGATTCAACCCACCTCCTCTCTGTCTGCATCTGATGCTCAACCTCACCCCTGCTGTCACACAGGACAACAACTAAACTAGACTACACTAGTAAGGAGTATGTGTAAAATAAAAGACTACATGCACATGACATCGCTCCGCCCTCTGCAGAGCCAGGAAGTGGACACAGGACAGATGAGTCGGATTCAGCAGGCAGAGCAGCAACGACGCCCTCACTGGATTCAGGAGGCGGTGAGAAGACGATATCATCCACATAACCAGGAGGCGACAACGTCATCTGCAAAGCCAGGAGGTGGATCAACAACGTCATCCGTGGAGTCAGGAGACAGAGTGACAACATCCTCACCAGTGTCAGAAGGCAGATTGACGTCCTCAGTGGAGCAGGAAGGTGGAGCAGACCAGACATGAAAGGCTTCAGCTTTGGGTTTGGCATGAGAGGCCGCCTCGTCAGCCTCGGCCTTGGCTGGAGAGGCTGTTTCCCCACCCGCCTAAAAACTTTTCCAGGGGAAGTTCTTCTCCAGTGAGCGGGAACACCCTTCATAGGAGGCTAGAGAATTCCACCATGGTCTTCAGGCCAGGGTATCTGTGGGTGACCAGATTATCTGCCCATGTGTGAGCTTTACCGGTAGAGTGAGATAACATGAACCTCACCCTCTCTCTCTTGTAAGGCTAAGGATCCTCCATAAAGTAGAAAGCTTGCACTGAAGCAGGATTCCATTTGGCGTGAATTCAATGCAGCCATATGTAATCAGAACATTGGGTGGGCACGTCAACAGGAAGTTGATGGCGTCATACGGTGGCAGAGAGAGAGAGAGAGAGAGAGAGAGAGAGAGAGAGAAAGTGAGGGGCTCGGCTTACTGGACTCACGTTGTGTATGTTTCTCCACTGCATTCTTAGGTGGTCATGTCTTCTGTAATGTGCAGGTTGGAGGTAAAGAGGCAGGACGCAATCGCTTGAGAACTGCGTTGATTTTTATTTAGGCCAAATATCACAGTCACAGTTCAAAGCACTGGTCATAACAAAGGCAAACAGAGTTAACATAAGCATAGCTGGAAGGCGCAGTGAGCGCTGAGAGGGAATTACATGACAATATATTAGAAATGCTTGAATTTAGTTTCTTTTGACAATGAAATACTTGAAAAAAGCTGGAGATGACACTTTATTTGTTACAGTGTGCTTAAAAGTGAAGTGACGTGTGGCCAAGTAAGGTGACCCATACTCGGAATTTGTGCTCTGCATTTAACCTATCCAAGTGCACACACACAGTAGTGAACACACATCCGGAGCAGTGGGCGGCCTTTTTTGCTGCGGCGCCCGGGGAGCAGTTGAGGGTTCGGTGCCTTGTTCAAGGGTCTCACCTCAGTCGTGGTATTGAGGGTGGAAGAGAGCACTGGTCATTTACTCCCCCATCCTACAATCCCTGCCAGACCTGAGACTCGAACCCAAAATAAAATGCTTTGATTAAAGGCATTTAAGGACATGTAATGTCAAAAAGTCTTGGAAATTTTTTTTTAAAAAGGTTTTCAAAGTATTTATTTTCTGTGTTAGTCGATTTATTGTTTATATTCTATTTTTTGTTTGATTTTGGAAAATGTTCCAACACTGTCACAAGGACAACAGTGAATTTTAGCAGAAGTCCTCACCTTCATGCAGAATACCCTCTGCCCTCATGCATAATACCTGACTGAATAATGATATATTTTATGAGGCCTAGAAAATGCAAGCCTGGTCCAGCCTGACTGGAAAATGAGCCATATAATAGCCAGCTCCTTGAGGATAAAAATAATATCTATCACATCTTTTTACTTTTCAAATTTTACAAAGGGCGTGATGGATATTCATTTTATCCTCAAGGAGCTGGCTATTATATGGCTCATTTTCCAGGCAGACTGGACCAGGAGTGCGACATATTGCATCTTATGTAGTCCTTGAAACAAAAAAACAAAGTCCTTCACATTCCTGGAAAACCAAGAGAAAACTGTTTAAATAGACTGTCTTAGTATACAAAGCTATATACTAATATAACCAAGGAGAATACTGAGGGCAAAGCACAATGAAGTACGAAATAGGCAGCAGGTCATACACAGCAAAAGTTTAAATAAGTTTCACTATTGAACAGTGGCCAGACAAAACAAAGACAATGCACAGGCAGGAGTGTGGTGCATTACTGAATAGAAACCAGGAGCAGCTGTTATCCAATCCGAAAATGGAGGCAGGAACAAGGCACATGGCAGCAGATAATTGTCCAGACAGGAACTGTAAGTGGGAACAAAGCACCTGGCAGCAGCTATCATCCAATCAGAAACCAAAAGTGGGAACAAGCACGTGGCAACAGCTCTCATCCTATCAGAAGCTGGAGGGAGAAACAAGAGACATGGCAGCAGCTATTATCCAATCTGAAACTGGAACCAGGAATGGCAGCAGTTGTTGATCTAATAAGAAACTGAAGGCAGGAGCAAGACACATGGCAGCAGGCAATTAACCAATCAGAAACCAGAAGCTTGGAAGTGAGAACAAGGTACATGGAATTTGTTATCATTAAATAAGAAACCAGAGGCAGGAATAAGGCACATGGCAGCAGTTATCATCAAATTAGAAACCAGAGGCAGGAATAAGGGACATGGCAACAGGCAATCATCTAATCAGGAACTAGAAGCAGGAACAAGGCATGTGACATAGCAGGCTGGACGTGACATAGACAAAACAGAAACCAGAAGCAGCTATCATCCAGTCAAAAACTGGCATCGTCAACAAAGCACATGGCAGAAGACAATCATCCAATCAGAAACTGGAGGTGGAAACACAGCACATGGCAGCAGGCAATCATTCAATCAGAAGCTGGAAGTGGGAACAAGGCACATGGCAACAGGCTGCACGTGACATAGCCCAAACATCCAGCACATGAAACCTAGCACTCTTGTGTCACATTTATTTAATTGGTGTGTAATGTTTTTTTCAGTGTTGCTACAAGAGTTGCTACAACAATTTGGGGTCAAGTTATTATAATAATAATAATAATAATAATAATAATAATAATAATGCTGATGATAATAATAATAATTATTATTATTATTATTATTATTATTATTATCATCAGCATTATTATTATAGTAAAAAGATATCCAGTTAATACACAAAATAGTTTCTTTACTTGTCTGCATTGCCTCCCCTGGACACACATTTTATCATCAGTATCTTAATTAGAATGCATGCTGTTAAGGCATAAGCAGATGTTGTTCCCCTGGCCAGTGTGAAAATGATTTATTATCCATGGTTTTCTATAAAGCCTAGCAGCACAAATATTTCAGATGCTGTTAGCTCAGCTCTGCCAACCCAAAAGTCAAAAAGCTGCATTTACTGTCAAATAACGGCAACGCTGGTGACAAGGGCAGGACTAATAAAAACGAAAAGAGTCAGCAGTGGGTTGTTTTATTTCACAGTGCCACATGGACACAGAGTTTCTGTGCAGCCATGTGATTTATAACGGGTTGTCCATCTCCACCAGGCTACAATTATAGAGACACTGCTGACTTTTCACAACAGTACACACTGTAGCTATGTGACAGCACACAGACACTAGTGTAAGCAAACACAAGATAAATAAGAGCCATGAGCAAGTTTTCTATTATTGTTCTTTAATATTAGGATCAATTTATAACCTGAGCTATGAATATCATATCAACATTATATCATCAATTCAGAGGCAAGATAAGGACATTTGTTTTTAATATTACCTGCATCAGGTAATCAAGAATGCTATTACTTTAAAACATTTTTGAGAGATCAATTGCAGGGACAGGGCAAAGTGGAAAGGAGCTTGTTGCTTACTCTTAGACAAAAACCATATAGCTTTGGTTTGTCTCTTGCAAAATGCATGTGAAATTTGTGTACACTCACTTTACAATCCAATTTGATCATATGCAACTTTGATGAATTTTAGAGACAAGATGAAGAGTCTGAAATACTCATAATTCTTGGGAATTTGAAAGTATATGTCTAACACAGTACTGTTTTTCCTGTGTGTGTGTGTGTGTGTGTGTGTGTGTGTGTGTGTGTGTGTGTGTGTGTGTGTGTGTGTGTGTGGCTTCATGATGAATGACAGCTACAGCACTTAGCTACTCCACAGAGCCTGAAACAATCCTCACTTGCAGGATCTTCAATGAATTGCCTTCTATTTAGAGGCTCTGATGGACCAAACATATGGCTTCCTGATCTGCAGTGGAGATCCCTAAAGCACCTGGCTCATTTTCACATTCCCATTAGTACAAAAATTTGTTTGTGAAGCTCGATGGTTGAAAATAGTTTGGAAGGTTTTTTTTCATTCCCACAATGAAGATAAAGGGTTACTTACATATCATGAATGGTTTGTAGTTCTCTAAAATTAGCAGTTAAACAATCTTAAATTAGACAGCCTGAAAAAAAATGCTAATGTAAACCTACCAAAAAAGAATGAACACCTTTTAATTTGTTCCAAACTCACCTAACACAAAAAAAAACACTGTGAATAATGTGTTGTATGTATGCAATGAAAGTTCTCAATGGAAAAAGGGAAAACTCCAGATAAGCCTCCTATCTTCGTAAGCGATAGATAAAATAATAGATGCAAAGGGTATGCTGGCCTGATGACGAAGGTATTTGGTATAATCAACCTGGCATAAACCTTGGTATAACAGAGTTGACATTTGGCATAGAGAAGATGGCTTCTGGCCTTTCACAGTTTCTGGCTGACATAAAGATGACATTTGGCTGTAAAAAAAATTGTCGTTTGGCATACCAGAGCTGCTGTTTGGTGTACCAGAGCTGCCATTTGGAGTATGAAAGCTGCCATTTGGCATATCAAAGCTAGGGTTTGGTGTATAGGAGTTAGTGTTTGGCATACCATAGCTGCCATTTGGTGTACCAGAACTGCTGTTTAGCATACCACAGCTGGGGTTTGGTGTACCAAAGCTGCTGTTTGGCATACCAGAGCTGGGTTTTGGTGTACCAGAGCTAGCATTTGGCACATTAGAGCCAGTGTTTGGCATACCATATCTGCCTTTGGCATACCAGGGCTGCTGTTTGACATACGAGAGCTGGTGTTTGGCGTGTGAGAGCTGGCATTTGGTGTACCGCATCTGTTCTTTGTCATACCAGAGCTAGCATGTGAAATACCAGAGATGTTCTTTGGCATACCAGAGCTCCCATTTGGCATACCAGAGCTGGTGTTTGGCATACCATAGCTGACATACGGCATATTAGCTGTTGTTTGATATAGAAAATCACTAAAGCTGGTGCAAAGCTTTTCAGAGCTGCTCACTGATGTGTGTAAGATGGCATTTGACATACTCAAGCTAGTGTTTGCCATACAGAAGCTGGGATCAAACATAGTGAAGCTGACCTTTAGCATATCAAACCTGTAATTTTGTATTCTGAAGTTGGTGTTTGACATTCAAAGCTCATGTTTAGCATTTCAAAGCTGGTGTTGGTCATTCTGAAGCTAGAGTCTAGCATCCTGAAGCTCACATTTGCCATAATAAAATTTCTGTATGTTATACCAAAGGCCATGTTCCACTATGTTATGTATACCAAGCTGATTCAAGTTCCCAAATAAGCATGTATCCTTTGTTTTCACTTACTTCATAACAGAAGGTAATTGACATTGTGGACATAAAGAAAGTGGTGTGTCCTAAAGTGTGTTCATGTGTTCTCTTTAACAGGTGATCAAGTACAAGCTGTGCCGTTGCAGGAAGAAGAGCCACAAACGCAGCAACAACAACGACCGAGGAGCCGTGCTGAGCCTGGACAACGTGCAGTGCCATGTCAGTAATGAACAAGTGAACACTCAGGCATAGAGAGGAGAGTGAGAAAGAAATAGGAGAATGGGGGATAAAACAGATGACAGAATGACTGATTAATCTCAGATATAACGTGAAAAGGTGCCTAAACTTTAAAAATGTTTCTGTACTCCGGATGCACTGCCCAAATCTGATTTCCATGGCCATGATGAAATTAATCTCAAGGCTGAGGAGACACTAGGAGAACAAATAAAACTATTTGAACTAGAAACTTTTCCCTTCCTCTCAAATGACTTAAGTATGGCACAAGCCTAGATACTGAGTTAAGACTACTAAAATTGAACCTAGTTAAAAAGAAAAACAACTTAAGGCAAAATGTTCTGGTAAACAAAGAAATTTTGGCAACTGGGGGAAAATGTACACAGTTGTGGGGCTACAGTTTTTAAATTTTTGCTGTAATCTGATTTGACTTGAAGCAAAGCTTGATCAAAACTAGCTGTGAAAATGAGGGAGAAATGACTGAGGATAGTGATGAGAAATGTAGACCACACACACACACACACACACACACACACACACACACACACACACACACACGTAAAAGGAGAGATCATAAGCAGTTGCAGGTGATGGATGTCAGGGTTGTTGACTGGGCAATATGTTACAGCTCTGTGATTTTAAAGAGGCCAGTTTGAGATTTAATTGCATTTGAAGTGAATTATGAACTAGACAGTGTGATGCTGTCTTTTCTCCTGTCCTCTCCTCTCCTGTCCTCTCCTCTCCTGTCCTCTCCGCTCTTCTGTTTCTCTTGCCTCTATCCTTATCAGCTCTTATCTTCTAATTGGTTCTCTCTCTATCCCTCTCTCTCTCTTTCTCTCTCTCACACATACACACACACCATAAAACATAAATCTCATTGGTTATTTGTGCTGCACTGCATCCCCTCTTCTGCTTTCTTCCTAGTTCTTGCCTTTCTACCCGTCATTTATTCAATAATTTACTGCGTGCAATTAGCTTGACTAGCATGACCGTACTAGAAAGCAGTGTTGAAGAGCATTTTATTTTATAACAGTATATATTTGAAAAACATCCGAAAATTATATTACTATATAAATATTACTATATACAGTATATATAAGAACACTTTATTAGGAATATCTGTATGCCTGTTGGTTTATGCAATTATCTAATCAGCTGATCAAGTGGCAGCAGTGCAGTGCAGATACAGGTCAAGAGCTTCAGTTAATGTTCACGTTGAAAATCAAAATGGGGAAAAAATAGATTTCTGTGGGATTCTTCAGAATTGATTACAGTGACTTTGGTCATGGCATGGGTGTTTGTGTCAGATGGACTGATTTGAGTATATCAAAGGAGAATGGCCAGACTGGTTCAAGCTGACAGGAGGTTTGGTGAGCAGAACAGCATCTCAGAATGCACAACATGTCGAGCCTTGAGGCGGATGGCTACAACAGAGTAATCTGGCACATCGGGTTCTACACCTGTCAGCCAAGAGCAGGAATCTGAGGCTACACACTCAACAGCAACTGGGCAGTTGAAGAGCAGGCAATGTTTTCGGCCCACTGTAGCCTCAGATTCCTGGTGAATAATGTATAATAATAATGTACAATAATGTGATTATACAGCATAGCCAACATACAGTATAGTCATGTTGGCATATTTAGCGTCATAGGGATTTTTAAACATGGCCGACACATTTACATCAATACACCACTGAAACAAATTTGTAGAGTAACACTTTACATTAAGGTTCCACTAACATCATTTACTACTTTAGTTAACATTAACAAACATGAACATCAGCATTAATAAATCATAAGTAATGTTAACAAAGTTAATACATGTATTAATTGATTTACTGTATGTTTAAATGATAACTAGATACACCTGCACTGACTAATATTTATTCAATCTATGACTAAAATCCACATAAATTAGTAAACATAAATTTTAAATTACAGCATGTTCCTAATGTCGATAACTTACTGAATTCTGGTTTCCAGCTGTTAATATTGGAACTTGCTCTTTAGTCTCAGTGCTGAATTTTGCTGCTTAACAAACACAAACATGTCCATTAAGGTTTTGTTCATATTTGTGAGCTTAAATTTACTTATTCATGGTATTAACATTGGTTAATTCTTATTCTTAAATTTTTAATAACTTTTTTGGTTAATAATAACAGTTTATAATATGATAATAGTTATTATGGCAGTGGCTGTCAATATGGCAATAATATATGGATGTGATTTTTGCCTTTATACACCACCACAATGGATTTGAAATAAAACAATCAAGATGTGATCGATAACATTCAAGAATAGGAAAGCCATTAGACTTAGGAAAGGATTAGACTTTGCCAGAAAACATCTAAAAAGCCTCCCATGTTCTGGAATAATCACATTTAACCAAATGCTACAAAACTGATAGGATGCTGCTTCACAGTGCAGGTGGATAATGACCCTAAACATACTCAAAGCAACTCAAGACTTTTTGAAGGCAAAGAAATGTAATATTCTTCAATGGCCAAGTCAGTCCCCTGATCTCAACCCAATAGAGCTGCTTTTCACTTACTGAAGACAAGACTGAAGGCAGAAAGACCCACAAACAAGCAAGAACTGAAGGTGGCTGCAGTGAAGGCCTGGCAAAGGATTTTCATCCAAGTATTAAAATTATGGTTATATTTACAATTATGTCACTTTGTCCAAATACCTTTGAGCCCCTGAAAATGGAGGTACTTTGCTTAAAATGGCTGTAATTCCTAAATGGTAAATGCCATATTTTTGTGGAACCTCTTAAAATAAAGCTGAAAGTCTACACTTTGATCACATCTTGATTGTTTTATTTCAAATCCGTTGTGGTGGTGTATAAAGGCAAAATCACAAAAACTCTCTCATTGTCCAAATACTTTCGGACCTGACTGTATATTGCTACAGTCGTGGAAATCACAACCCGCCATTATCAAAATTGTTATATTTATTTTAGTTCTTATAGTTATTAGCCTATTTGACTTGGATTAAATGGGTTTAATCCAAACCTCAATAACTGAAAAACCAAATAGACCTTTAAATAATGTCAACATCCATGATTAAAAAGCAAAATAAAAGCTCTGTTTGTTCCTAAATAAATAACCTAATAGTTGATTAGGTTCAGACAGAGTGTGTGAAATTTGTTTTACAGTTAATGGAGTCTCTGGCTGCAAAAGTTTTGAGAATCCTTGTCTTTTGGTGCATTAATGCTGGAGTGCCTGTTAACTAATATGTTATATAATGCCAGTTAAGAGAACCTTAATGTAAAGCATTACCATTACCAAAGATTTAGATGATGTTTGGATTTCAAAATCAGTGTTTGTTTCTGTTGTCTGCTGAGTCAAGTGCATAGTACATGACTTGAGACAGATAATAAAACGGTTCACATTTAAATAAACATTACTTTTCTGTTTTCAGCCTCCGTGTGAAAATCTTCGCACTCCCTCTACATACCCGGCCAACATCCTACCTCACCATCCAGGACAGGGCAACTTCGAGGACTTCACCTGCTGAGTGTGTGAGAGAGGAGCTGGTAGAGTTGGACTCCAGCTTGCTGTGTACAACCAAAGCCGTCTGACTACATCCTCACAAACACCCAACCATCCTGGACAACACAGAATTGATTTTGGCTGGATGTTTTTACGCACCACATTGTGTCATGTAAAACAAAACAAACACTGAACATTGAAACCACGAAATACTGTAGTACTGTTCCACAACACAACCATGTGTGTACTTTTAAGCGATTTTGGAACACTGCCTCAAAAGGGAACTCCTTCTTGATGAAGTCTATGAGACGTGGAACATCACAGCTCAAACGGACAGGCTTCCTGTGGGCGGAGTCCCCTGCCTTTTCTGTATATAACAGCGGCTAGACACCGTCTTAACTGAGTGGCTTAATTAGATTGTTAGAAATAATATAGTGCTTAATCCATGTAGCAGCATTTGTGGTGACTGATGGACTCCAATGATGTTCCACTCACGATCAGTGTGTCTCATTTAAGAATGTATTTTTCCAACTGACAGGAAACGATCAACTGTCCGTGGTGAAGAAAGCTGCGTTCAGCAGTCTGTTGTTCCATCCAGCTTTCATCTCGTGACTGCATGCTTGTATTTGTCTTCCTGTGCATGTTTTCAGTTTTTTCAGTAACCATTCTTATTATTGCCAAGTTTGCCTCAATTATATACAGGTGTGTGTGTCTGTGTGTGTCTGTGTGTGTCTGTGTGTGTCTGTGTGTGTCTGTGTGTGTCTGTGTGTGTCTGTGTGTGTCTGTCGGTGTGTCTGTGTGTGTCTGTCGGTGTGTGTGTGTCTTGTTTGGGTGCCTTAACCCTACAATTGTGTGTACTGTGTGTGACTGGATTCATCATGTGTGTCCTCTGCCTGAGGTGTGTGTGTGCGCGCTAGATAAGATATGTGTATGATGATAACATGACCTGTGTGTGTGTGTGTGTGTGTGTGTGTGGTTTGCCGCTTATCAATGAATTATTCTCTCTGTTTCAATTCCGTGAGATTATTATTCTTTTTTAAGAATTGTCACTGTTTCAAACATCATATCGAAGCACAAGACCACCATTATGTAAAAGCTGATGAAAAAGAAAGACAGGATCATATTCTTTCAGAGACTATGATCATCATGATAATCATAATCGTTACTCTATTAATCCGATTTTTGTTTTTCTACGACAAAAAAGTAGACAAGTTGCCTAATAGTCCAGTCACCATCTTTACAGATAATAGACTGTTCTATTTATCTATGAAGGTATAATAAATATCATTGAGAATTTTAGATGCATTCTTTGTACTTTGTTTCGAGTTTATTTTGGGAAGGAAGAAGAAAACGAGAGACTCCATTTACATTTTAATGTGTATCAAATAGGGATGCATCCAATTCCAACAACCGATAGCAGGTGTTACTCTGTGATGTAAGGATAGTGCACATTGTCACGCTAAAGAATAGATGACACAAAATGACAGCAATCTGTACACATTTCATGATTAATGATGGCAATCAAAGCAAAGCAAAATGCAAACTGTGTTCTGCGAGAGTATCAAGAGGAGGAACTACAGCATCTTCCTACAATACAAGTAACCTGATAAAACATCTTTATGGAGCTTAAACAGCATATTTAATAGAGAGCATGAGGGCAGCCAACCTGAGCACTCAGAGCACTATCAGCGAGCGTAGTCATTAAAAATGAGTGCAAGGTGCAATGAATTGCACACACAAATGTATTCGGGAGCATGGAGCAGTGAAGCGAGCACGAAGGTAGAGAAACTGTTGGATGTGAGAGAGAGAGAGAGCACTTCAGTCGTGCGAGCACTGAGCACTGATGAGACACACCTGCTTCCTTTCACCAGGGTCTACACATTGCTCACAAGTCAAGGTGCAATTTACATCAGTGCCTTAACAGCTTAAACATAAAACTCAACATGTCGACTTCTTTGATAGCAACACTAGGTCAGTGGTGATAGGTTGGAAAAAATGTCTACAGACAATGGTAGGTGAGTGAAAATAATAGCTCTTATGTTAAAAAAATGTCTTATACTAAAAAGTATGTTGTTCGTGACAATCAGCCATTATAGGTCATTGACAAAGAAGGACTATGATGCAATGAAAACCATGAAACATACTTTACTTACGGCTATACAGAAGCACTCTTCTGGAGTGAAACAAAACATGCACTACAACCCTATTCAGTCCGAGGTAACCAATGTAGCTGGCTCTTCATTTAAAATCAATTAGCAAACATTATAAAGAATGAGTCTACTAGCTTAAGTGCATGAACATGCATGTCTATGCTTTTCATGGCCAATATGTAAACAGAGGGAAACATAAACAGAGCTACATAACAGCTAAATAAATAACACTTGCTTAATACCAGGTAGGTTACTCATTTTGGTATCAGTATCTGTATTTTTACACATATTTTTACACCTTGTATTTATATGTATCCTCATAGCTGGGATCGGATCTGTTTCTCCCTCATGATTTGCAAATGATCTAGCTAATTATGTAATGTGGGCAAGTCCAACCTCTCAGCATGGCAGCAGTTAGATCATTAAGATTATTAAATTGTATGGCCTGTACTTCAGCTCCCAAGGAATTTTAAGCTGGTTTTGCACCGAGTATGGAAAATTCACCACAGCACTTTCAAATGCACTTTCAGCTTTTCGCTGAGCATCACACACATCAGCTTCAGCTGTTTTCAACCTTTTCAAAAATTTCAACACTTGAGGAGGCATAGCTGATAGTTTATTGACCAACTTTGCATATGTTCATTCATTTTTTGAAGAATTGCTTCCACCTGAGTGCAATAGGATCTCCTGTAAAGTCTACTATAGTGACCCAGTCTCTACAGATGAGGGAATGTAGTGATGTCTTGTGAAAGCAGGTCGTCGGAGGGAATTTTAACTGAGACTTCTTTCCTTTCATCAGAGATCAAAGGAGCACATAAAATGAAAATATGGAATAAAATAACATGAGCTGCCAACTCAAAGTAAAGGCTATGAGGTATATCGTTTGAAGAATTTGTAAGAGATATTCCAAGTATGATGGAAATGACAAATAAATATGCATGGATATTATAAATAACAAAGACCACTTTATTTACAGTCACACTCTGTGTCTTATCAATTGCATCAGCTCGACTGCAATGGACTGTGTTACCTCAACCCCAGACCTCACCCCACTTTCAAACTCAACTGTTAGTTGGACTGGAACTAACAATGGCACTTAAATACTGCATGTTCCTCATTAGTCCGTATTGTTAGCTGGGTTAAATAACAGCGTTCCTGATTTTCAAATTTTAAAATTTTGTTACAGTGGAAAAAAATCACAACCCACCATTATCAAAATATCAAAGAAAATTCTGCCTATGTCTGGAAGACATGTCTGTCACAGGAAGAGAACAGTAAGCATGACAAAAAAGGAGGTGGGACAAGAATTTATATTTTACAGATAATTCTAGGCTGGAAGCTGCTAAAGGTCTGCCATGGCCTGGAATTTCACATCAGACTGTCTGCAAGTTGTACCCAAGCAGCTACTTCTGTCTGAATGCACTCAAGAGGTCACTACACTGAAATTACAATCTTGACATTTGAAGCCCAGAGGGCGGAAAAATGTCATTCCCCAAAATGTAACATCTCATTCTCTGGAGTCTGACACTGTGTAGTTACCCCACTATGCAGATCATGCTGACAGATATGTATTAATCAGGTAATGTAATGGCATTCTAAAATGGCATGACTTTGTTATTTCCATCTACTGCTTCTGTTGACATACGCCGCACTGAGATTTGTGGTGATATTTGTGGTAACAGAGTCTCTCTGTGCATTCAGATGAGCCTGTCTATCCTTGGGAGGGAAACTATACATCACCTGACCTTTCAGCCTTAAGACAGATTTAACCAGTAGTGCTAATGACGGCTAGAATAACTGTCATGTTTAAAGTTTGATTTGTCTGTATTATAAAATAAACTGCCATTTGGCATATTACACACCACATGATTTCACAGGTTCAAGTAGACAGTACTGTGCACTGACTTCATTATATTGTCAGGTGGAAAGGAACAATATCACACAGTGCCCATAATCTCAATCCTACAGCCTGTAGATACTCTACTTTTCATCACTTCTTACGAAGACATCTTGTTATGTTCTGAAACACACTGGCTACCAGATTCTGATCTTCTCGTGTGTGAAAACTCTGAATGTCCCTGGATTGTGAGACACTGGCATAGCTTCTAAAGTTATGAATATTATTATTATAATAGCTGTGTTGGCATGGTTCTTAATGGGAACCATTAACCATGAAATTACAGTTTTAATTGCCCATATAAGCCTCTCAAGAATCAAGTGTCAAGAGAAATGCTACTTGAAACTACCTCATAATCATATATCATCATATATACTGTAAAACATATGTATTTCTAACCCTGTCTTACTTGTCCTCCTCACCTCCTCACTTTTCCCCTCACAACTCAAAAGTAACTTCCACAGTGTCTTATATAATTATTCATCCCATCACTGATCTCAATATTAATGTAGCTAAACAAACAGCAATGTATCTAAACATACAGCATCATGAAGACCAAGGAGCTATCAAAATGTCCAAGACTTTTGTAAAAGTATCAATCAGGGTTTAATATTAAAAAATATCTCAAATATTTAATATACAGGGAATATGGCACAACCCCAACTCTCGAGGCTAGAGCAGGCCCTCTACCAAAAGTCAGTGATCAGTCAAGTGTGTAATATACAATAGTGTGTGGATATATGGCCATGTATTAGTATTGCTTTTAATATATCCACATTGCCTTCCCCTGACAACTATGTAACACGAGTAGATAAGTCCTATAGTGATTTTGTATTGCATGTTAGTTTTACTTTGAACAGTCATAACAGCTATCTAACTACCTTGTTTGCTAACTACCTAGTTTTCTATCTTAACAACAATCAATCAGAATAACATAATGACGCCTGAATGTGCGTTTTCTCAACTTCATTATTGTCATGTAAGGGTGTCACGTTGATTTGTGTGTTAAAGCTTATCATTATTTATTACTGTCTTAGCTAGATTACTTATTTAGTAAGGAGATATGTTGGATACCAGAGTCTGATATTCTCTGTTTAAAGGTTTTGGATGTGAGACACTTCCAGCTGAAGTCTTAATATAAATGTATTATTGGCATATTAGCTGCATTGGAATCGTCCTTCAATTTGCAAAGTTCTTGAGAACCATTAACCGTGAAATTAAGGTCTGAAACATCATGCACATCATATCACCTTCCCCTCACCACTCAGAGACAAGCAACATCCATATAACACGAGTGGCTGATGTCCATGGTGATTTATATTGTGCATTTTCTTTTAACTTTATGCAGTAATAACAACTAGTTTGCTAACTACCAGGCTTCTACTGTATCTTAACAACTATTAATCAGAGTAAAAGAATGACCTGATTTTGCTTTGTCTCAACTTCACTCTTGTCATATAGATAATAATGGATAATAATAATAAGGATAATAATGTCATAGGTTTTGGCTGGGGTGTTAAAGCTAATCTTTATATACTATATGTTCTCTTAGCTAGATGGTTTATTCAGTGGTGAAATATATTGGGTACCAGATTCTGATAAAGGTATTGGATGTTAGGGAACTGATCTCTTAAAATATTATTGTCATATTATCTGCATTGGCATCATCATTCAATCGGCAAAGAACTCTTAGGAACCATTAACCATGAAATTAAGGTCTTAAGCATTTTAATTGCTCATTTCTAACAATATAACCCTATCAAGACCCTATTAGGAACTTTTTAAATTATTGCAGCTGAAAGTTTGAATTGATTTTAGGTCCTTATTAGCCTATTTAAAGCCATCATATATTCTAACTCTGAAAGTTAAATATGAACAACATTTCACTCCATTATTCATTTCCCAAAAGTGTCACAGCAGTTTCCCCAGACTAGGAATGAATTTATCCTGTCAGATCTCGAAGGGCAATTAGCACGTCCAGCCGTTTGTCGTCTATAAGATTTCCACAGTGTTCCTTGGGGCATGAGTTTCCTTCCCGCTCATTAGAAGGATTGATATACTTTTCTCGGGAGACCATTTTTAAAGCTCCAAGAAGAGACTGTGCTTTGATCATTGCCACATTTGCATACATTCATACTGCTGATTTAGGAACAACGGCATCTGGTTATTGAGTCTAATGGAGCTGTCAAAGGTGTATATACATCATTAATATTGATTTTACGCTGGGAGAATGGAGCAATGTTTCTACTGATGAGAAAGTCTGACAACCAGGTATGCATGATGGAGCTTCATGAATTGTTTAGAATGTGTGTAGGTCTACTACAACAGGTAATGGCAGCTCAGCAATTAAATAACCAGTATTTTATGCCCAAGACAGTCAGAAATCACTGTTGGGCCTTCTAGCAGGACCTTCTAGCAAGACCTACTCAGCTCTACGATTGGATTGAGTTCTGTCTCTTAAAGTCACTTCGGAGGAAAATACAGTGTTAAGGAGGCAGGACAGAACCTCACAGCCACATTGTAGCCATTTTACCCTTTTAAGAAAATTTTAATTTCCCAAGTTTGATGTTTTGATCATTTAATTTCAGTAACATATTGTACATGGTGACTTTTATTTTTTTTTGCCAGACTAGCTCGCTCAAACTACCTAGTGAATAGCTAGCCCAATCAACCTATATCTGATCCTAATGCTATGTTTCAGTACTGTTTTAAACATGCCAAAGTTCACCTCACAACTTGCAAGTACAGACCATCTATGTCACACAACTGGTTTGATTTCCATAGCCTGTCCTTCAAACTATATGTTGTAATATCGGCCTACTAACTAGCTAACTAACTGGCTTTGTAACCGTCTTATTCTGTAATTATTTGCAGTAAAGAAGATTAAAGAACACTCAAATACAATGAAATAAATTGTGTGGATCTTTATAAACAGGGTAATGACTATAAAAATAGCTAGAACAATTTTAAGACAACCAGAGTTGGAATGAACCTGCCTGGAGAAGATGCATGTGCATTTTGCCTGTATGTATACAGCAGTATGGTTAGAGAGGCAAACATTTCTCCAATAATCACCGTATTTTCTCTAATGGAATTTGGCCTCTTTCACTTCATATTTATACCCCAATAAAACAGAGCATCATGGATGACCCCTTAAGAGTTCCTAAACACAGGAACTAAGGGGCCAAGCCCAAACGTGTTCCAGCATGACAATGCCCCTGTACACAATGCGAGATCCATGAAGACATGGTTTGCTGAAGTTGGTGGAAGAATTTGCACAGAATCCTGACCTCAACCCCACTGAACACCTTTTGGGATAAACTGGAATAATGGCTTCACACCAGCCCGACACCAGTGCCCAACCTCTTGTGCTCTTGTGGCTGAATGGGCAAATCACCACAGACATGTGCCAAAATCTAGTGGAAAGCCCTGCCAGAAGAGTGGAGGCTGTTATAGCAGCAAAGGGGGAACAATTCAATATTAATACCCATGGTTTTGGAATGGGATGTTCAGTACTCAGGTGTCCACATACCTTTGGCCATATATATATATATGCACATGTTTATTGAAATATTAACAATTTAGCAGGTAAAGTATAGACCTGATCTCTCACATCATTACAGTGATCAGCTGACTCCACAGTCTCGCATCTGTGAATAATATTTTATAATGGCAAGCTCAGGGAACAACCCTGAAATTATGGATCTTCTTTCCTCATTTAAATCATCATGTGGCAGTAATTTGCTTTTGCCATTACTTATAAGGACAGCTTGAAAATATAAAGATTATAATCAACAATCATGTCACTGATAAAAACACCACTGTATGTCTGCAAATATTAAAAACTGCATATGCATGAAGCAACACATCCAACATGGTAGCAGATCTTCAAAGGCATCACTATGCCAAACTCTGTGTATCATATCAGAAAAGCAATAACCAAGGCCAGAATGTATTTCTTGTTGTTTGATGTGCAAAGTAATACACTCTGGGTGGGTAGGATTATTCTTTTTTCCCTAAATGATTGTACATAGATCCTAGAGGTGTGTGTTTCAGTTAACAAAAACGTTATGAAATGGTACAGCCCACTGTAGAGGCGTTTTAATAATTTTAATACTATGGGTGTTTTAATAATATGGTATCTCTGTCATTTTTAAGAACACTTCCAACCTCCTACTTAAGAAAGTGTCATGTCAGCACTGGTTTTGACCACAAAATGGCCGATAAGGACTCCAGCCCTGCAAGTCACATGACCCGGTCATGCGGCTCACTGAGTACTGTCACCTGTCTTGTGTTTCACTAATTCGTAACTCTATTTAAGTTCCGGTTTCTCTGTATTTCATTGTCAAGCTTTTGTTGAGTTTGTGCTTAGTCTCACGTATGTAGCATACCACATTGTTCTTGCTCTTACTTTGGTTTGTGAATGATCCTTGTCTCCACTTTGTTTTGTTTGCGTTTTCTTTAATAAAACCCCACATTTGCATTTTTGCAACTTGTTTGTCACAGTCCTGCTCCTCTTTTTTACATTTTTGTTTTTTGATATTTTGTCATCAGTCTTTGTTTCACTCATACACATTTACACTTTAGATATGTAAGGAAATAAAACACAATGCAGGGTGTGATGAACTCCCAAAGTTGATTATCATTCTATAACAGCATGTCCTGAAGTGTTTTATTCACCACATATTAATGATTATTAATTGATAATGTTTTTCTTTGTTAAATAACAGCACGGTATTATTGGTCTTATATTATGTTGAACATCTGCAATTCAACTCCCTGTTTTTGAATTACTTGTTTCTATAAACAAAAGATAACGTATTAGGAGTGCATTAATATAAGCCTGTGACTTGCCTTGCACCCCACACTGCTGTCAGAGCTGTTATAGAAAATGAATCAATCGGTTTAGAGAATTTAACAGTGCTGTGGTGTAAAACTATTTAAAACCTGTTTAAGTCCAACATTTCATGACGATAACCATGATTGTCCTACAAAGACTAATTTTGCTGAAAGCTTTGCTAATCTTGCACATGTATTTCCACTCTGTTATGTTCCACAATGTTAAACCTGTGCTTCCTAGCAGAAGGGATTAAACACATAATGGAATGCAAATCTTCTCACAAAAGCATGCATTATAAATGCATTAAAAGGTTTTTTTTTTTTTTAAATGTCTTGAGGTCCAAAAGGCACCGCATGCAAGGAATAGCCCATAAAATGCTGAGAGTTTTTAAAGTATATTCAAGTACACATTATGGACAGCAGAGTCCCCCAAATGTCCCCATCAGCACAGATTTATTTTATGAACTATTCACATATTAGGCTCATTAGTCAAATGTGTACAATAATATTCAATATTCTAGCTATTGATTGCAGCTTTTTATTTCTGAACTTTCCACTGAGAAACCAGGTCCAAGTTAACATTTAAACACTAAATTACAATCAAGCCTAACATCAATTGTTACTATTTTTAACACTAAATTGTTTTCTTGAAAAAATGATTTTATTAATACCAATCCATAAAGAATGAAGTGTTTTGGAGCAAAAATGAGGTAACCGCACCTCCACACATACAACTGCATGAAGGAACCATTTAGAACAATCTGCTCGAGTGTTTTCTTCACTACTGGCAAATCTCCAGGCGAGGTGGATAATCCTGGTTTGGATGATTTCCACACTGTGATGTTTTCTATTCAACAGCTGGCACCTTGCATCTGGCAGCGCTGCATATTAAGCTCCAAGCAACATGCTAATTTACACCTGGTTTTGGGAGGCAGACAAAATGATATGCCAAGCTTAGTACATCGAACCGAGTATGTAATCAGCCACTCTACTCATTTCTCCACCCTAATGTGCCCTGACTTCTCACTATTCTCCCTTAAATACATATGTATGAGTGGGAGAAGCCAGTTTGGTTTGTACTACTCAAGGTTTTTCACACCTTAAAACAGAAAGAGAATCTTCTGAGGTCATGCAAATTGGACCAAAACATACACCAACCAGACATAATAAGAGCATGAAAGATAAAAAACAAAAAAACAAGCATAATATGGTGCAGCTTTGTTTGTGACAAGGTAAGAGATATCTCAGGTATCTCAATGGCTTTTTATATACTGCAACCACTAGGCTTATTCCACTGTCTTTTTGAACATATCCATAGATGAACTGGTTAGAGACACTGTTGTTGATTTCATACGAGGTGTTTGAGAATGATACAGTATTTGTCTGAAGTTTAACTGCCTGCTTTTCGAAACCCCGCAGACAGTCTTTCAAGAGCAGACAATAGGTTAGAGATCTATGCTGTGTGCTTCTTAATGGTAGATGAAAAGTTAAAGTATGTGTCTATGGTGTACTATGGATACAGGAAGGTCAGGGCCATAAGACGGAGAGAAATTTACCATTACAAAAGACAGCAATATAAGCGCTAGCTCTCTGATGGCATCACGTACTAGCTCTACTCATTAGATATTTCTAAAACAAATAGTAATGATAAATAACTGTGTTCCCATTCCTAGTCTTCCACTACCCGAGTCTGATTCTAGTCCTGAAGAAAGCAAGAGAACAGTTAAAATACCTGGAAATTTTCTTGATCCTACTTGATCCTTTCTTGATTCTACTTCTGTTGGTGGCTTGTCAATGAGAATTTAAATAATAATAATAACAATAATAATAATAATAATTGGAACAACATAGAAATTATGGATGAGGTGACACTTAACTAAATGAAAGAACATAAGGAAAATAAGGCAATCTCAACAGCATAGCACACAACTCAATTACTAACTGGCAAATGACTTGTTTGTTTCAACCTGTTCATTCATGTTTTCAATATTGCAATATTCAATATTGGAACTGGAGATGGATCTGTTTATCACATGGGAGTAATATGGAAATTTAAATATCACTACATTGGTGTAATGTTGACTAGAGGAGCAGATGATCGAGAAATGCTGTGTAGTCTTAATAATGTTCCACCTTGCAAGCGCTCTTTAGCACATGCTTCTTGAGTAAAAAAAAAAAGTATATATAACTCTACAACTGTAATGTTTTTCAAGTTGAAGTTTCCTTGCTTTTCAGGAAATAGGTTTAAAGTAGAACCCCCTTGACAGCCAGAACCATTAACCACCGAATCGGCTGGTGTAAATGGGCTAGCAGAGCTAAGCCACCCTAGCTTTCACAGATAAAAAAGACACCAGTATAAGGTTTCATTTCTGGCATCCAACATCGCATTTGCTGTTAACAAATGTCTAATGGTTGTAAGAAAATATACACAGAATAGTATGAAGAAGTGAGACTGGGGCTGATTTCCTTCTATCCCAGACTGTACATTCATGCAGCCTGTCATCAGTGACAGTCATGCCAGGTGATTACAAAGACTGAAATGCCCCTTGATTTGATCTCCATTTGTGCACGTCACTGACACATCCATAACACGTCATCTGCAGTGATTGAGAAGGCAAATGTGAAATACAGTTGAAGGTGTAATGAACTCCTTTCCCCCCCAAATGCCTAACAGCAGACTAAGCACACATTGCCCAGTCAAAGTATAAAAACGGTTTGCAACCTTTGTGTTTTGCATATTCAGAGGAAATGCAGAAGGAATCACAAATGCCTGTCTGCTTTTATGTGTATATGTATGTGTGTAATAGTTTGCCCCATTCTTTTTATTTCATCTTATTGTCAGTTCTAATTGTTTCATTGTGGAGCTATTGATAGGTATTAGATTTTAGCATCCCTAGTATCTAATATCTTAACCAGCTGTCACTGGTTAACTATGCAAAGAACTATTCAAGGGCTTGTTTCGTTTTTTTTTTCTTTTTTAGAGTGTAGTAGCAATGTCTTCCCAACGAACAAATAACCTGAATGTTAGATAATGGTGATGTCAACGGTGCACATCATTTTGACCTTTGTGTACTTCGTGGCCTAATATGGTTCCAACTTATAGCAAATAGCAAAGTTAGCTAACTAGAAATAACGTTCTATCACTCTGAAGACTAGCAGTATGAAACATTCATGTCAAAATCTTTCTGGTTTGACGAGATGAATAGCTATATGTCAGTTTTTGTCATGTTTTTAATCCTCAGATCCACACAACTGCTATAGAAGAGGAGGTAGGTGAATTGACCATTTATTTAGACACAGCGCTTTTACTTTCCTTCTAGCCTTCAGCACTGTTAATTGCATGATTCAGAATAATGGTATCCCCCATCCTGTCCCCTCCTCATCGCATTTGCCCGGCGTACTCTGGCTCCAACTCTTTGGTGATGGATGGTGTTTTTCACAATGGTTCAAACCATTTAATTAGAAATGCGTTCTCCATGGCCAATACAATAAACTAAATCATCAAACATCCCCTGTCTCATTGCTTATGTGCAGAATTAAAATGACAAGCAGTAAGCACTACTATGCAAATCAGATGACTCAATATGAAATACCCTTTGTGCCACAATGAACTTGATAAAAAAAAAAAAGTAACTGTGAAATAAATATTCACACAAAATTAGTGCAAAAATGCATGTTTTAATTCATAAAGGTCATCTAATTATTAAGTACATTTGCATGATTTTTCAACAATGTAGTCTTTTTTAATTTACTTCCTTCTGATACTGATTCCCAAACTGACGACTGAGGTGAGACCCTTGAGCAAGGCACCAAACCCCCAACTGCACCCCGGGCACCGCAGCAAAAAAGGCTGCCCACTGCTCCGGGTGTGTGTTCATGGTGTGTGTGTGTGTTCAATACTGTGTGTGCACTTGGATGGGTTAAATGCAGAGCACAAATTCCGAGTATGGGTCACCATACTTGGCTACACTTCAATTCACTTCACAAACACCATTTTTCCTGAAGACTCCTTACTTTGTTTTCTCTCTAATTTAAAACCAGCACTGTTTATTTAACACTCGCTCTTTTGCCAATGGTTTTATAATTAATTGCTTGCATATTTGCTCTCATAAATGATTCTATTTGTCCATGAGTAATGCTCGGTGGTAGTGACTCTATATTTCTAGTAAAATGTGAATGTGGAAGGACAGCTATTTATCGTCACCTTGAAAATGTCACTGGATAAGGGTGAGAATGCTTCACAAAACTTTAATCACTATATGAGGAGTTATCGCTGGTGTAGAGCTTTAGCCTAATGAAGAACATTTATTGTAGTATAAGCAACAGAAATTACTACCATTACTACCATTCTTGAGCCTTTCAGAAGAGAAGGAGAGGCAATAGGATGACAGGAGGACATTGTTTTTATGAGTAACTACATTATCCTAGTCAGGGTCATGGCGGATCCGGAGCCTCTCCTGGGGCTCTAGGCAAGAACACTGTCTAGATGGGATGCCAGTCCATCACAAGGTGCAACACACTCACATATTCACACCGAGGGGCAATTTATTTTAGACAATCCATGTTCCAGCATGTTTCTGGGAGGTGGTAGGAAGCTGGAGAACCCAAAGGAAACCTCAGAGAGAATATGTGAAACTACTTTGTGCACAGACAATAACCAAGCTCAGGATCAAACCAGAGACTTTGGAGCTAGGCTTGTAATATAACAATTTTATTGTCTCTATGCAATTTTATACTGACACAATGTCCAGTGGTGTTTAATTTGATATTATTATATTATCAGACCTGCCAATCTTTATGCATTTTACATAGGAGTGCCACAATTTAACATCGGAGTTCCATCCATCCATTTTTTTGTACTGTTTATCCTGCACAGGGTTGTGGGAGTCTGTCCCAGGGGACTCAGGGCACAAGGTGGGGGACACCCTGGATGGAGTGCCAACCCATCGCAGGGCACAATTGCACACACACCCACTACTACAGACAATTTAGAGATGCCAATCAGCCTACAGCACATGTCTTTGGATTAGGGATTAGGGAATGAAACCCTAGGGGAAACCCCTGAAGCACAGGGAGAACATGCAAACTCCACACACAGGGCAGAGGCAGGAACTGAACCCCCAATCCTGGAGGTGCAAGGCAACAGTGCTAACCATTAAGCCACCATGCCCCCATAACGCTGGAGTTATCACTCCCCCCATCTCACATGATCTTGACTGTATTCAATGGATGCCTCACTTTCTGTCAAGGCAAACGCTAAATGTTTGGAGTTCATTAAAATAAAATAAAATCTATCAGTGTATGTTCAGCTTAGCAAACATTGGACAAGTACATGCGTAAACTCTATGTATTTGGGATGCCATTGAAAACAGTCTGAAAACAGTCCAAAAAAAACAACATGAAGGTTTTGATCTAAAAAGATTAAATATGGCTTCAACAAAGTCTCAGATCTAACACTTTACAAATAATGGTGATGGTAATGAAAATTAAAAAGTGATTAAATATACTTTTTTGGCTCTTCAGCACTCAGACATGTTCACTTGAGCAGCAGATCACCAGCAAAAATGTCAGCCATGTGGACATTAGACAACTTATTTGTAAAAGGATTAAATGGTAGATTATGTGGTAATATTATCACACCCTCCCATGTTCATTTTAAACCTGACATAGTGGAAATGCTCATTTTCCTATACTTTTTTTAAGCAATCGGTTATGAGTGATTAAATCATTAATTGTGTGGGGTGATTTTATGGTAAATTGTGAGCAGGGAAAAATCCATGTCATACAAGCCTACCTGGAGCCGTGACGTGGCAACTATGCCATCCCAGTTCCACATCATCTCTGATGGGTTTTCACAGGCTGCCGCACATATAGTCACAAGTAAATATAACATCAATGTGCAAAGCTACACATCAGCAAACCGCCGCATGAAGCATAACTGATACTGTACAATACTGACACCTTGAGGATATAATCTACAAGAACGTTTGAGAAGAAACCATCCTATTTTGTATGAATGACAGATTCTGCAAAAATGAAAAGTAAATAATGAATAAATAAATTACACAATAAATCAGTAAAACTAATAGAAATATTTAGCACTAAATTATGTATATATTTTTAATTTATTTTTTAATTTCTGTTTTTTAAAATATATTTGCATTCCTTCAATTCCTTTATGTATTTCTGCATTTCTTCATTCGTATGGAAATAAGGTGGCAGATATATGAACCTAAAATTATTAACCTATACCTAACTAAAATATAACTATATATTATAGAGTTATATAATATAACTATATAACTCTAGGTAACTAAAATAACTAAACTAAAACCAAAATAGCACAATAAATATAAACTTAATGTAGTTTCTGAAATATGTTTATGCATTAATTTATTTTGCTGATATATTTATTTATTATTTTATTTAATTTTCATTTTGCCAGATCTGGTCCTCCATATTTTAAGCTGTCCTTTTTTTTTAGATGCACTCAGCTGAAATGTACGCATGAATAGCGGAATTAATTGCGGACTGTACTCTTGTTGGCCCACAACATTTATGATCATAACATTTAATTTTCTCAGCATTTTTAGAGGGAAGAATTTTATCAACTTCTATCAACTGTGCCTGACAGCTGCTGAATTAAATGTGCTTGACATCACAACTTTCCATAATGCTGAGTGGTTTAACAACTCCACTTGACATCTGCAAACCCATGTGTTTAAAGAAATAAAGCTGGTACAAGCTAAGCAGAGCTGACCCTGGGAGGTTTTTTTTGCCAAGGCTCCAAAGACAGAAATGAACTACACTCTAAAAGTCCACCGACACGTCACGTTGAGTGTCCACACAATAACAGAGATCATCCACGTTACTGTGCACAAGAACTACAAGAGTGCACTCTCCTGTTTACAGGTTGTTCCAAATGATCATCAAAAGCAGTCATAAAGTTTAGATTACCCATCACTGAATAACAGGAATATGGAGTCAAATATAGAACAATAACAACAACAAAGCACAGTTTGTACCCCAGACATGTCTGACTAAGAATATGTAGCAGTGTATATTTTCCCACTAAAACAAGATAGACACATATAGACATATGCAAGAAAAACTACAAAGAATGGTTACAGTCAAGACTTCCTGTTTCCTGTCACGTGACACACCTCGGCTCCCCATAGGTGGATTGTTGGGTCTCGGCGTTGTGGAGAGAAGATGGCGGCGCGTGGCGGTTTTCAGCAAGCGGCATCTGGAGGTGGAGGAGGCGGCGGAGGCGCCGGGATGGGACCAGGACCTCCGGTACCGGGTGGAGGAGGACCGGGCATGGCTCCTGGAACACCTGCAGGAAGGATGGGACCCGCGGGGCCGCAGAATCCAATGTACCGTTCCCCGATGCCTGGGCCTGGATACCCGGTAAGAGCGAGAACAAAGAGGGCTGGACAGGCGGGTCATCACCAGGCGCTGCACGGCTGAATCTCAAATGGCGCCATGCGACCTATATAAATTTGATCCATGACGTATAAAATTATGGTAATCTGCGCCCTGTGTAGTGGACTGTAAGTTTGACAGAGAGCCATTTGGTATTCAGCCGAAGCGTCAGTTAGTTCTGTAGCCAGTGAGCTAACTGGTTAGCTAGTTAGCGGTATTTTTATATTATTATTATTATTATTATTATTATTATTATTATTTTCGGGTAATAGTTTATTGCTTTTCAGTTGTGATTTGCTTTGTGATTTGCAAAAATATTATTATAATAATAATATAAATTTAGACCTCGAAAAAAGAAAAGAAACATTCAGGGCTGGCTAAAGCAGTGCTCCATAGTGCAGTAGTTACATTGTAGAGAATGAACAACTAAACATATTACAAATGAGACTCCTGTGTGTGTGTGGTTTTTTTTATTATTATTATTTTTAATGCTATGCAAATGAGGCTTAGATACTTTAAGATACAGTATACTACTTTTAGAAAGATTTTAGTAGGTTTATGACAATTATTATTATTATGTCAGGCATAAACAAGTTTCCCTTGTGGGAGAATAGAAAATACAAATCTCTATCTCTCTCTCTCTCCCTCTCTGTGTGTGTGTGTGTGTGTGTGTGTGTGTGTGTGTGTTCTGAAACTAAACTCTAAATCCCAAATGTCACCCTAATTTGCAAGGAAAGGAGAGTTATGTAAAAAAGGAGTTAGACCTAACCCAGGGGTGTCCAAACTTTTTTCAAAAGAGGGCCAGATTAGACTTATGAAAATACCCTGAGGCCCACTGATGCATACATACAGTTGGGGTCATAGGTTTACACATCTGCAAAATGTTAATAATTATAAAAAAAAAAAGATAGGACGGATCATAAAAAATTGCATTTTGTTTATATGTAAACTTTTGAACAGGATGTACATCGTCATTTTGTCTTCTGGGAAAAGTGTAAATATCTTGAATAGCTTCTGAAGAGCAGTACTAAATGGAAAAAATAAGATCTTTGAACAAAATAATGACAATTTATACCGATCATTCAAAATTGTTCTTCTGACCTCTCTAAGGGAGAGTCATCTTACTCAAGAGAGAGAGAAAAGACAGGCTGGTGAAAGAACATTTGTTTATAGCTGCTCTAGTGCAAGTGATTAACAGGAACTAACTTCTTTCATGAAAGTTCCACAGCATTAAATGTAACTATAAACTAAGTATGATGGGTCGTTCTTTAATTGCTAAAAAATATATATATATACTTTTTCTGCTGCTTTGTTTTTATCTACAAAGTAACCTTTACTCTGCTGTTTTAATCGGTTATCTCCCACTAGGGATGGGCGATATAGACTTAAAACTGTATCACGATATTTCATGATATTTTTTGCGGTAACGATATATATAAATGACGATATGAAAATGTTAACATTCAACACTATCTTTTTGGCCACAAGTCACTCAGCATACAGTCTTGAGAGCTATCTGATTCACATCTGATCTTCTGTATCTGAACCACTTCTATATTGTGGAGGAAGCTCCTTTTTGGGGGATTGAATCTTCTTCCTCATCTAGGGTTGGACCTCCACCTTCACACCACCTTTACCATATCGCCAATATCGCGGGACAAATTCTTATCATGGTGAGGAATTGTACCGGTGTATCACGGATGATACCGTATGGAACAGCCCTAGCTCCCACACAAGCTAGCTAGTTTTTTAGCGTTTATTTGTAAAAAGCCAAAGTGTAATAAAAGTAGGTGATAAATGTAATACTCATGTTAGCTCCTTGTTTTTAGCAGAGCTAACTTCAGCACTGTCTTTCTCTAGCTCGTCTGCTACTGAACCTCTGAACTAGCTAGCTGTATTTCTCGCTGTTTAATTGTAAGCAAAACTATAAAACATAAGCTGTGTAGTGACTTTTAGAGCTGTACTGTTTTAACTTCTGAGCTTGTTATTTTTTTCTGTTTAATTAAAGGCAAAAGTGCTCATTTTATAGGCTTTTATTAACTTGTTAATGTAAAGGCTAAATAGGTATCTACTTTTTTTTTTTTTTTTCCCCTCCAATTTGGTCCCATCATATAACAGCTACCAACCAGGGAGATGAAAGCTAACACATGCTTCCTTCTGAGACTTGTAAAGCCAGCCAAATGCATCTTTGTGAACTGCTGCTCGTGCTGCATCACAGGGCAGCGGAACACAAACGGAGGAAAGAGCTATTTACCCTCTTCCACATACATGTGCTCACAGATGCTCACGATTGACTAGTGTCACTGAGATTGACAAGAGAGAGAGTGTACCATCTCTCCCAACCAGAGAACACGGTCAGTTTTGCTCCCGGTTATGTCTCGTGGTTCAAACTTGTGATCTTCCAGTGATCGAGTGAATTATTTATTTATTTTTTTTGGTGCGCAACTTGGGAGCTACAACGTAGGTTTTTGTGGTAACTTCTGTTTTTTTTTTTTTTTTTTTTTTTTTTTTTTTAAATATATAACTGTTTTAATACTGCCATCTTTAGCACTGCTAAAACGAGCACCTCAGTTGTCATGTACACCCTAACTCTATAATTTTGTGCTCCTGCAGTCCTGTCTAGTGAGTAGCAGGCTGTCAGTTTGCAAAACAGACGTGGATAGAGTAGAGCAATTCCATGAACAGTTTAATTAGAGGAGGACCGTATGAAAGGATATTAGTCACTACTGAATTCATCTTCATCACTCAGACATTTTTCTCTAAAGCCATGTTCTGCTCTTTTCTCTCTGTGGCCTTGACGACTTCCACAGAATGCTCGTGTGCTCACGCGCCAGTGTGTTCAGCATGTCCACAGTCTCCACGCTCGCATTGAGCTTCAAGGTCGGAGGAGTACTCTGTGCTGAAAGACTTTTATCACGTACAAAATGTACAGCTTATCAAACAAAATGTTTTGTAACTGCAGTGAAAAACATGTTCGAGTTGATGCCCTGCTGTTATATTTTGCAGCAGTACTCGGAGAGACGCATGCTCAGGTTGGGTAAAATGTGATGAAGACCTGTGAACCAGTACTTAGCCTACACACACACACCAGGTGGAGTGAAGTGTGTGTCGTTAAAGGATCAGCAGCTGGATAGTTGGTGGTTTCTCAGTTAGTGAAAGAGAGACGGGAGGCAGGTGTTTTACCGCTTGTATACACAGACCTTTCGGCGGTTTTCTTAAACCCGTGTTGCTCATGTGGTCTGAAACGCGAAGCCGCTTGTTTGAGTTCCTGGCTCATGGCTTGGTGAGTATGGAGGCAATTTATTCTTTGTGTCACTTTGGGGAAATTGGTGGCAGTGATTTGGACACCACTTCATCACCACCTGTACACGTTGTGGATAATATGTCAATAATATTGCATTTTCATTTATCTGGCAAATCATTTTATTCACGTGAGGCAGAATCCAACAGTCTGCACTGCAAAATAATAGGCTACATCCGTGCAAGGTTAGAGCTACATCATGCAAATTGCTTGTCTCACACAGTGCTAGATTGATGGGTATCAGGACTGGGCGATATGATTAAAATATCATATCTTGATATTTGAGAGCTGTTTGTGCGATAGACAATATATATCACGATATACAGGCTTGCTAACAAACTGCCAAGCAAAATAGTGATGAATTGTGTTTGATGGTGCTTTTAATATCTACAGAAATTAACACTGAAAAGGAGGGAAAACAAATAAATCTGTTTTATCTAAATTTTTAAAGCTTCAAAGCTTGAAGACTTGACCATCAACTTGGCTGCTTTTAAAAAGAATGCTATGAAAATTGTGCTTTAAAAATTGCAATACCTGTCATATCTCTGCAGAGTGTATTTTGACATCATTCATCACGATATTGACGCATCATCATATCGCCCAGCCCTAGTGGTGTGATAGCAAGCATATCTAGGCGTTAGTGTGTATGGCAGGGATGAATTAAAGCAGCTGGGTGTAAGATTTTTTTTTAATTTTCTCCTCTCTGGTGGAAAAATGCTATTGCAAGCTTCACATACAGAGCTCAGAGAACACCGTTCCAGAGTCTAGAGTCTAACTAACATCGTGTGACCACAGTTCTGTACACTTCAGAATGGCTCCAGGAAATTAAAGGGAATCTGAGCTTAACTCTCTTGTAGAAGTGTGTACAACAAGGGTCAGATTGTTTCTTGACCTTGATGTACATCTCGAAGGCCAGAAGAATTGTCTGCTGTTGAATTAGCTAACAGACCCTACCTTTGTGTATATGCAGAGACCCGGGATGCCCCCAGCAAACCGGATGACTCCTCAAGGCCCACCCATGGGTCCTCCAGGCTACGGCGCCAGTCCAGTACCTCGCCCTGGAATGCCAGTCATGGACCCGTCTCGCAAGAGGCCCGCGCCACCTCAGATCCCACAGCAGGTCCAACAACAGCAACAACAGAACCGCAACCAACAGTAAGTGTTAGAAAATCAAAAAAGTGTATGTGTATCTGTACAGCTACTTAGTACTTTTGTAGTCTGTTCAGATCTAAATTGTAGGGGCTTTTTTTTCCTCTTTTAGTGCCAAGAAGAAGAAGATGGCTGATAAAGTTCTACCTCAGAGAGTAAGTGGCCTTTTTCCCAAATTAATTCGAGGTGTATTGCTTCTTAACAAACTCGCTTAAAGCTGCTATTGTTTTGAGATATATTAAAACATTAACATGATGTGATTCAGTAGTTTGCAAATGGTTGCGTTTCTATCATAAAGACTTGTTAGCTTTGACAAGTGGGAGGCCACACCTCTTTCAGTGGGAATAATAGTCACATAGGCCACGCCTCCTTTTGATGGGCCTGACAGAAGGTGCATCAACGCCTTGCTCGTTATTGACTCATTCTGAGGTTCTAAATAATCGCACACTAAAGAGACACGTGCATGTGGTATCTGAATCTATAAAGAGATGTTTATTCAGTCGCTATTACCTCCTGATTTTGTACATCATCATATTTAAAAATTCATATCAAATATAATGCAACATAATCCTGTAACTTAAGTCAGTCAGATTTTTATGTTTCTTCCTTCTTCCTGTCCCTGCAGATCAGAGAGCTAGTCCCAGAGTCTCAGGCGTACATGGATCTGCTGGCTTTTGAGAGGAAGCTGGATCAAACCATCATGCGCAAGAGACTCGATATCCAGGAGGCACTGAAGAGACCCATCAAGGTTAAACATCTTCACTTACATTCAGTAAAAAACAGTACCTGGAATTTAATAGCGTGAAGTAGAAATGCAGGGGAAAATTACATTATCGCAATAATCACCAAAAGTTTTATCACGGCTTATGATACTATCCTGCTAATATTTAAAAAAAAAAAAAAAGAAAGAAAGAAAGAAACATTTCTACATGTTTATCAGTATTGGCACTGGGCAGAAAGTTTGATTGGCTAGAGCAGGATTCCCCAACCATGGTGGCTTTGCAGGGGGTTCATGAGGCTTCGATGGAAATGTCAATGACATGTTGAGTTAAATTTTAGCAATATAAGTAAAAAAAAAAAAAATAATAATAAGTTCATTGAAACCATTAATACTGTAGCATTTTATTGTAACCTCATAAGAGAAAAGTGAGAGAAGTTGATTGAATTACTCACGGTTCATTCTTACCATGCGAGAGTTAACCGTATGAAATGACGGTGTTAGCTAGCTATTAATTTAATATTTGATCTTGCGTGCATGGACAGTGACAAGCCCAAACCCTTTGCCAAGTGTGTGATATGTTTGAAGCAGCTTTCTAAAAATGACAAATTGTGAAATCCTGGCCATAAAATCAAACAAGGCAAAGCTGCATAGATTAAAAAAGCAAGAAAAGCTGGTATATGAGTAAAATAACCCACTTAATGTTAACCTTAAGTTAACTAATAAACTAATAATTTAGGTTGAAGTGGTTCGGCTGACTAAAAGTTTGGGAACCGCTGGGCTAGAGCAGCAGACATTCAAACGTTCCCAAGCTTTTGTGTAGTAAAGAGAATTACAGAGCTGCCTTCTGTGCTGCTTTCAGATACCTAAGTGACCTCCTTCTAAATGGAGCTCAGGGCTAGTGTTCTTAAAAACAGTATTGTGAGTGTTAAATATTATGGTGTATTGCATATAAATGATTGAGACCTGCCTAGTTTAAGTATTTGTTGTTAAATATAATGAGTAATTTTGTGGTTGAGTATTTAGTCATCGATCACCCTATATTTAATGTAGACACTCTGAAGTGTTCTCAAGAGAACTAGAAACCTTATACTTTTTAGGCTAAGGGACAATAACTAGAATGTTGATTTAAATACAGTAAATGAACAGAGTGGTGTAATTCAGCCATTAGGATTAATAAATAAGTAAATAAATAAATAGGTATCATCCAGTGCTTTTATTTAATTTTGAAACAGTTAGCTGGAGGCCGTAAGAGGATTATAGCACAACTGGGTAGTAAGATATGAAATCGGAAAGGATTTCCTAAACAGCTGGGGGAAAGTCCAGGTTTGCAATAAACGTTGGTGTTTACGGTACGATACACCATCTCAGACTGAGAATAAGATCAGCTGATGGATAAATGAAATCATTCGGTCATTAAAATGGTTGAATTGTGTTCTTTGCCCAGCAAAAACGAAAGCTGCGGATTTTTATCTCCAACACTTTCAACCCTGCCAAGCCTGACGCTGAGGATGGCGAGGGAACTGTCGCCTCATGGGAGCTGCGAGTGGAAGGCCGGCTGCTCGAGGACGTAAGTATCGACGTACCTAAGTATTCTAGACATCCTGGGATTATAATGAGCGCCTTGGTGTAGGGATATTGCTTTTTGGTTATTTTAGTTCTGAAGACTGTCCATAGTGGAATAGTGTGGGGCTGAAATCTAACAGATACACAGTAGGACATCAGCTTTGCCAGAGGATTGCTGCATCTCAGAAACCGCACATGTATTCAACCTTAGTAGCTAAATGCAAAAGTAGCTAATGGAAAAAGACTAGGCAATTTTTTTTTTTCCAATCTTCAGCTTTCTGGGATTGGTGAGGCTTTACCCATTCTAGCCTAAGATTCCTGTTCCTGGCTGACAGGAGTAGATCCCGATGTGATCTTTTGCTGTTGTAGCCCATCTGCCTCATGCTTTTCTGCTCACCACGGTTGTGACGAGTGATTGAGTTACTCTAGCCTTCCTGTCAGCGTGAACCAGTCTGGCCATTCTCCTCTGACCTCTCTCATCAACAAGGTGCTTCGACAAGCAGAACTGCAGCTCACTGAATGTTTTTCCGCACCCTTCTCAGTAAATTCCAGAGTTTGTTGTGCATTAAAATCCCAAGACATCAGCAGTTTCTGACATATTCAACTCATACTAAACCAGGTTTCGGTCGAAGTCACTGAGATCACACTTTCTCCCGATTAACTGAAGCTCCTGATGTGTATCTGCTTGATTTTAAGCATTGTGCTGCCTTATGATTCTCAAATAATTAAAAAAAAAAAAATCCTTTGAGATATGTTAGGATTGTTTGGACCCCAGCAACTTGGATTTTTTTGACCAAAAATTTCTTTGTTAATTTTTAAATCACATTTCTGTGTGTACACGTCTCCATACCAAATTCTTATAGAAATTTTACAAAATATCTTAATGTACCAGGTGCCTATGTTGCCAATGTTACTTGGTAATAATTTATTCCTAGATTTAAAGCATAGCATCTTAGTCATCATTGGCACTCGGTTGTCATGTTTTTGCCATTACATTCTAGTCCTGAAACTGTTTTTAGCTTAGGAAATCCTTCTCTGTAGAAGTCTCTCTTTGTAGACAAGAGGTAAATATTCCCAGCAAATCCCATGTATTGCTCTAAAAGAATATCAATAAGTATATAAGGCTAATTTGTTAAGATTATCTTTCCTTATCTGTCCAATTACTTTCTTTCAGACTGCTGTATCTAAATACGAGGCCACCAAGCAGAAGAGGAAATTCTCCTCTTTCTTCAAGTCTTTAGTGATTGAATTGGACAAAGACTTGTATGGGCCTGACAATCATTTGGTAGAGGTAAGACGCCTTGCCTTTGATAGCCCTCAGTGGTTTAGCAGAGGCTGTGTTTGGGTGTAATAGCTGTTGATTTGTTTGCGCAGTGGCACAGAACACCCACTACTCAGGAGACTGACGGCTTTCAGGTGAAAAGGCCTGGAGACGTGGGAGTGCGCTGTACTGTCCTTCTCATGCTCGATTACCAGGTAAACCAGCCGCTATGGATGGGCTGCAGATGTATTAAGGTTAGATAGGTATTTCCGATTTCCCTAGTGCTGAAAAAGCTGCTCATACAGCGATGCATCAAAAACGATAACAATGGCTTGTGTGTATAATAAATGCAGCAGTGTAATTATTAGGGATGCACTGAAACATTGTCTGGAAATACTGATTAAGGATTTGTTCTACTGCACTGCTCATCTTCCCTCAGTTTTCTTCCCTCAATTCTTTCTGTTTATCTGAAATCAGTTTATTTGGGAAATGTTCTTTTCTTAAAA
The DNA here is from genome assembly GCA_022985145.1 of Pangasius djambal. NCBI lineage: Eukaryota > Metazoa > Chordata > Actinopteri > Siluriformes > Pangasiidae > Pangasius > Pangasius djambal. The sequence continues at coordinate 13,982,741 of CM040994.1, forward strand.
ACTGGCGCTACAGAGAAACCTGCTCAAATCTCTAGGAACCACTAGGTGTCTCTATCACCAAGTCAAGCAATTGCAAGTGAACTCAACAGAGGGGAAGGCACAATATTAAGTGACGTGAAATGACGTGTAGCCAAGTGTGGTGACCCATACTCAGAATTTGTGCTCTGCATTTAACCCATCCAAGTGCACGCACACAGTAGTGAACACACACACACACACACACACACACACACGCCCAAACCGGCACCCAGGGAGCAACTGGGCGTTCAGTGCCTTGCTCAAGGGTCTCACCTCAGTCGTGGTATTGAGGGTGGAGGAGAGCGCTGGTCATTCACTCCCCCCACCTACAATCCCTGCCGGACCTGAGACTCGAACCCACGACCTTCAGGTTACAAGTACAACTCTCTAACCATTAGGCCACGACTACCCCCGAAAATAGTCTTTATGTAATTTATCATTTTCATCTTGAGTCAGCAACCAGTAGTGTGAGGAGCGTGTAGAGATGAAGTGTGTTCTGTTTAAAGCGACTATTATTCCTGTGCCCTCTGCAGCCTCCTCAGTTTAAGCTGGACCCCCGACTGGCTCGCCTGCTGGGCATCCATACCCAGACCAGACCCGTCATCATCCAGGCTCTGTGGCAGTACGTGAAGACTCACAAACTGCAGGACCCACATGAGCGCGAGTTCATCAACTGTGACAAATACCTCCAGCAGGTAAGAGTGAGAAAGATAAGAGACGCGGCTTGTTATGGCACCTGTATACGTATCAGTATATAGTACAAATTTTATTTTGTAGATTACTGTTTGTCAGTTGTGGAAAAAATTTTTGGACAGTTTCTTTTTTTTTTAATCTTGCACTTGCAGTCTACAGCTTCTTTTAAGTCGTCTTCTTGTTCAATTAGCTAGCTGGATAAGCGGCTTAAAATTTGGTGCATCCTGAACACTACTTGCTGTTGTGGAAATTCAAGCCTCTTGACACGTCCCACCCTAAAATAATATTTCAAAATATGCTTTAATTTATGGAATCAGCTCCAGTTCTTCAACCTGTTTTATGGAGCCTTTATTTGGATGAGAACATTTACGATATTTCAAGTACGGAATAAAACATGAATGAAGTGGTGTGATGCTGTTACCACCCCAAAAATATTTTACACAACAATTTGACGACATTTTCAATTTTATGTTAATATTTAGAAGTGACCGTCGTACTTTTTATAATTAAATTTAATCTATAAATCACACCTGTATGTGGATCTTCCCTAAACTGGAAAACAAAATCGGAAGCACATGATTGTATTGGTGTCCACAAACCTTTGGCCAAATAGTGAATGTGGAGCATCTGCCATACAAGTCCCTTTGTTTTGGTCGTTACTATAGAAACAATAAAGTATAAGAACCAGGGGATTAATATAACCTGTGATTTTGCCCTAGTTCAGTAGTCAGGGCACTGATCTGGGAGTCGGCCATTTTAAGGGCTGTCTCAGTCGCAAAGTCCTTCCAGTGCACTGGAACTTTCCCTCCCTAAAAAAATCCCACAATGCCCTGCAAAAACCAGGGAGCATCAATGCTCACTATGTTCCCTTACTAGAAATGACGTCATATTTTCCGAAACCTCTCAGCCAGCTTCGTCTACAGATGAAAGTAGCTTATCGTTGTTGTAGCTCTCAAATGATGATGATGAGCTTTAGTGATTTTTAACTTTGTGATGTTGAAAGAAATGCTGTAGGTGACATTTGGTGCTTGGCCCCCTGTTAACAAATAAAACAATACACAAGACTAAGCGTTAAGAATACTGAACTTCATATGAACATAAAGATTTTCTTCTTTTGGGTTGTTCCCTGCAGATCTTTGAGACTCAGAGGATGAAGTTTTCTGAGATTCCTCAGCGGCTGCATGCTCTGCTGATGCCTCCCGAACCGATCATCATTAACCATGTCATAAGGTAGAACTCTAACATTGTGAAACCATTTTGCAGGCTGTACCTCTAAGAGATCCACTCATTCTTTATGTTCTCCTGTTCAACCCATCACCAGTGTGGACCCGAATGACCAGAAGAAGACGGCCTGCTATGATATTGACGTTGAAGTAGATGATACACTTAAGACCCAGATGAACTCTTTTCTGCTGTCCACTGCCAGTCAGCAGGAGATTGCAGGCTTGGATAACAAAGTATGCAAAAACCCTTGAGTGCCTTTCAGTTTTAATTAAGAGCGAATGAATGCTCACATTGGTTCATGGATACTGTGTATACAAGAGTGAGTCTGCTTAGTTACATAAAAGCTGGCTAAGAATGTAGAATGCTGGTTTCTTAATGTCATGCTAGCACACCAGATAGCTTGCGAAACTCGCACTGTTAAACAGTGGGCTGTTCATTACAAACATTAACGAACACTAAACCTCAAAGGTTAACTTTTTATGCAGGCTGGCCTCAAAAAGAACGGACATTTGTTTAATTGCTGGGTCTTCATGACCCTCCGTGATGATAATTATAATAGCAATAATAATTATACATGATGATGATGCATTATGATAAATTTTAATTATGATCATTCACTTAATACAGGGGGGGAAATTACTTCTATAGTGCTTTCTCACACCTATTTGCAATAAGTACCTGAAGGTAGACAAGAAAGAAGTTAAATGTTAGTTTTCAATGATCTGAAATTGTTGATCATCCTCATCTTTTTTTCTAGTTACATTCTTCAGTGGTTCTTTTCTGTGTTCTGTTTTCAGACTTGGCTTTTAATTAACCAGTGCACTTTTGATTTAAAGTCTTTTTACCACAGGGACTTGACACGTATGTAGGCAGGCATTAAATAAAGCAGCATCAAAAAAAAAAAGTGATCCAAGATTTCAAATGTTGAACACCCTTAAGAGACAATGAGGACAAAGACATTTTAGTCTTTTTTTTTTTTTCATTTCTTTTCATCACAAGTATCAAAATTGCTGACCGCTCAGTCATCAGTACACGCAGGTTCAGTCTCATCGCTATTCTTTATTTATTGCAGTATCTTTTAAAAATAAGAGCTCATTTTTTGGCCATTTTCCAATAGTAGCAAAGCTCTTAGACACTGAAATCATTGTGTCTATGGTTTGGAACTGAAATGGCCGTCTTTTGAATGTTTGAATGAAATTGCAGATCCATGCCGTAACGAACGTGATCATGTTATATGTGGACCAATCACTGACAGAGTGAGTCTGTCGGCTTGAAATCTCATGTACACTGTGTCTTTTATTTTGAAGTCTAATGCCAGATACATTATGTAAATCACGTTTAGATTCCAAGAGGGTCATGCAAAGCTTCTTCCTCTGACTAAACTAATATTCAGTTTTTGATGTGGTGTCTTCTTGCAGATACACCAACTTTCTTATTTATACCCCAAGAATCCATGGGCTATGCAAACCTATATCCCCAAGAATCCATGGGCTATCCAAACGTATATCCCCAAGAATCCATGGGCTATGCAAACCTATATCCCCAAGAATCCATGGTCTATGCAAACATTTTTACCCCAAGAATCCATGGTCTATGCAAACATTTATACCCCAAGAATCCATGGGCTATGCAAACATTTATACCCCAAGAATCCATGGGCTATCCAAACGTATATCCCCAAGAATCCATGGGCTATGCAAACATTTATACCCCAAGAATCCATGGGCTATCCAAACGTATATCCCCAAGAATCCATGGGCTATGCAAACATTTATACCCCAAGAATCCATGGGGTGTGCAAACGTATATCCCCAAGAATTTATGGGGTGTGCAAAAGTATGCACTCACTCCATGAGAAAGAGGTGAAAACAACTGATGGATGTTTTCTACAAAATATAAAATTTACAGTATGTTACCACTGGTCCTTTAAATTACTTAACGCCGTGTTTTTATTTCCCTGCCGTCTTTCTTGTCCACATGGCCCATGGACTGAGAGTCACCTTACTGGTGACTAATGGTCATATAATCACCTTATAGATCATAGTTAGTGGTTTGCTATCACTTCAAACTAAAACGCATTAAAAGGTCATGTTGCTGTTTGAGCACATATGCAGGGAAGAAGCGTACTCGAGAAAACAGGTACTATTGTGAAATGCTTTGCTTGCATAATGACCTTTGTTTATAGGGCCGAGAGATAGTTGTATGCAGTTGGAGATAAATCTCAACAGATGAGTTGTTCATCTTCTAATCAGCATTACTTTAATTTGTAGACAACGACCCAGCGTCTCTTCTGCTCCTGGAATTATTAAAGGATAAAATGAAACCATGCTTCAGCACATAAGCGGCCGTAGTTATCATGAAGGGTCTCAGGAATTACTAAGTAAATTATTTGCTAGTCTCATGCAAGTTTCTCCGTGTTGTGTATTCACGATGAATACAAACATTCACTGACCAGACATGGACAATGGACAGATTAAGCCTAGTCTGGTACTGAATTGTGCATGGGCTTGTTGTTGATTGTTCACTGGAGAATCCAGGTTGGTTTATTTTCTATTTGGAGCGCCAGTTCTTCAGTTTTGAGTTTTGTCTTTTCACATTGCAACCTTTGAGCCCATTGTTTTTCAGATTTGTTCCCAGATCTTCCCTTTGACCTGGTTTCATCACTAATCAGTCAGCTTGCAGTGATCTCGCTGCTTTCACCATTCAGCGTTAGTCTTTCACCTTTATGAGTTTGCATGTAGGCATGTCAGAAGGCATGTGCTAATATTAAATGTTTATATTGCAAGCACAAGCACTATTGTAAGTCGCTCTGGATAAGGGCGTGTTGCTCAGTGGTTTATTATGTCAGCGTTGTATTTAAAATGACAAGCCTATTACAATAAGCCTTATTGTTAGGATTGACATCAGTTTCTGTTTTCTGTGTAATTTGGTATTTCATTGAAAACATATCATATCGGTTTGCAATCACACTGCAAAATTAAAGAATCTGAAGCTTGCAGCCAGAAAAGTGTACAAAAGACCAGACACTCTATGAGCCAATGGGCAGAGCATCCGAGACTGAGAATAGGGGGTAGTTTCACATATGCAACATTTAGTCTATTTGAATCCAATCTTGGACCAAACCAATTAAGTAATCAAAGTAAGGTTCTGTTCCAAGTCAACACTCGCGCAGTTTGATAGCAGTGAAAAAGCTTCGATTCGATCCTAAATTGACCCAGCTGCAGGACATGAACCACCCACGCTGGGTATTTTGGGTTGTAGATGCAAGTTGTTAAACTGAGCCACAGGGCTAGAGCTGGAGCGCTGCAGGAATGCAGTGTGTTCTGGGTATTTGGACTAACAAACAAAAACAGAAAATAAGCTGTGCATGCTTATGCTTAAAATGTTTTAAACTAGTTATTTCTAGAATTATATATTCATTTATTGAGCACCATCGCTGTTTTCTTTATGCTTGAGTTGATTTTTGTACACACACTGGTTAAGGTACCTTTTTCGGTCACTGTATTTCTGACCAATGAGAATTTTATAAGTTCATTTTCAGATGTACATGCCACTTAGTCAACATTTTTTTTTGTTGCGTTTTGGCTTGTTTAAGTATGTGTAGTGTAAAACCATACCAGTGGTTGATGGGGTAGAGAGAGGCTGACAAATTATTAACTATTTGTATACCTGCAAAGTGGTATTGGTACTGTCCAGTTCCATCACCTCTACTGATATTTTAGACAAATACCTACATTATTTGCAGTATATTCCAAAATTCATCACTGGTATACTCTTTTCACCAAGTGCACAGTTCAGGCCAATCCCCCAAAAACAACCCAAAAAAAACCCGAATTGATTATTAATAAAGTAACCACATCTTCCAGACTAAGGTCTGTACTCTTTGGTCTCTGTGGTTCTAGCTGGATATAAGTCTAATCACTACAGCTGTGGAGTCAACGTAAACACTCTGTAGTTCAGTCCAGTCTGTTTTTGTTCTTTATTCTTGAACCCCCCCTGGGACAATCCAGAATTTTTTTTTTTTTAAAGTACGGAAGCTTTACAGCATTGTTTTGCTGCACACCCTGTTCCTTTTGGTCAGATTTCAAAGATTTCAAAGTGTTTTGCATCTTCCGGCAGCACAGCTTCCACACACTCTTTGTTTGCCTATAGTTTCACACAATGGGCCTTTTCCCCCCTTAAAAAAAAAAGCTTCTGTAGGAAAATGCTGAGATACAGTACATTTTAATCTTAAACACACATTCTATTGTTATGGTCACTTCAAATGAGCGATGCTCCGTGTTCATTTCAGAAGGTTAGGTAGACGTTTATGGACAGTGCTCGTGAACATCCAGAGTTCCAGGGAAGTCTGAAAATCGTGGTGGGTGGGATTGCCTACTGTTAAGAAGTGGTAATGGTCTTGGAGTGGAATTCCTCCTTTTCATTTTCAGTCCTGAATTTGGGGCTTGGTAATGATTGATCTAAAGCTTGAAGACTGGTCTCACAGCCATGCCCTAATGACCCTGCTCAGTTCATTTGCATTTTGCAACTTCTACACTTAAACAACTGAACTGGGGATGCCCTGTAAAGATGAACTTTGCACTTGTGTGTTAATGGCAAACGTTCACTCTGATTGTTCTATACTGTTTCGTTATGACTAACCTTCATGGCTTGGTTCTCTTGCGTATAATGGAAGACTCAGTATTTATACTAATGGTGTATTTACATTTTGACTTTGTGTACTTTGAGTTAACCTTTTTTTCCCCCCCATTGTGATCTTTCGTTCCCTTTGACCTAGTTTTGTCACTAGTTGGCTTGCAGTTATCTCATTTGTTTTCTTTTATTGCCCCATTTTTTTTTTTTAACACATTGAGAGTTTGACTTTTGAGCCTTTGCATCTGTGTTGGCATCACCTTTAGATTCACGAGACCATTGAAACCATCAATCAGCTGAAGACTCAGAGGGAGTTCATGCTGAGCTTTGCCCGTGATCCTCAGGGCTTCATCAATGACTGGCTACAGTCCCAGTGCAGGGACCTCAAGGTACAATACACTTTAAAATCAGCCACAAAGCTTTATGTTGTTTTTGTTTTGACAGAGTAATATCCCACAAGTGTACGTGAAGTTCAATTGCCAGTTATAAACCTGGCACTCTTGATGGGTTTGAAATGCAGATTTCAGTACTTCCCTCATTCAGTAAGATTAGCGATGGAGTGTTTAACCTTCACCCCAAGCCTCCATCTATACCCGTGTCTGTTTGGGCTGCTCAGCCATTTCTTGGTGGGGGGCCAGTTCCTGGCTGACTGGAATAATAATGACATTAAGAAGGGGGGAATGCATGAGAGTGACTCCCCATCAAGAGTTGTGAATGTTTACAAAAGTGCAAATTTAAAAAAAAAAAATGGAAGTGTGTAACAGCTTAGTTCACCCAGTTTGTTAACAATTTTGTAATAAGCACTAATTTTTAAACCGTTCTTTTTTTTTTTTTTTTTTTTATTAAAGCCAAATCAGAAAGTGAGAGTGAGTCTAGTCCAAGCACAGTGGTTTTAAACACTGTTGTTTTTGATCAACTGATGGAAACTTAAATGAGCCAAGAGCAAGATAGCTGTAGGAAGAACAGAGTGGGAACCACAAGTGAACCCAAGGGTTGGGTTGAATATTGTGAACACTAGTTACAGTGTACAATCGTCCTTGTTGGCTATTTTAGGCACCTTGAGTACCTGAATTTTCCAGGGAATGGACAGTTTTGATCATGCAGCAACTCTGTATAGGCATTTGTGTTTGTGCTTTCAAAAGGCTTAATGCCGAGAAGTCTTTGGCTACTCTGTGATCTGTGCAGCTAATGTTGACTGCAAGTTCCCACCTCCAGTGCCGCTGTAATCAATCACAAATTTTAAGAGATTGCCGCTCCATTGGAAGGATTTAGGTTTTGTTGTTTGATCATGTATTGAGATTTGTTATTGTGAAAGAATATAGGCCTTGATGAGCATCTCTGTAGGTGGGCATCTCCCTGCTCAAACTGGAAATTAAACTAATCACTAACTGGACTTTCTCATGATCTTCCTGTCTCATGTAGACCATGACCGATGTGGTAGGAAACCCTGAAGAAGAGAGAAGAGCCGAGTTCTATTTCCAGCCGTGGGCTCAAGAGGCTGTATGTCGTTACTTCTACTCCAAGGTGAGATTTTGTTTGCCTGGCTCTAGATGCCTAGTTGTTGTTCACTATAGTCTTCTATTAAAAAAAAAAAAAAAATTATGGAACAGATCACTGTCTACTCCTTCTCATCTTCAGACCACACCTGAATAGCCCCTACAGGAACAACAGCTCATTTTTCAAATAGCAATAGCTATAGCAATAGCAATAGCTGCCTTAGGCTTTTTACTCCTAATTTACAGAAGCGTATTGGTGGTTTTCAGGGTATCTGCCATTTTGAAAAATCTTAACCGCAGTTCAAATAAACCGCTTGATCTGGCAACACTGAGCCTCAGCTACATAGAACAGGCTGTGATTGCCGAGTGCAGAAAGTCTAAAGTTTCACATTTCTTTTTCGTCTGTTTTTTTTTTTTTTTTTTTGTAATCCGTGTATTACTAATGCACTACGTCTGCATTAAAGCTTTGTGATAAAGCGGATATGCCTAAAAGTCTGTTATGGGAATGTCCAGGGGCCTCTAGCAGACCCAGATGTATTCCCTTTTGAGTATTCCCTAACATCCTGAGGATCTTTGCCTTGAAAATAAGTCTTCTTATGGTGTTGTTTTCTCAGTGTGTATCATGGCTATGTTATGATACAAGCCAGTGTCTAGCTTTTTTTTCCTCACCTTTGAACTGGGATGTTTCTAACTTCGCATCAGACAAAGATAAATAATCACCTTGTTGGAGCATGGATTTATTTTTAGGATTCAACAATTTTATATATACATGGTATTTTTATATGTACAGGTGTGTGTGTGTGTGTGTGTGTGTGTGTATTCAACAAGCTTGTTTATATGTATTAGTGGCATATATAGATAGAAAGTGAGGCCTTATACTGGCTGTAGCTTGTGGGATTGACATTCTTTTCCTTCTAATAGGGTCAGAGTCAAGAGAATATGGAAACAAGTGTATGACCCATCATTTTTTATAATTGTCTAAAGTGTTCTCTGGATGCAAGTGCTGTGTGACTGAATACAGCGGTCAGTGGTCAGAATTACAATTTTCCAGTCAAAGAGGCAGCGTCTTTCTGTATAAGTTGTGTTTATTCAGGCAAGACTACATTTTAGCCTGGCCTTGAGTCAGTCAAGTCAACAGTGAGTGTGAATTTTCTCAAGGTCAAAGAAGGAAAGTAACGTATCCAGTTCAAGCTGAAATAAAATCAGTAGGCAGTACCTGTAACAGATCTCATTATTCCACCTCTTCATGGACTGCTAATACCATCCAAATAGGGCTAGAACCTGAATAGCTTATCAGAGTGCAGTTTTGGGGAAAAAAAAGTCTCCTCAGGCTTCACTTTGAAGACTTAAATAGGTTTTAGGTTTACATACATAGGCTTTATTTGTGTTTTCCCCTGAAATAACTGATGTGTTTTTCACTCCAGGTCCAGCAGAGGAGACAGGAGCTGGAGCAAGCGCTGGGCATCAGGAACACATAAGCAGGAACAGACACCTAAGGGAAGAGAAGAGGCTGTTTGCCGTCTTTGGTTCCTTGTCAATGACACTAAACTACAGTTTATTTAACCACATTCCTGCTGTGGCAGGCAGGAGACAACTTTCGGTTGTTACTCCTCCTAAACCAGAAAGATCTCACGTGCTTTGGTTCCCTGAAAACCAAAATGTCTCGCCTCCTTCTCTGTTCTGTGTCCTCTTGTTGTCCAGGGGGAAAATAGATGCTTCTGCCTTTTTTAACTTGTTCCAACTAGACTCCAATGTTGTTACTGCAGTGGCTGTGATATGAAAAATCTTTCAGCCAAATTCTTTATAGGCTACTAATAGAAGTAAATAAGCTTCACTGGTATTTAGTTACTCTGATACGATGCATGTAAAACTCTTAATGCCCGAGCGTGTTTAGGACCCGAAGGAGACTCAAGGCCTTGATTGCTGGACATGGATAAGACGATACTTTTCATAATGCGCAATACATATTTAATAGTCACTCGTATAAGTCTCTAACGTGCAATGATGCCACAGTGCACCAAGATGGCTGTCCCATGACCTTACAGCGTTCAGCCACAGTTTTTAATAGTGTCCTAAACTGCGCTGGCAAGATCACTGAAGAACTGGGTGCTGTGTGAGGTAGATATTTGCAAAAAGATTTTGAGATAGATCTTTATTACTTTAGCCTTGTTCCTCCAGTGCAAAAAAAAAAAAAAAAGGCAATTTTCAGGCACTAAGCATGTCTTGGCTGTTTAACCATGTTTTTTTTTGTTTTGTTTTTTTCTTTCCATCTTATCTGTTTAACTAGCTCAATAATTGGACAGAATTGTTTAGTATTGTTTGAATTGTTGTATCGCCACCTCTAACAGTTACTGTATGTTATGGCAGTGTCTTTTAAAGTGCTAAACAGCTCAATGGCCCACAAAGCTGGTTGATCATTCTCGGTTTCTCATGACCGTACCATACATGAGGTTCAATAAGCTTTGCTTCGTGATTTCCATGCTTTGTTACCAGTTCAACAGTTAGCCTCCATTGTGAGATATTTAAACTTCTCCTGACTGACAATACTCCATTACTGTATCATATCGAGTTGATTTCATTATATATAAAAAGAAAAATTCCTTTCTTAAACGGGTGCTGCATAGATTGTAGTGGATTCCAAAATGTGGTTAACGTAAAGGATAAATCAATGATGAATTATGGGGCCACTTTTAGTTTTTTGTTTTGTTTTGTTTTTTTTTTTTGCTGCAAATGGTAGATATTTGTCTTTCGATATTTTTATCATAATATGGACTATATGAATATTAGTTAGGTTTAGATTCATATTACAGAATTAGTGTAGTACCTCGGCTCTACAAAGCCACGAAATGGTGAGCAGATGCTTAGAACTAGTTGACTGACTTTAAAAATCGATATAACTGTCCATGCTCAGGTATTTTCTCCACCGTAAACATCTTTGAGATGTTCTTACCATTTCACTGGCCATACATGAGTACTTCAGTTCCGTACACTCACACTTTCATGAAGGACACACTAAGAGCCATGATTGTAGCGGGCTTGAGTTAAGAGTTGCCAAATTTTCTGAAAGTTGAAGAAATGGTCGTGCTTAAGATTTTCAGACTCTCAATATTTAACCTTGTGTGCATCACTTCATTTCTTCATTACAGAAATTGTAATTTTTTTCCCCTTTTTTTGGACCAAACTTGTTTGAATGTGTCAGCCTTATAATAAAGATGAACTTATATTAATGTTTATTGTATGATTTCATAACCCTATATATTGAGTCACATTCCAGTGATTGACTTGCCATGATTGAGTTACATTGCACATTTCAACGTCAAGGTCACTTGACAACTAAAGGACAGAAAATAGAGACATGACTTATGAAACATATAACTATGGAAGTATGATGTGACATTCATTAATATTTTATTTTATTTTTTTTATTTTATTTTATTTATTTTTTTTTTTTTAAAGTATACACTTCAGGACATGCTGTTATAAAAAAAATAATCAACTTTGAGGTGGTAAAAGTAACTCAGGGTGTATCACACCACCCCATTGTTGATCATTTTCCAATTACAGCACACCCTTTTGTGTTTTATTCCTTAGTGGTCATGTGGGAAATGATATTGTCCTGTACAAAAGCTAAACCCTTTTATAGCCCAAATTACTTTTCTGCTTTCTTCCTAGATCGTTTTGTATCTTTGTGTATATTTTAAAATATGGAAGTTGTAAGATTTTGCAGCTTTCATTACTTTGGTGTGCAAAAGGTTACACTTTTGGTATCCTAAATTAGGCCATGCAAGTGGTATAGGCCTACGTTATAATTCTCAGTATCATGTAAGAGTGTAGTCCTTATATGGATTCATTTGTCTGGAAATCCATGCCTTTGGGATAATAGGTTGGGGTTGCCAGATTGGGGTAAATAATAGTTCACAATAAATCACTCAAATATGTGACTAGATTATATATACAACTTGATCCTGGTAGAGAGGGAAATAATTGATCTGGCAACACTGAGCTAGTATTGGTTATGGTTTGGTGTTGGTGTATAATGTACTGGGAGCCTTTTTGTAGTCTAACTGGGTGGTACAGTCGGTCAATCTGGCAACCCACGCATGGACTATAAATAAGCTCTGCAGTGGAGCTCCATGAGTGGGTCGCGTTAAGCACAAAGCAGCTCATCCAAACAGCCTGGAAGCTCCAACACTACAGAATGGCACCTAAGAAAGTCTGTCTTATTGGCTCTGGCAACTGGTGAGAACCGCGTGTGTGTGTGTGTCTTTGTGTGTGTGTGTGTGTGTGTGTGTGTGATCTGCATGTTTCTCCTCATAATGCCGCCGTTTAAATGGTGATTCACACTATGGCATCGAACAGCAGGATAAACATGGCTATGGGACATGAGAAATGATCTCTACCTCAGTGGACAGAGATTCAGAAGGATCTGTGAGGTGGACAGTTCCTCCCCACAAACAGGAGCCTGGTTATAAATAACGAGTGATGGATGAGTCGCAGAAGAATCGGTTCTTTTTAAATGACTCCTTTGAAATGTCATGATTCAATTGGATTAGCAAGAACGCATGAACTGTTAAATGATTATAACTAGCTGCAGAATACAGACTAACAGCCTATGATTATTTATCACAATTATCCAGCCAATTTTAATGCCCTTAATAATTTTAAAATGACACAAATATAGCCTTTGGTTCGAAATTGTACATTATAACTCAAAGACACTTTAGTTTGTAGTTTTTTTATATAAAAAAAAAATTGGGCTTAAATAAATGAACTATAATATAATTCAAGTCTTGTTATTTGTTTAATTCAGCTATTAAGACCTGTCTTGCTACACAACTGGGGATTTGTTTTGTAAAAATGGGTAGTAATTGAATCATTACTTGTTATACTGCACAATAAATGCTTTAAAACCTGTTCATACAAACTACTGAGAATTAATGATAGCTAAAATTCTACTGTAAAATGTGGAGCACATTTTAAAGTATTCATGTTTGCGTCGCATCTCCAGGGTTGTGGGTTCGATTCCCGTCTCCACTCTGTGTGCATGGAGTTTGCATGTTCTCCCTGTGCTTTGGGGGTTTCTTTTGTGTTTCTTCTCCGGTTTCCTCCGCCAGTTCAAAGACATGCGTTGTAGGCTGATTGGCATCTCTAAATTGTCTGTAGTGTGTGTGTGAGTGTGTGTGTGTGTGTGTGTGTGCGTGTGTGATTGTGCCCTGCGATGGGTTGGCACCTCTGCCGTGTGCCCCGAGTCCCCAGGGGTAGGCTCCAGGCTCCCCCGTGACCCTGTGTAGGATAAGCAGTACAGAAAATGGATGGGTGACTTGCCCAGCTTTTATTAGCTCTTAAACCCATAAACTGCAGTCACCTGATGCTCCCTAGCACTATGAATTTAGGTTATTAATTCATGCTCAATAGTTTTTGGAGGTTAAAATGTTTATTGCACATCATCACATTATACTAATGCAATTATTAGTCATTGTAATCCAATATATTTCTAGTTATGTAGCAATGCATGTATTTATGAAGATTAATACATTTTTAATAAACTTTTTCAAACAAGCCTCTAATCTGAGCTTAATTAAACAAATAGCAAGACTTGCTTAATTAAAATCTTTGTGTGTACCTTAAAATAAAGTTTTACTTTATTTTAATACCAGAGTAATGGTCACCAATATAGCGATTAGTTAATTCATTAATTACAATTTTTTTAAAAAAAATCTCAGTTGTTAACCATTCAAAATATGATTAACTGTGCATCCCTACGTCATGTAGTGACAGTTTGCATTTATCTAGTGATTGCATTAAATGGATTGTGGGTTACTGTGCAAGCTTAAAAGAAAATCTATAAACCAAAGGAACCAGAGCTACAGATTCACTTTAACTGTTTGTTCAGAGGAATCGACTCAGTAAAGTGAGTCCTAGCGTTAGCCTTGAGATGTACAGTTGCTGAGTAATGCTCTGAGACAGAAGGAAGACTGCACCCCCTGACTCCACAAGTATCATCACCAAGTTTACATATATTTCCTACTCCAGTGTCTTTTAAAAAATGCTCATGCTGCTGCTGTTTGTTTTTGGTTTTTTCTTGACTCGTATTTGCTGTTTCAAAGTACAGCTCCTTTCTGCAGGCGATCAATGAGGTGGGATGTCAAAGTCTGTTGTTGTGTACATAGAACAGACATTGCATCTGACGCAACACGCTCTGGATTGCACTGATTACACTTGATTACACATTCTGCATCTGAAAACTCGCTTGGTTTGCTTTCTTCTGTTTGTAACATTTGTGTGTCTACACCAAATGAATATGGATAGAAATAGATCAAATGTGTAACACCTGTCTGAAACGACTGAATTAGGTAGCATTGATGCCTCGCAGCTTCTGGGTCCAGGCTTCGATCCTGAACTTGGCTTACTGTCCGGGTGAATTTTCTATGTTCTCCCTGTACAAACGTGGGATTCCTCAAGGTTCTCTGGTTTCCTCCCAACTCTTAAAACTATTATAGAGATTAATTGGTTATGCTGATTTGCCCCTACGTGTGTGTGCAAAGGACTGGTGTCCATTTGAGTGTTCCTCATGCCAGTGTTCCCGGGATAAGCTCTAGATCCACCACAACCCTGACCAAGACCATAAAGCGCTTATTGAAGATGAATAAATGAAAACTACATTCCATTACAAAAAAAAAGTTGGCCTAAATACAGTGGCTACTCTCAAAACTTTTCAAAGTTTATTTAAATAATTCATCATAAAATTCTCATTCTTCACACACCAACATATTCTGTGTTCAAATGAACAACAGAGCCAGTGAGGTCGTTGGATTGGTTTGTAACTGAACATGCAGTATAAGGCAATATGTTTGGGGATGCTGATTCTAAGTGATTTCAAAATCAGTCGCAAAAAGTGTGGCTGAGACTCAAAAGTGTTGTGATTCCCACCACCAGAAGTGCAGCAGTGTGTTTACGTCCTCCTTTCTTTATTGCAGTTAATTATTTAGCCATACAAGTAGAAACGATAAGCTTGTCAATGATAAGAGTACATATGTGCAATATTTTTCAGGAAATTACAACCCAGCATTATCAAAGCTATCATATTTATTACTGAGATATTATAGCCTATTTGTCTGGTTACTTGAATTGAATGGGTTTAATTCAGTAACTCAAAAACCACTCGGTCTATAAACAGTGTCGACTGGAATCTAATGTGCTCTGTTGGTGGAAAGTTTAGAAGTTTAAAAAAAACTCTATGGCTCCAATAAATATCTAATATATTATTGAACACACTTCAATAACGTGCCTAATGTTTAAATAGTTGCAATATATTCATAAATAAATCTGTGCTGAGGGGGTCCATGGAATTTATTATACAGTTAAACTGGTCCACGACTGCAAAAACTTTTAAGAACCCCTGTTTACATTCATGCCTAAGGGAATGGTGGCAATCTGCCTGATATCAAGTTATCACATTTTCACACAGGCTTCTAATTTCTAAAATAAATTTCAACATACTAGACTAAAAGGTTATGTCTCCCATGCTCCATGACAATGCTGCTGAAATGGAGGTAATGATTACACCCTTCTGCATTGCATCATCACTTGTGTGTGAGGACATCCTGTTACTCTGGGCCTCCCAGATCCAAGATCTGAGACATTTCTCCCACATTATTATTTGCAAAACCTAGCCACATATCACTTAGGAAATATATCATTTTGCCAGTAGTCTTAAGGACGGTGTTGTAAGGACAAATTTAGTAAATCTGTCCTCAATGCTCCTTACTATTTAAGCTACAAATGCTGATTTATGCCAATTCCTGATTTTCCATTATCGTGATACCAAAGTAATATAACCTAATTTGACCAGGTAACCTTTTGCAATTCTTAGTTGTTCAGTTTTGGTAATCCTGATTTCATTGGAGAGATTTTCTTGTTCTTGGCTGACAGAACAGCACCTAGCATGGTTTTTGGCTGTTAGCTGGCTGTTAACCAATAAGCAGTGCATACCGAGATGACATTTCTTTACACCAGTGTTGAATTTGGATGTGATTTGCTATGTTCTTGCTCCTTTATTTGCTTCTTGCTGTTCTCCTTTGACTCCTCTGATACACAGGTTGTTTTATACACTGGTAGTTTTTGCAACATTCCTAGTAATCCCTACACAATGTTGCTGAAGAAGTGATATGTGTCTGACACGTCATGTCTGTTTAAAGTTAGCTCCGAAAGTTGTTGTCTATCCATGTTAGGCCCAAATAAAATTAATCAGTGATTAAGAATGTAATAAAAGGATATTACTGATCATCCAGTTTTTAACAGCCCACAGATACAGATCTGTGTATCATCTGCAAAATGATGGATACTGATGCCATGCTTGCTAATAATGTAGCACAACCATTACATTTACTATGAGAAATGTAAGGGGCCCAGCATAGACCCCTGGAGGAACCTATGTCTAACTTTAATATTTCCTTATGGAGCCATTGTTTACAATAATGAAATAAAATATCCGCCACGACTGTTGACATCAAACAGGTTGCTAAATAGAGTCAAGTTGCTCACGCCATATTTGGGTCCCTCCATCAACAACAAACTGCTATGGCATGGTTAGAGTGTCACATAGCATAGACACAGTACTGTTAGTTACTTTCACCGTTCATTTTTACCAATGATTCTTTAGTACCCTGAACGGGTTCTATATAATAAACAAATGAATCCACACTGTACAGTGGAAGAGGCAGTGAAACATTGTACACTATATGGCCAAAAGTGGACCATGGCATCCAAATATGCTTGTTGAACATCCTATTCCAAAGACATGGCACATTAATATGATGTTGGTCCCCTCTTCCTGTCTTCTGGGAAGACAAGCCAGCTGTTGGCGTTCCAATTCATCCCAAAGGTGTTCAGTGGGGTTGAGGTCAGGGCTCTGTGCAGGCCACTTGAGTTCTTCCTCACCAACCTTGGCAAACCATGTCTTCATGGAGCTCGATTTGTACTCAGGGGCATTGTCATGCTGGAACATGTTTGGGCCCCTTAGTTCAAGTGAAGGGAAAGTTTAATGCTATAGCATACAAAGATATTCTAGACAATCATGTGCCTCCAACTTTGTGACACTTTTTACTATATAGTGTCATTCCTCATTATCTCAGCAGATACACTGGATACATGTCTCACAGATACTTAAATACAATGTCCTACTTCTCATTTACAATATGTGGCTTCTCCCTACTTTATCTCTCTGAGCTCCAACCAAAACTGGTTAGCTGGTGGTGCTTAGGACCAGACTGACATCAATAGGGGGAGATTTCTTAGTGCACAACTTAAAAGTTAAATGTTTTTCAGTAATCATATTTTTGTTCATCCACAGGGGCTCTGCTATTGCCAAGATCGTAGGCACCAACGCTGCCAAATATGCAACATTTGATGACACGGTGAACATGTGGGTGTTTGAAGAAATAGTGAACGGACTCAAACTCACAGAAATTATCAACACTGAGCATGAGAATGTCAAATACCTGCCAGGACACAAGCTGCCCCCTAACGTGGTATGACAGACTTGCGTACTGCTTCTTTAAGGTCTGATTCATAAAATATCATTACTGCCAAACTACATGTAAATTGAATAAGGCGTGAATTAAAAATCAAGCATAGCTCCAAGTTGTTAAGGGACAAAGGTCTTTCTTGGTGGTCAACTGTTGGTCACAGGCAGTCCTGGGCCTTTTTTTTTTGCCACGACCACTCTATCACACTCTAAAGCAGTAGATCTGCAGTGAAGAAATGGGATAAGATAAGTATAAACTGAATAAAGGATGACCCAATTGGCATTTATTCAGAACAAACTGTGAATTAAAGAATCAGTGGTGTAATTGCTACCTTTACACTATGAGAGACATGGAGAAATGGAATGCCCTGCAAAATATAATGTTTTATTCCTTACCTACTGTAACTCGTGTATGGACATTATGGCAGCTAGTGTCCTCCTCCATGCAATGTCGGATGAGCAGCAGTTGAAAAAAGATTCATTTGGCTTTATATGTGTGGGAGGGAGTATAAGTTAGTCTTTCTCCTCTCAGATCGGATAATTAGCTAGTGGGTGGGTGGGAACAGGCTACAACTATAAAACTGGTTAAAAAAACACTGGATACATTAATTAACAAACTTTTCAGTCCCTTGCTGTTATTTTTAGTTTGTAGGTTTAAATATTGTGCTGGCCATTTTTAGTAAAATGGCATGTCCAGGGATAAAATTGTTTTCAACAGAAAAATTCCATTACAACCGCCTTGGTCTTGTGTCTGGATAAACACTTCACTGCTAAGACTCAGAGCAGTGCCATTCTTCAATTATATGGATTGTGTAAAAAAAATGAAGTAAAATAAGTGGATTCAGCAAGAGTATAATGTATATTACTTAGTATAATGTATTATTACTTAAGTATAATGTCTCTTTTATCTGCATTACTCCTCACTGACATGCTTTTATCTTATATGTTAAATCTTGAGGGCAAACGCCTTTGAACTTCAGCACTTTGCTCATTGGGAAAAAAGTTGTAAAGCTGTTTTCTTTTCCAGGTGGCTGTTCCAGATCTATTAGAAGCCGTGAAAGGGGCCGACATTCTTATCTTTGTAATCCCACACCAGTTTGTAAAGAAAATTTGCGACACAATCAAAGGTCACATCAAGACAGATGCAGTGGGGATGTCCCTGATCAAGGCAAGCTCTCAGACTGCCATGTGGAATTTTTATATGTTCAGTTATCTAACTGCTTAATGCATGGTATCGAAAACAAAATGTATATAGCATTTAGATAGATTTAACTTAATATTTTTGATTTTCATTTACTGCAATAGTTCTACAAACAAGTCAAATATAGGTCTGATCCATAAATACCGGCCCAGACCTTTGCATACTTCCTTCAAACGTCATTGTTATGCTACATTTTTTTACATTTTAAATACAATAGCAATGTTTTCCAGTGTTCATATATTTAAGTTCAAAGTGGAACCAAATTTCTGATATAATTCTACCTTTACAATTAGGGAGGCTTGTCCTAAGCAGCGCTCTAAGGTAGAGGTATTCAAACTGTGGGGTGCACCTTTCAGGACAGGGCGGGGATGAGGGATGAGAGGGAACATGGCATAAATAAATATGTAAAAAACTGCCAACCCTTATACATTTTGTGTAGGAGTTCCACATTTTAACATCAGAGTACATTGGAATATACTCCCAAAATACACCAAAAGAGCTGTCCTTTTTTTCATAATACGAAGGGCAGATGAGCCAGTCGATATTTGCGCAGGTGTTTTCAACTCCTCATATTAACTGACACTCTCTGGAAGGCCGGACCCCTTCCTCATTTTTCACTGGTAATGTTTTGGCCCATACTCGCAATGCTTGTAAGATGTACTGATGCTGCGCACTTGCTGTCTGTCCAGGTAAACGTAGAATGTGTTGTGGTTGTTGAAAATGGTCAAAAACAGCACTTTTTGAACAAGGCTGAAAATTTCAACTTGAAAAAAATCACAATGGGCCTACAACAAAGTAAATGGGATGACTTTTTTGGGGGGCAGTGGTAATGGCAGTGGTGGGGGGCCACAAATTCTCAAAAAAAAAAAAAAAAAAAAAAAAAAACTGGGACGTCTGCCTCGGGAAAAATGTTTGAATATATCTGCTCTCAGGAAACAACTGATTCAGGTTGTTTAGCATTCAGCTACATTGTGAAGTGTATATTCATGGTTTTTATTTATGTTTGTTCTGTTACCTGCTCCAGGGTGTTGATGAGGGTCCAGATGGGCTGAAACTCATTTCTGATGTCATCAAGGAGAAGCTGGGTATCACTATGACTGTGCTAATGGGAGCCAACCTGGCCAATGAGGTGGCTGAGGGCAAATTCTGTGAGACCACAATTGGTAAGTGAGCAAGAAATATAGCCATTATTCAAGAAATGCTCAAAAATTTGGCAAAGTCTCTGTGGTATAATATGTATAGAACACTTTAAGATGTGCTGTTATAGGAAAATAATCAACTTCAATGTGGTAATGGCTACTATTAGACCACCCCTGTGTAGATTATTTTCCTATAAAAGCACATCCTGAAGTGTTTTATTCCTTACATAATATCTAGCTATTACAGTTGGTGTACTTGTCATTATCTGTGTCAAACTATTCAGGCTGTAAAAGCAAAGAACACGGGCCACTGCTGAAGGAACTCATGCAGACAACGAACTTCCGGGTTACTGTCGTGGAAGAGTCAGATGTTGTAGAGATTTGTGGAGCTTTGAAGGTACCCTTGATTGATTTACATAAACGGGGCAGTTAGCAAAACCGTCTGTGCATAGTCTGATGTGAAGCAGATGTGAGGCGAAAGACCAGATACACAGGAAGTGATGAGTATGTAATTTCCTTCCAGAACATTGTGGCAGTTGGCGCAGGTTTCTGTGACGGCCTTGGCTTTGGTGATAACACCAAGGCCGCAGTAATCCGTTTGGGTCTGATGGAGATGATTGCATTTGCACGGATCTTCTGCACAGCCAGTTCTGTCTCCCCCGCCACCTTCCTGGAGAGCTGCGGCGTCGCTGACCTCATCACCACCTGCTATGGAGGACGCAACCGTAAAATTGGTGAGGCTTTCGCCAAAACCGGCAAGGTCAGTCTTCACTCCGTTTGGTACATAGCTTGGTTACCTTAGCTGGATATCATCTGATGGGAAGAATTTGTACTTTTGCCGTCTTCAGTCAATTGAAGAGCTGGAGAAGGAGATGCTGAATGGGCAGAAGCTTCAGGGTCCAGCCACTGCAGCTGAAGTGAACCACATTCTCAAGCACAAAAACATGGTGGACAAGTAAGAGTTCATGTAACTGATCCATAAGCAAAAATATTCATAGTGGAGTTACTACCAGGCCCTATTCTGAAAATCCAGAGTCTTATGGTGCTCTCACACATGGAGCATTTTGCCCATTTGAATTCAACTTTAGAGATGTGGTCTTGATCCAACTCCAAACGAACCCCATTACAATTTGGTTGCAGTGAGAATATGATTCACCTTTGATTCAGCCCAACTGGAGGAAGTGAACCAAACACACCATGCATTTTAGGTTGCAGTCACGTTTTTTTTTCTGAAAAGCAAGCTGCTAAAATGACCCAGCAAATATGTTTTGCATATTCTCCCTGTGTCCATGTGGGTTTCCTCTGGGTACTCTGGTTTCCTCCCACCTCCCAAAAACATGGCTACGCTAATTACCCCAAGTTGTAAATAAGTGTGTGAATGTCTGAATGGTGCACTGCAATAGATTGGTGTCCCATCCAGGGTGTAGTCCTAACTTGGCTCGGTCTTGGGCATTGGTCTCACTAGGCATGGTATTGGTCTTAACTGATTCTTCTAGAAAATATAGGCTAAACATTGGCCCAATGGGTGAATGAGTCCAGCTAGTTGAAGTACAAGCTTGGCCTTCAAAAGTATTTGATGGTTTTTGGTCTCCATCTTGACTTGGTCTCGCTTTCATTTGGAATTGATCTTGAATTGACCTTGACCCCTTAAGACCTTGACTCGATCTTGCCTAGTCCTGGTTATTGACTTGTCTTGACTTGACTGGGCTTGGACTTAACAACACCACCCTTGACGATTGCTGACGATTGAATAAAATAGTTTCACAAATTTTGGTTCATTTAATTAAATGCAATGTAAGCTCCAAACCAAATCAAGCCAAATAGGAAATTAACCAAAATTCTGAATTTTATTCGGACTAATAGGTGAAAAAGAACTGCCCTAACACTCCTAACCAGACTCTTCTAGAGACAGTCATTGTTTGGTTCAGGTAAATTAAAATAAGTACTAAGGAACGATGTCTAGAAAGAGTATAAACTGGATTTTATGGCGTTTTAATAAAATATCTGCAGTGTGCAATATTGTAATAACTGGTGTTTGGGGTAATACATAGTATAAATGATATTAAATACATTTTGTTTCTCTTTATAATTGAAACTATTTATCTGTATCTTTCCTATGATATATTTATAACTTACTTAACTATCCCGATGTTCAGAGTTAACACATTTCCTATGTTACTGTATATCTATTGTTCTTCCAGATTTCCTCTGTTCAACGCAGTGTATCAGATCTGCTTCCAGAGCCATCCAGTGAAAGAGTTCATCAGCTGCTTGCAGAATCACCCAGAACACATGTAACTCATTGACCAACCTGCAGCATGATGGGGTCAGTCTAGCTAAAAAGCTACTACAAATCTAGTTGGGGAGATGGGGCTGTCTTCACTGTGCCTATATTTCTTACTGAGGAAAGAAGAATCTGAACTAGGGCTGATCTGAGGATGTCCTTGCCAAACTTCATTTCAAAACGCCGCACCTCGAAAAAGCCTTACTTCAACATTCTAACACGTCTAGATCACATTGTCCGTGTTGTTAAGGATGTCAGATTTTAACTTAACCTAAGAATAAATGTTTTTTTGTAAATGTGTCAGAGATATGTCCTAACTGTCTTTGTGTAGCTGGTCTTCAGTGAGTAGGCTGGCTTGTAACACTATTGTGTATGCTAACAGAATCTAAAGGAGTGTGGATTAAAAGTGCCTTAAATGGTTTTTACCTGAATATTCATCCATATTTGTTTTCTGTTAAAAAGAAAACTCCCAAATAATTGTACACACTGACGAGTACAACGAGTACATCCTGCTTTCACAATCTGGTTTGTTTTTGATTCGATGTGTATGGCTCCAAACATGACATACTGTCATTTTGAAATAAATTATTTAACCTGAATCTAGTATATGCATTGTTTATATGAGCTTTATAGTAGGATGCATGCAATTTGATGGTAAACAAATGAACATTATTAACTCCTGTATGAATCGGTAGCTCTACAGCTTTGACTGTTCGCATGCACTCAGACACGCACACTCCAAGCATGACATACGATTCTTGCTCCAAATGCCCTCGGGTGTTATCCTAAACTCTTCACCTTTAGCAGCTCCGAGCTTCATCCTTTGACCTTTATTAGGCTTTATTTAAGCACTGAAGCACTGTACGTGCAGATACTGTACGTCGTGCTAGGATAATAAGATTTCTTATACATCCTTCATATTTTCCCAAATTATGCGCACCTCTGATTAACCAATACATAAATACACATTAACTCTAAATATTCTGTGGAGAGCCACTGTTGCTATATGGGAATAAAACTGGTAAATTTCAGTTTTATTATTATTATAATATAGCGTGTACCTGAGATATGTTTCATACATATTTTTTGCACAAAAAATTAAAGTGAAAATAGTGGCTTGCATAAGTTTCCACTCCCTCCCACTTGAAAGTGGGGAAAATCGATTATCAATTAAATTATTCACAAAAAAATTGTGATTGCATACGTATTCACCCCTACTGATATAAAACCACTAAATTAGTTCTGGCACAACTAGTTACCATCAGTCACAAAATTAGTTTAATGGAGTCAAACTGTGTACAAAAAAATTGTCACATGATCTCAATCTTAATATACCCCAGAGATCTTCATGAAGACCAAGGAGCTATCAAAACAAGTCTGGCTCAAAGTTCTGGAAAGGTACCAATGGTTATTAAAAAATATCCTGAACTGTGAACATCCCACAGAGAATATGGCTCAACTGCAACTTTGCCAATAGGAGGTCATGCACCAAAAGTTAGTGACCAGCTAAGGAGGGCATTAATCAGAGACGCAACCAGTTTCATGACAGAGAATCCCAGTTAAGTCTATTTTAGTTCCAGTTGTAACCTGGGGAAAAGTTCAAGGAGGGTGAATACTTATGCAAGCCACTGTAAATTAATCTTGGGGGGGTGGGGGGGGATCACAGGTGAAAAATCAAAACGTGCCCAAATATGTATGAAACATGACATGTGATGTGTTTAAAAATGATGTGTAATATTCAAAAGTGAATCCTAACTAATAGCAGGGAGCAGGTGGAGGAAAACCTGGAGAGGTGGAGGTTTGCGCTGGAGAGAAGAGGAATGAAAGTCAGTCGTAGTAAGACTGAGTACATGTGTGTGAATGAAAGGGAGGGAAGTGGAACAGTAAGATTAAA